>JASVEL010007796.1:0-169608 GCA_032618575.1 Nicotiana noctiflora | reverse complement strand
TCAAATCTTTACCCGAGCCCCCGGGCTCCAAACCAAACATGTACACAACCTCAAAAACACATTATGAACTTGTTCGTGCGATCACATCGCCAATATCACATCGTTTTCATCAAATCAAGCCTCAAATTCATGAATTTCATACTTTTGGTTTTCAAAACCTTCAAACTTGGAACTTAAGGTCCAAAACATCTCAAACGACATCCGAATGTCACCAAACTTTACATAAATCACATATATAATATTTAAGACTTGTATCGGGCGTCGGAACCAAAATACGAGCCCGATACCAAGGTCAATTAATTCATTTCCTTTAACAATTACATCAAAAACAATTTTATAGAAAAATTCATAACTTGGGCTCTAGGCCTCAGGAATTCGACTCCGGACGCATGTCCAAGTCCCATATTTTCCTACGGACCTCTCGGGACCATCCAATCTCGGGTCCGGATCCGTTTACCAAAAATGTTGACCGAAGTTAACCATATCAATGTTAATATCATTTTATCCAAATTTCTCATAAAATTCATATTTTCTATCACAAAAATCTTTCCGGCTACAAGCTCGGATCGTGCACGTAAATCGAGGCAACATGGAATGAGGTTTTCAAGGCCTCAGAAGCTCGAAATGATTAATAAAATAAGTGATGACCCTTTGGGTCGTCACAATCGGTACTCATTTTCTTTGGCCACCCAATCTTTGTGTTCCTTAGACTGCTCAGCCAACTCTTGAATGTGAGGCCTCTTCATTGGTCTATCATGCTCGACATACCGGCGATACCATGCGGCATACCCTGGTGATACTTCCTCTTGAGCTCGGTTTCCCACACAAGTGTCTATTCTCAAGCATTGGCATTCATTCCAGATCTGTCGAATCTTTCCTTCCGGGAATTGCCCGTCCGGACTGATTTCTATGGCTTGTAGGCTGAGGTCCCCGTCTTTTGGTATGACCTGATATCTCCCGAGCTGCCGTAGTACCCTGTACGGCCCATAAGGCTGAATGCTTTTAAGACCCATTATCAGAAAATGCGATCCTTATGTTGGAATATATATCACCTCGTTGAGGGTTAACCATCCGTATGCCCAATCAATTTGGCTAGTAGTCAACGATCGCAAGTATGTAATCCAACCTTTTGATCCTTCTGGCAGCTTAACTTCTTTTGTTCTCATATAAAACTCTTCAATGCACGTCTTTTCGGATGATCCGTAACTCGAGAACGGAAGGTGACGACACAAATGTTCTATCAACCACATCTGGAGAAGCAAACTGCATCCCTCGAAGAAGTCATGCCCTGCGTTACAGGATGTGAGGGCACGGAAGATATCAACTACAATCATCGGTGCCAGTGTGCTATTATCTTACATAAGAAGAGTACTGGAAATCCCAGCGACCCATATCAATATTTCCATCCTTCCTCGGGAATATGACCAATCCCAGAAATGCCACTATAAAAGCGAATCGCCTATGCTCTTCCCACTTGACTCGGTTAGATTTACTGCAGAGCTTGTTCGTAGGGTCGTTAAATCCCCCAATATCACCATATCTGCGGTAGATGAAACTCAAAGTACAAAACCCATGAGCCAAGTCTTCATTATGAACGTTCCTGGCGATTTTACGGAATCGAGGAATTTGTGCACTATAATTGCCCTCGGAGCCACCGGGTATTTATCCTTCAGGGGAACCTCACCTTTCCCGATATAGTAAGCAATATCTTCTAATGTAGAAGTGAGCTCAAAGTATGAGAATTGTAGAACATTATGCGCATGATCCCAACAAGCAACGAGAGCCCGAATGATATCACCACGGGGTATTATGTCCATCAACCCAGTAAGATCTTTCAAATATCGGTTGACCCAAACCTGTCCCTCTTGGCCCAGATCGTTCCACCATAATCTCAACTCCAAAGGGATTTTGTTCATTAAGGCAAAGGGTTCATTTTGTACTGTGCTTACCCTGCACATTTATTAAAGGCGATTTTATTCATAAAAAGGCAAAATATATTTTTTTCAAAGATAATTTTTCATTATTTTTTGAAAGAATATGTCTTTTCGGGCTATTTATTTTAAAAAGATAAAGACATGACTTCAAAGTGGCTATTTTTGCAGAAACAGCCTTCCAGCGTCCTTTCGGAACATTCAGCTATTTTCAAAAATAGCAATCACTTTGATTTATTGAAAACTAAAATTCAATATTTTTTGGTCATTTTCTAAAAGGGTGGTTGGACCCATTAAGGGTTTCCTACGTATCCCACCTAATGGCGAGAATCAAGCCTGCGTAGTTCGGTCAGATTATTTTGTGACCAATTATTTTAACAACACTGTTCTACCTATTTTCACACTTTCTTTTCGAGTTTTGACAGAGTTTCGATATTTTCTATTCTAAAATTTTCTTTCTTTTTATTTTTCAGGAATTTAGCCAGTCCGCATAATAATCTAGGACAAATAAATGCAACATATAATATGCTCGGTCTTTGATATTCCGGGTCACCTGTCCTAGACGGACCCATTCCCTGTGTTGAGTCCCCTAAGTCAGATATGATGCAAATAATCATCCTAAATCTAGGCTCAATGTCCTAATGTTTTCATGGTACTAGACCGTGTACCCGAGTGGACAACTTGGATCGAGGAGGGGGCTATGTACCGAGGACCCACGGGGTCGTTCGGCTTTGTAACTTATCCGGCCTCTATTTCTTATTTAGGGTGTGACACTAACAGAAAGGGGAGTCTCAACCAGTAAGCACATCCCCGGGGGTAAGAAGAGAAGGGTTTTCGTCACAATTTTATATACAATCCACGTAATATCAAAGCGGTAAACACGTAACACATTGATCAAAGGATATAATGATGTCAAATAACATCAAGGACGACAATTCAATCGAGCTCGAATTCTTAAACCCTGAACCTAAGTTCTGGGTTGCTTATTCCCAGCAAAGTCGCCAGAGCTGTCACACCTCCTTTTTTACTACCTCTTTTTCTCGAAAAGGAATAAGTTATACCTGATTAATTACTAATACACCCGGAAAAGGATATAATAATATCTACGAGGAAGGAGTTTTTCCACTTTAAGGACAATTAGAACGGGATTTTATTTAGAGTTTCAGAGTCGCCACTTGGGAAGATAATGGTGTCCCAAGTCACCGGTTAATCCCAAATACAAGGAAATTGACTCTGTTTAAACAATCCGTGAAACTAGAAATCTGGATAAGAAATTCTGTTAACCCGGGAGAAGGTGTTAGGCACTACCGGATTCCGTAGTTTTAGCACGGTCGCTCAACTGTCGTTTTTGACTTTATTTGATTTCGTTATATGCTTTTTGAATGTTTCACTTTTGATATTTTAACGGCTTGCGATGTTGCAAAAACGTATTGCGAGTCACACCGCAACCAGTACACCTGTGACTTTAATACTTTTCAGCTTCATCGGATTTAAGATTTGAGTCACATAAATGTGCACTCATATTAAGGAATGTATATTTTAGATTGTGCCTATAACGACTACAGCTTGTTATCTTTTAGGAAAGACCCTAAAATTCGCTAAACGGTCTTCCCGAGTCTATCACTTATTAACGTTCATACGGGGGCCCGCGTATTTTGTTCTTATACGAGGCTCGTCCCGTTATTTTAGAAGTCCAATCCTATTGATTGCTATATTGTCTATTTTTGGTTTTTCTCCTAATTATATCACAATATTTTTATTTTCAGAGTTATGTGCAGGCCCAATATTTCATTTCCAGGCCTGGACATTGTGGATTGAATTTAATAATCCAGTTCACACAACTCGGTTTCAGAAAACCAGTATACGTAAAAGTCAATATTTAGAGGCCTAGAGATGAATCCAGTTGTATCTGGGCCTATACTATCTATTAAGCCCAAATCAGACGCGAGCAATACAAAACAAAATTGGGATTTCATAACTGACATACAAATATTCATGAAATGATAGAATAAATCAACCAATGGCATTTTTATTTCATAAAGATCCGGAGTACAAGCGTATCAATATTAATTCTGAATTCTAATTATTACTAATATAACTTAAACAATAAACTACTATCTCAACTTCTTAAAACAATGATATGATACTTAACAGTGGGAATTTGAATTGTTATTACTTACTGATTCTAACTTATACTATTCTAGATTGTTATTAAGCTAATTGAAGTGATGAAATAGGATGTAACTAAGTTAATCATTTCTAATTATCACGTTAAAATTAATGAGGTTAATATGATTACTATTCAGATTACGAAGCTAGTTTTAGCTAGATGAGTTAAAGTTACGAATTAACCTGTTTTTAAACTAAATTTCAGGATGATTATATCTACGTGTACTCTACTCTACTCTATCTATTACATTGTTTCAGTTTTATACATATTTAGCTATTACAAATATTCCTATCAAATTACAGAAAGTCTAATATGCGATAATCAATAAAATCTATAAAATGAAGCAGAAGACTTCATCCGAGCAACTCATAGAATTTTCATTTCTTCTATTAACTGGCAATTACATTTCTGGATAGAAAGTGTACCTGGTTCAGCAAAGGAAATCTATAAGTCTAGGTAATGAGATTAAGAACAGTCAGTGATTGCAGCAGGAGAGCAGTAGAAGAACAATCAACAAAGCAGCAATATAATAGCCAAGTATAATCTTCAAACCCAGCAAATAATCAACCCAACAAATAGAATTGAAGAGATCCAATAGGATCCAATAGTATCGAACAACAGGAAACTTAAGTTAGAACCCCAGAATTTGAAACTGTAACGACCCGACCGGTCGTTTTAGAAAATTACGCCCCAATCCCTAATTTAACTGTTCCCCTAAGTTCATTTCTGCTATTGTGGGTTGCCGGGAGAGTTGGTTCCAAAAATTTGAGCATTTTGGGACACTTAGTCCCTAAATAAGAGCTTTGAAACTAGAAAACGGTTCGTAGCCGGAACAGTGTTAAGACGATCTCGGAACGGAAATCCGATGGTTCCATTAGCTCCGTTAGGTGATTTCGGGGTTGGGAGCGCGTTCGGAATATATTTTGGAGGTCCGTAGCTCAATTAGGCTTGAAATGCCGAAGGTTGAAATTTTGGCGAATCCGATCGATAGGTGAGATTTTGATCCGGGGGTCGGAATGGAATTCCGACAATTTCTGTAGCTTCGTTATGTGATTTTGGGTATGTCCGCAAATTTTCAAGTCATTCGGGCGTCGTTTGGATGGGTTTTTGATCGAATATGCAATTCGGAAAGTTTTAAGAAATTTAGGCTTGAATTCGATGAGAATTATGGGTTTTGATGTTGTTAGACGTGTTTTGAGGATTTGAGCAAGTTCGAATTAGGTATTAAGATGTGTTGGTATGTTTGGATGAGGTCCCGGGAGTCTCGGGTGAGTTTCAGATAGGTTTAGGCTATGTTGCGCTTGTTTTGGATACTTTGTCATCGTTTCTTCAAAAAAAAAAAATGATATCATATTAAGCAAATGATATCCAAATTTAGTTTTGTTTGAACCATTAGATCCGTATCGAAATTTTGGAGCCATAGGAAAAAGAATCATCGAATTTGGACATCGTATGAGGAAGTTATGCTCATTTTCGTGTCAGGAAAAATTGCTGGTTCTGCTATGTTCGCAAATGCGAACTTTTTATCGCATTTGCGATGCCCGGTTCGCAAATGCGAACTTTTTGTCGCAAATGCGACCTCTGCCAGCCTTTTTTTGTTCGCAATATCTAAGGGTTCGCAATTGCGAACCATGGGTCGCAAATGCGACATCCGAGGCCTGTTAAGTGAGGTTTTTGACGGGATTTTCACCCATTTTTCAATTTTCTCAAAACCTAAACCTCCATAGCCGATTTTCCAAAGACCCAAACTTCTGCAAATCATTGGGTAAGTGTCTCTAATCCTTTTCCAACTATATTTTGTGATTATATCTTAGATTTAACATCAAATTCATGAGAATCTAAAGGAAAATTTGGGGAAAATTGTGAAATCTTTCAAAAATGCAAAATGATGATTTGAATGACCAAATGGTATCGTAATTAGATAATTTTTGTATGGGTGAACTCGTAGCGAAATGGGTGTTCAGTTTTTGTAATTTTTTTTGGGTTCCGAGGTGTGGGCCCGAGGAGTTGACTTTTGTTGACTTTTTGCAAATTGTGTAAGAATCATAGTTTTGTTAATTGAAATTGTTTTCTCTTGCATTGTTTGATGTATTCAAGTTATTTTTGGCTAGATTGAGCCAAGCATTGATGAATTGGTAAAGGAAAAGCTAAATTGAGTATTGAATTGGCCGGATTGAGGTAAGTGGCTTGTCTAACCTCGTGTGGGGGAACTTTCACCCCTAGGATATTATGTGATAGTTTAAATGCCTTGTACGCGAGGTGACGGGCGTGTACATGCGCTGGTTGTTGTAACACACACTTTACTTGAATTGTCCGATTTGTGATATTCCTGCTCTTAGTTGATAAAAGCGTTACCATTACCCGGTAGTACTTAGAAAAGCATGATTAACTAGGATTCAACATGTTTAATTGCCTAGTTGATTTACTTGAATTCTTGACAAATTGTTGGCACTAATTTCGGTGAAGTTGTAATTTAACATTATATTCTCTCTGTGTGTTTTCTTATTTGATGTGTTGGTGGACTGCGGGTTAAATTCCCGGAGATCCCAGGGCTGTGGGTTCGATTCCCAGAGACCCGGCGTGATATTGTTTGTGGACTGCGGGTTCGATTCCCGGAGACCCAGGGCTGTGGGTTCGATTCCCAGAGACCCGGAGTGATATTGGTAGGGACTACGGGTTCGATTCCCGAGATCCCGAGATTTATTGAAATGTGGACTACGGGTTCGATTCCCGAGATCCTGAGATTTATTGATTATTGGTAAGGACTGCGGGTTCGATTCCCGGAGATCCTGAGTTATTGATATATTATTGAGACATGGGCTGCGGGTTCGATTCCCGGAGACCCAGAGGTACTGAGAATGGGACTGTGGGTTCAATTCCCACAGGTCCTGGATTTGTTTTGCTGAGTTGACTAATTGTTGTTAGTTTTATTGTAGACACTTGCAGTAATCGTCTTATTGTTGTTAGTTCGAGAATTATTATCATTTAAACTGTTTATTTTTATTATCATCATTATATTATTGTTTCTCAGTAGGGCCCTGACCTTCCTCGTCACTACTCCATCGAGGTTAGGCTTGGCACTTACTGAGTACCGCCGTGGTGTACTCATGCTACTCTTCTGCACACTTTTGTTGTGCAGATCCAGGTACATCAGAGCAGGCTCGAGCTAGGTGATTTTTCCGCCGCATTTGGGAGACCTCGAGGTATGATCTGCTACGTCCGCGGATCCGGAGGCTTTCCTTCTATTCTAATAGTACTAGTTGATATTTCTCTTCATTTCGTTGTTAGATACTCTTTACATATAGAGCCACAGTTGTATTTCTCTTTTAGTCTGTGTTACCGTGGGGTTCCGGATCTTGGTAGTGTTCTATTTATTGTGTGACGGATGTATGTGCCAAGCGGCACGGATTACATACCTTTTTGTGTTATTTTCCGCTGTTCCTTATTTAAGTATTTTATAACTTGTATATTCCGCAACGTGTTAGGCTTACCTAGTCGTGGGGACTGGGTGCCATCACGACATGTTCACAATTGGTGAACTAGGGTCGTGACAAGTTGGTATCAGGAGCTCTAGGTTCATAGGAGTCACGGGACACAGACCGGTTACTTAGAGTCTCGCTGATCGATACGGAGACGTCTGTATTTATCTACGAGGGGCTATGTAACTGTTTAGGAAACTCTTCAATTCTTTGAATTCCTTATCGTGCGCCATTTATTCAGTTGGAGCCTATGTCATATGTTCTTTTGCATCCACTCGTGTATTGAAATTGCGCACTTGGTATCAAGTATGCGCCAACGGTTCGTGACGCTGCAGAGAGATCTCAAGGAAGTCAAGAATTTACTCAACCATTGTTACCGCGTGTCATCCATATCGATAATGCAATAGAATTGAGAGATCTTCAACTGTGCACATGGGGGTGCACTAGGTTCTGACATTCAGTTGATAAGTATGGTCATGAGAAGGTTTACTTAACTGCCTAATCGTCACAATAAAGGTAGAATCACAAGGTGGATGTAGATCTAAAGATAGTTAGTGGTAATAAAGACTATATGGTTCATATGAGATATCTATTTAGCGAAGAATTCAGCCAGCAGAGATACTGGGGGAAATGAGTTTAACTGTCTTAAGAAGGACATGTACCAAACCAATGTCTTGGGTTGTCTTATGATGAAGACGTACATATGATAAAGGCTATTATCGTGGATTAGCAAGATGTATCTTTAAGGCTTCGTGCTAACCGAAAGGATTTCACTATCAACGACCAAATTATGGGTCATGTATCATATCAGATTTGGCTCGCACTGTATTTAGGTGCTATTCAAAAAGTTCTTTGAAACTTGTGGAAGAGTAAGAGTTGAGACTCGTATGGTATGACGTTGGGACTTTTGATGTTCCTGTGTCCATAATAATTCTACATTTCATTATCGGCAGGGAAGACTTCGGCGAAGGCTACATGGTGCTTCGTAGGTGTGAGAATCACAGTATGTCTTAATCTGTCGTGGTAAAGAATGCTCGATACATAGAGCGGGAATATGCTTGGTTGTATTGGGATGAGTTCATACCCTATGGTGTTAGAGTGCTAATATAGCACAGGTGGTTATATTCGTTGGATCAAGTGAGTTGCAGTTGAATAATAGTAAATGACTTGAGAGAATGGTTATAATGTGTTCGAGAGTCGTGTAATAGTGGCCTTGGGCTAAGTGGGAGAGTCCCACCGCTTAAGATTGGGTCGCATGGTTAATTACCTGTGTGAATTATGGATACCAGCGTATTATTGTGTTATTGCAGCCACGGGAAAAGGACCATGTGTGGCAATTTGAGTATATGTATTGTTGAATGCATGTTATGTTTAGCATTACTGGCTCATGTTCAAACTTGAGGGAAAATTCATGATTTATGCCTCGTATAGGTGCAGGCTTCGCGGGAAGTGATTCCGCTGGGTGCTTTATCGAGAGGGTATTCATATGTTATAAAGAAATTCGGTAGAGTTGGTTGCGTACTGGGGCAAGTTAGAACCGGATGGTTCTCAATAGTGGTCCTAGTGAATTCAAGAGGTAAAGTGTGGTGCCTGATAATTCTGAGTCTATAAGTACAGTTGAGGCTCAAGCTTTTGAAGCAACTTATGAAGAAAAGCACAAAACGATCTATGATGTTTTGACTTGTGGTGTAGTATTTGAGAGACATGAAATGGTCGTCGTTCTTGAGATAGCATGGCCTCGTGATTTAAGGTCACTCGGGGTAAGTGCGGTTGGAATAAGTTAGGTATTGAAGGAAGATATTAACATTTCTAAGGCAATCAAGGATAACCTGGAAGGAAGTAGATTGATCAGCCATAGTTGAGTTGGCGTATTGGTGTCAATGATCGATTCATGCAACGTGATCGAATTATGCATGTGATTTGTGGCGGTGCATTTGAGACTTGTCGGCCGCAGTGATTGATGTAATTCTGAAGTATTCTTCTGTTAAAGGCCTGTTATGAGTAGGCGGATCTCGGAAAGGGTTATGGTGGCTTGGACCACTACTTAGAGATTGGCATATTCAACGGTTATGAGAACTCACTGTGTGTTGCTATAGTTCTCCTAAAATGAGTTAAATGGAAGGTCTTATGTGATGAAGTATTAGCCTATCGTCAGTTCTAGAGCTATGATGGAAATTGTGTCTATCGTATATCGGCACGTGGGGTGCAGCGAGTAGTATGAAATTTGAAGGACTAAGGTCACAGTTCGGTCAATGAATGTGATATAAAGAGCTCGGATGAGCAGGGAAAGAGTGTCACTGTTTTGAGTAAGATGGGTATTAACATCAGTATCATTTGAGATCGGTGTTCTATGAGAAAGGCTTCGCATCCCGGTTAGGGACTCCTGATCGCTTTTCAGTGTTAGTGCAGCCGGTGGGCTGAATGTGCAGGTCCGTTTAATTATTCGGAAGATGGTGGGAGCTTGACCCACAAGAAGATTGTATAGGTGTGACTTGTAGTCACTTGATTGGTTAGAAATTTAAACCAAGTATGAGGAGTTTGGTGATATCATCCATTTGAGAACTTATGCCTGGAGGGCACTCTGCTTATTGGGTTATAGACCTGTGAAATACTATTGACTTATCTTGGCACGACCATGATAGACTTAAGGTCGGTGGATAGATTTAAATGTGGAAGTGAGCCTTGCGTCAGGCCAGTTATGTTTCTTCGAGCAATGCGCCCTTTATGAAGGGATAGTCGCGGTCTTATTTCGCGGTTGGTTAATTCATGTAAGATATATTGTGCCGTATGAGTGTGAGACGGCTTGGTAAGTTCCTTATGTGTTGGGGTTCCGCTCAGCGGTGATGTTATAGGAGCATGATGGCTCTTGAGACTCAGATCTTATATCGCACCTCAGTTGTGCTTGAGTTGTAGCCTATAGCGCTATATGTTTCATTGTGTCCGATATCATGCACCTTAGTGTGCTTATGATCGATAGTCAGTATTTTGATGTGACGAACTATTCAGCTCGACATATAACTCCTTGTGTGAGTTTTAAACTATTCAGCTCGGCATATGACTCCTTGTGTGAGTTGTATATTGTTGGGATCGGGTGGCACGCCGCCATGGTTATATTGTTGGGATCGGGTGGCACGCCGCCATGGTTATATTGTTGGGATCGGGTGGCACGCCGCCATGGTAATATTGTTGGGATCGGGTTGCACGCCGCAACAATGTGGTGTCTATTTCGGTGTCTATAATTGCTTTTATGTGTTATGTTTCCTATTTTCTGAGGAGGCCCATGTTTATGTGAGAGCTGAATAATTCTCTCTAGTTTTCGCCTTCCTTTGTATCACGTACGTATTAGTGGATTAGTAGCACATTGTGTCATCTTGTGGGACTTTTGATTATGTCCGATGTGGCTTATCGCCTCAGCAGTTCGTACTGGGTGAGATGAGATTATGTGATTTGGGGTCAGTGAAAATTGATTATATGAAGTATACTATAGAGGAAATGATCATCCTCTGGTTTAGGACAAGGTAATGGATCTTGTCGGGAGTATGGACCAATGAATTGTTGATTCAGTAGTTGGTTATGGATATCAACACATCTCTTCCATCGTGTCGGTATTGTAAAGGTTGGAACGAGACCTATGTAGATCATGAGGTGTGATGGGAGCATCTGATTCGTTGAATTTTTGGCTAATTTGATCATAAAATATTATTGTGGTCTTGTGGATTTTGAGTTGCAAGGTAAGAATCCAGCAAGGTTATGCAGACATGTTTGAGGACGGCGTTTGAGGAATATTGAGTGATCTCTTGATGAAAACAAGCCCGACATAGAATTCCGGATGTTGGAATTTGGCTCTAAGACTTAATTGCTTAAACAAGAGGGAATATCTTCAGATATATCAGGCTAATGTGCTCAGCTGAGTCTTAGATTTATTGCCCCTTTTTAGATTTTGAGGCGTGTTGGGGAGGTTGCTTATGAGTTGGCCTTACCTCCCAGCCTAGCCGGAGTTCACCCCGTGTTTCGTATCTCCATGCTCCGGAGATACCATGGTGACCCGTCGCATGTGTTGGATTTCACATCTGTTCAGCTAGACAAGGATTTGTCTTATGTTGAGGAACCAGTAGCCATTCTAGACAGGCAAGTCAGAAAGCTAAGGTCAAAGAACATCGCTTCGGTAAAGGTTCAGTGGCGGGGCCGGCCGGTCGAGGAGGCGACTTGGGAGACCGAGCAGGATATGCGCAGCCAGTACCCTCATCTTTTCACTACTTCCGGGTATGTTTTCTATGCTCGTTCGAGGACGAACGAATCTTTAAGTGTGGGAAGATGTAACGACCCGACCGGTCGTTTTAGAAAATTACGCCCCAATCCCTAATTTAACTGTTCCCCTAAGTTCATTTCTGCTATTGTGGGTTGCGGGGAGAGTCGGTTCCGAAAATTTGAGCATTTTGGGACACTTAGTCCCTAAATAAGAGCTTTGAAACTAGAAAAACGGTCCGTAGCCGGAACAGTGTTAAGACGATCTCGGAACGGAAATCCGATGGTTCCATTAGCTCCGTTAGGTGATTTCGGGGTTGGGAGCGCGTTCGGAATATATTTTGGAGGTCCGTAGCTCAATTAGGCTTGAAATGCCGAAGGTTGAAATTTTGGCGAATCCGATCGATAGGTGAGATTTTGATCCGGGGGTCGGAATGGAATTCCGACAATTTCTGTAGCTTCGTTATGTGATTTTGGGTATGTCCGCAAATTTTCAAGTCATTCGGGCGTCGTTTGGATGGGTTTTTGATCGAATATGCAATTCGGAAAGTTTTAAGAAATTTAGGCTTGAATTCGATGAGAATTATGGGTTTTGATGTTGTTAGACGTGTTTTGAGGATTTGAGCAAGTTCGAATTAGGTATTAAGATGTGTTGGTATGTTTGGATGAGGTCCCGGGAGTCTCGGGTGAGTTTCAGATAGGTTTAGGCTATGTTGCGCTTGTTTTGGATACTTTGTCATCGTTTCTTCAAAAAAAAAAATGATATCATATTAAGCAAATGATATCCAAATTTAGTTTTGTTTGAACCATTAGATCCGTATCGAAATTTTGGAGCCATAGGAAAAAGAATCATCGAATTTGGACATCGTATGAGGAAGTTATGCTCATTTTCGTGTCAGGAAAAATTGCTGGTTCTGCTATGTTCGCAAATGCGAACTTTTTATCGCATTTGCGATGCCCGGTTCGCAAATGCGAACTTTTTGTCGCAAATGCGACCTCTGCCAGCCTTTTTTTGTTCGCAATATCTAAGGGTTCGCAATTGCGAACCCTGGGTCGCAAATGCGACATCTGAGGCCTGTTAAGTGAGGTTTTTGACGGGATTTTCACCCATTTTTCAATTTTCTCAAAACCTAAACCTCCATAGCCGATTTTCCAAAGACCCAAACTTCTGCAAATCATTGGGTAAGTGTCTCTAATCCTTTTCCAACTATATTTTGTGATTATATCTTAGATTTAACATCAAATTCATGAGAATCTAAAGGAAAATTTGGGGAAAATTGTGAAATCTTTCAAAAATGCAAAATGATGATTTGAATGACCAAATGGTATCGTAATTAGATAATTTTTGTATGGGTGAACTCGTAGCGAAATGGGTGTTCAGTTTTTGTAATTTTTTTGGGTTCCGAGGTGTGGGCCCGAGGAGTTGACTTTTGTTGACTTTTTGCAAATTGTGTAAGAATCATAGTTTTGTTAATTGAAATTGTTTTCTCTTGCATTGTTTGATGTATTCAAGTTATTTTTGGCTAGATTGAGCCAAGCATTGATGAATTGGTAAAGGAAAAGCTAAATTGAGTATTGAATTGGCCGGATTGAGGTAAGTGGCTTGTCTAACCTCGTGTGGGGGAACTTTCACCCCTAGGATATTATGTGATAGTTTAAATGCCTTGTACGCGAGGTGACGGGCGTGTACATGCACTGGTTGTTGTAACACACACTTTACTTGAATTGTCCGATTTTTGACATTCCTGCTCTTAGCTGATAAAAGCGTTACCATTACCCGGTAGTACTTAGAAAAGCATGATTAACTAGGATTCAACATGTTTAATTGCCTAGTTGATTTACTTGAATTCTTGACAAATTGTTGGCACTAATTTCGGTGAAGTTGTAATTTAACATTATATTCTCTCTGTGTGTTTTCTTATTTGATGTGTTGGTGGACTGCGGGTTCAATTCCCGGAGATCCCAGGGCTGTGGGTTCGATTCCCAGAGACCCGGCGTGATATTGTTTGTGGACTGCGGGTTCGATTCCCGGAGACCCAGGGCTGTGGGTTCGATTCCCAGAGACCCGGAGTGATATTGGTAGGGACTACGGGTTCGATTCCCGAGATCCCGAGATTTATTGAAATGTGGACTACGGGTTCGATTCCCGAGATCCTGAGATTTATTGATTATTGGTAAGGACTGCGGGTTCGATTCCCGGAGATCCTGAGCTATTGAGATATTATTGAGACATGGGCTGCGGGTTCGATTCCCGGAGACCCAGAGGTACTGAGAATGGGACTGTGGGTTCAATTCCCACAGGTCCTGGATTTGTTTTGCTGAGTTGACTAATTGTTGTTAGTTTTATTGTAGACACTTGCAGTAATCGTCTTATTGTTGTTAGTTCGAGAACTATTATCATTTAAACTGTTTATTTTTATTATCATCATTATATTATTGTTTCTCAGTAGGGCCCTGACCTTCCTCGTCACTACTCCATCGAGGTTAGGCTTGGCACTTACTGAGTACCGCTGTGGTGTACTCATGCTACTCTTCTGCACACTTTTGTTGTGCAGATCCAGGTACATCAGAGCAGGCTCGAGCTAGGTGATTTTTCCGCCGCATTTGGGAGACCTCGAGGTATGATCCGCTACGTCCGCGGATCCGGAGGCTTTCCTTCTATTCTAATAGTACTAGTTGATATTTCTCTTCATTTCGTTGTTAGATACTCTTTACATATAGAGCCACAGTTGTATTTCTCTTTTAGTCTGTGTTACCGTGGGGTTCCGGATCTTGGTAGTGTTCTATTTATTGTGTGACGGATGTATGTGCCAAGCGGCACGGATTACATACCTTTTTGTGTTATTTTCCGCTGTTCCTTATTTAAGTATTTTATAACTTGTATATTCCGCAACGTGTTAGGCTTACCTAGTCGTGGGGATTGGGTGCCATCACGACATGTTCACAATTGGTGAACTAGGGTCGTGACAGAAACCCTCGACTCCTAGCTTTCAATTAGTGTTTTTCTAATTAGAATTCTCCAATGTCTAACCCTTATTGTAAGCCCAGAATGTTCAACCTTTAATTCAGGCTTAAGTAAGGCCTATTTATAGGTGATTTGGGTGAAATTTTGAGGGGGAAATTCAAAATTCTTATTCTTAGTTCCCTCCTCTTAATTCTCTTATTAGTTACAATTTGGTACCTTTATTTTAAGCTCGAAATGCCTTCCAGCCCTTGCTGGAAGGTTCTAGGTAATTCTATTTGATTCCATTAAGGGCATATTACTATAATGCCCTCACTTGCTAAGGGTTATTACAGTTATACCTTTTTACTAGGCCTATTTTACCCTTTATTTTATGTCTAATTACAGGAATACTAAGCATTAAAGTCTCTTTTGTCCCTATAGGCTCTATTAAATTCACAATTATACCATTTCTTATTCCCTTTGTACCCTTATTGTTATCTATTATTTACCCGACCTACTAAGGTCAGGGTGTCTTAGGTTTATTACCTATTTAACTACTAGGCATTATCTTATAACCCATTTAAGATCCAGATTTTATCCCCAACCTCTTTTCATTTTTAGCCTGTTTTGTAATAAACTTTGACTAATTTAAAATGTACCCCTTTTATTAATATTAACTAACTACAATTAAATTTCAGAACTAACCATTCTAATGTTTCAGAAATGGCCAGACTAATTAACAGTTCCAATTATTTCAATAGTAGCTAGACTAAGTCATTTTTCAATAATAGCCAGAATACTAAACTAAAGAAGCTATACCTATCTTTACAGCTATAACCAAATCACAAAGTACAATAGAATTCAGAATAGTCAAACATATGAATCAATTACAAATATAGCCAATTTATGTCATTTTGCACACATAGCCCTAATCATAAATCATTCTTCAATTAACCAGAACTCAGAGGGAAATTTGATAATGGTTGAATCCCAATCAATTAAATTGTAATTTCAGACTAGGCATAGTGAACAAATCACACATAAAGAAACATATTCAAACTAGATTCATGTGTTGAACTTATAAAAAAAAAATCCTAAGGAACTAAAACAGATCAGTTATGTGCAAAGAACAGGATAGATGAGATTATCATAGGCTAATAGTAGAAATATTCAGGAGACTAACAGTCAAGAATAGAAATCTTAGAAGACGGACAATAAAAAGCATGCAAAGAATCATACACAGAAGTCTTAGAAGACAAATAAGCAAAAACATGCAAGAAATCATATACAAGAGTTTTAAAAGACAAATAAGCAAAAACATGCAAGAAATCATAAAAAGCAAAGAAGACAAAGATCACTTAGCTTGCAGGATTTGTCTCCTGTTCTTTACTTTCTTCTTTAGTTTCTTTCTTTCATTCTTTTCTTTTTCCAGGCTTCAAGATTTAAAAGACTTGAAGTCTGATTTTCCATATTTTCCTCGAATGGGTTTATTTTTGGGTTTTTAGTGGTAGAGAGGCATTCTGGGTGTTATTGGGATGTATTTGGGGGTGGTTTATGTTTGGGTGTTCACCGGAGGTAGGGTTCCGGCGAACTTCTTTGCAAGATTCGAACAGTTCCAGAGTTATTCGAAGCAAACCAATTATGTGGGGTGAAAGATCTCCTTATAGTGGTCATAGGGTGTAAATTTGGAAGGCTAAGTCATAGGTTGAAGGTCACCAACAAAAGTTCCGGTGACCGGACTTTCAAGAACAAGGGGTTTTTCTGGTTTTCTAGGGTTTTCAGGGAGGTCTTGGTGTGTGAGAGTGAAAGAAAGGATGTCTAAGTTCATTTGTGGCCGGAAAAGGCCATGGATTTAGGCTAGTCTCCATTGGAGATGATGGTTGAAGAAGACATAGAAGGAGATAGGCGGCTAGGGTTTGAATGTATGTGTGTATAAACGTGTGTGTGTTTGGTCTCTGAACGAGAGACAGAGTTTTTATACTCCTTTAAGCACGAGTGATCCTGGACTTTGGATCAGTTATGATCAATGGCCAAGATTAGTTCCCATTGAACGCCGTTGTTTCATTTAGTGAGAGATGGCCTGGTGTCACGACCCGGATTTCCCACCATTGGAGTCATGATGGCGCCTACTAAATGGAAGCTAGGCAAGCCAAATATTAATTACACCTCCATTAATTACCAAATTATTATTAAGACTTATTATTAAAAACATATAAATTACAGCGGAATAATCAAAATTAGCGGAAGACTTAGTCAAATATGATAAAGAAAACCCAACCATGATACACTACCCAAGACTGGTGTCACAATACTCACGAACTTCTAAGAATAATACACATAATTGTATGAAAGAAAATTACAAGTTGTTTATCTCGATTACATGAGATAACAGAATGAAAAACATAGATAGAAGAGACAACGGGTCCTGTGGACGCCTGCAAGGCTACCTCGTAATCTCAATAGTCGGAAAATCCACAAGTCGCTACTGCCGCTGCTGCTGTCCGTAACTTGTATCTGCGCAAAAAGGCAGAAGTGTAGTATCAGCACAACCGACCCCATGTGCTAGTAAGTGCCTGGCCTATCCCGGCGAACTAGTGACAAGCCTAGAACCAGACACCCACATAAACCTGTGCAATTCAATATATATGTATACCACAGAATAACAAGAAATAACCAGGTAATAACACAATAAGAAATATCTCAAAGAATTCAACAATTAACAACAGTTAATAAATTCACAAGGAAAACAATGTATAATGGAAACACATCTAATATCAAGTCAAGGAATAGCAAACAATCTTACTTTCATGTCTCAATTCCTCTCTCATTTCATATCTCGTGGTAGGCGTACCACCCGCTCCCAACTATCACAGTAATTATATCTTGTGGTAGGCGTACCACCCGCTTCCAACTATATCAATAGGCTACCGGCAACTATGGCCAATGCCAAGATTTAAATCATTTTGTTGTCGGCGTGCCACACGATCCCATTTCTTATTATATAAGTGGTCGGCGCGCCACACGATCCCAATCCATAAATATATATATAAGTGGTCGGCGCGCCACACGATCCCAATTCACAAATATATATATTACCGGCATTTAGCCAATAATCTTTGCATCAACAATATTTATAATTACCGGTTTTAAATCAATAATTGATATTAATTTCAACAATTTATCTCCATTACCGGTATAACACCAATAACTCTTAGTCAACAATTTATTCATAATTAAATTCCTATTCCTTCGAGCTAGGATAGAACAAACACTTACCTCGAAAGTTTACGAACGATTCAATCCGTAGCAATGCCTTTTCCTTTCAAATTTGACTCCAATCCAATCGTATCTACACACAATTGATTTAATATCATCAATACTACTCAACAAACTAATTCCTAAGACCAATTACAACTTTTACAACATTATGCCCGGAATAGTAATTTTCGACCCCGGGCCCACATGGTCGGAACTCGGGGTTAGGACCAAAATTCGGTTACCCATCCCCCACGAGTTCATGTATATGATTTGTTTCAAAATCGGACCTCAATTCGAGGTCCAATTTCCCAATTTACGAAAAACCCTATATTTTAACAAAAACAAGAAATTCTACCATGAAAACCTTTGATTTCTATTGAAAACATGTTTAATGATGTTAGGAATTGAAAGAATTAAGTAAAAAGTGACTTACAATTGTTTTGATGAAGAAGGAATCCGTGAAGAATCGCAAATGGGTGTTTTTGTTTTGTAAAAAGTGAAGAAATGAACTGAAAATCGTGTTTTACAGGTCTATGTGTTCGCATTTGCGAACATGGGTTCGCAATTGCGAACCTCGACCAATTTCCGGAGTTTGAAAAATAAGCTAAGGCTGGGAAGTTCGCATTTGCGAACTTTTGTTCGCATTTGAGAACACTGGCAGAAAAGGGGAGTGTTCGCATTTGCGAACTAATGTTCGCATTTGCGAACACAGGCAGTATAGGGCAGTGTTCGCATTTGCGAACAATGGTTCGCATTTGCGAACACAGGCAGTATAGGGAATGTTCGCATTTGCGAACTGTTGTTCGCATTTGCGACCATAGGCAGGCCCTGGGGACGTTCGCATTTGCGAACAATTGTTCGCATTTGCGAACAAGGCTAGGCATGAGGGGTTTTGCATTTGCGATCAGGGTTCGCATTTGCGAGCCCTGCCTTGATCAGCCCCCTTCGCAATTGCGAGAAATGCTTCGCAATTGCGAAGCCAACAGCTGGGTGAAAAACCAGCAGTGCACAAATTCAGAATTTAATCCAACGGCCTATCAAATCTTTACCCGAGCCACCCGGGCTCCAAACCAAACATGTACACAACCTCAAAAACACATTATGAACTTGTTCGTGCGATCACATCGCCAATATCACATTGTTTTCATCAAATCAAGCCTCAAATTTATGATTTTCATACTTTTGGTTTTCAAAACTTTCAAACTTGGAACTCAAGGTCCAAAACATCTCAAACGACATCCGAATGTCACCAAACTTTACGGAAATCACATATATAATATTTAAGACTTGTACCGGGCGTCGGAACCAAAATACGAGCCCGATACCAAGGTCAATTAATTCATTTCCTTTAACAATTACTTCAAAAACAATTTCATAGAAAAATTCATAACTTGGGCTCTAGGCCTCAAAATTCAACTCCGGACGCATGTCCAAGTCCCATATTTTCCTACGGACCTCTCGGGACCATCTAATCTCGGGTCCGGATCCGTTTACCAAAAATGTTGACCGAAGTCAACCATATCAATATTAATATCGTTTTTATCCAAATTTCTCATAGAATTTATATTTTCTATCATAAAATCTTTCCGGCAACATACTCGGATTGTGCACGTAAATCGAGGCAACATGGAATGAGGTTTTCAAGGCCTCAGGAAGCTCGAAATGATTAATAAAATAAGTGATGACCCTTTGGGTCGTCACAATCTCCACCTCTAAAACAACCGTTCGTCCTCGAACGGACAAAGAAAGAAGTACCTGAGTCAGGAAACAAGTGTGGGTAGCGGCTCCGCATATCAGACTCGGACACCCAGGTCGATGCCTCAGGAGGCTGACCTCTCCACTGAACACGCACAGAAGGATAACTCTTCGACCTCAACTGTCGAACCTGCCGGTCTAGAATAGCCACCGGCTCCTCCTCGTAAGATAGATCATTGTCTAATTGGACAGTACTGAAGTCTAACACATGTGTGGGATCACCGTGGTATCTTCGAAGCATAGATACGTGAAAAACTGGATGCACGGCTGATAAGCTAGGCGGCAAAGCTAATCTGTAAGCCACCTCTCCCACTCTGTCTAGAATCTCAAATGGACCTATATACCTAGGGCTGAGCTTCCCTTCTTCCCGAACCTCATTACGCCCTTCATAGGCGACACTCGGAGCAATACTCGTTCACCAACCATGAAATCTACATCTCGCACCTTACGATCCGCATAAGTCTTCTGCCTGGACTGAGCTGAACGCAATCTCTCCTGAATAGTCTTGACCTTATCCAAGGCCTCTCGAACTAAATCTGTACCCAACAACCGAGACTCTCCCGGTTCAAACCATCCAACTGGAGATCGACATCGCCTACCATACAACGCCCTCATACGGGGCCATCTGGATGCTAGACTGGTAATCAATAACACAGGCTCGAAGCATGTCCTCAAGAATCTGAATAGTCCTCTCGGACTGGCCATCCGTCCGAGGATGAAATGCCGTACTCAACTGAACCTGGGTGCCTAACTCCTGCTGGACCGCTTTCCAGAACCGCGAGGTAAACTGCGTTCCCCGATCAGAGATAATAGATACTGGCACCCCATGGAGACGAACAATCTCCCTAATGTAAACCTCCGCTAACCTCTCCGACGAGTAGGAGACAGATAATACTGGAATAAAGTGTGCTGACTTGGTCAGCCTATCAACAATGACCCAAATAACATCAAATTTCCTCCGAGTCAAAGGAAGTCCGGTAACGAAATCCATAGTGATCCGCTCCCATTTCCACTCGGGAATTTCAATCCTCTGGAATATACCACCAGGTCTCTGGTGCTCATATTTCACCTGCTGACAATTTAGACACCGAGCGACATACGCAACGATATCTTTCTTCATTCTGCGCCACCAATAGTGCTGCCGTAAGTCCCGGTACATCTTCGCGGCGCCTGGGTGAATAGAATACCGCGAACTGTGGGCCTCCGCTAAGATCAACTCTCGAATCCCTTCGACATTGGGCACACAAACTCGACCCTGCAATTTCAATACCCCATCATCATCTAGATTTACCTGTGTGGCACCTCCCCGCTGTACTGTATCTCTCAACTCACACAAATGAGGATCATCAAATTGCCTCTCACGGATACACTCTAATAAAGAAGAACGAGCGACCGTGCAGGCTAACACCCTGCTAGGCTCAGAAATGTCTAATCTCACGAACCGGTTAGCTAAGGCCTGGACATCTATAGCTAATGGTCTCTGACTGACCGGAATATATGCAAGACTACCCATGCTGGCAGACTTTCTACTCAATGCATCGGCCACCATATTGGCGTTACCTGGGTGATATATGATAGTAACATCATAGTCTTTTAGCAACATAGCCACCTTCTCTGCCTCATATTCAACTCTTTCTGCTTAAACAAATACTGAAGACTCTTATGATCGGTGTATACTTCACATGCTACACCATACAAATAATGCCTCCAGATCTTCAATGCGTGAATAATCGCCGCCAATTCTAGATCATGCACTGGATAGTTCTTCTCATGAATCTTCAACTGCCTCGAAGCATAGGCAATAACCTTGCCATCCCGCATTAACACTGCACCAAGCCCAATACGGGAAGCATCACAATAAACAGTATAAGGTCCCGTACCTATGGGTAAAACCAATACCGGTGCTGTGGTCAAGGTTGTCTTGAGCTTTTGAAAGCTAGCCTCACATTCATCGGACCATTCAAATTGAACACCCTTCTGGGTCAATCTGGTCAGTGGGGTTGCAATAGACGAAAATCCTTCTACGAATCGGCGATAATAACCCGCTAACCCCAAGAAACTCCGAATATCCGTGGCTGATGTCGGTCTAGGCCAGCTCTTGACTGCCTCAATTTTCTTCGGATCAACCTGAATACCTGTTGCCGTCACAATATGACCTAGGAATGCAGTTGAACTTAGCCAAAATTCACACTTTGAAAATTTTGCATATAGCTGGCTATCTCTCAGAGTCTGTAAGGCCACTCTGAGATGTTGCGCATGCTCCTCCTGACTGCGGGAATATATTAATATTTCATCAATGAAGACTATTACAAACAAGTCTAAATAAGGCCGGAACACCCGATTCATTAATTCCATAAAAGCTGCTGGAGCATTTGTCAACCCAAAAGACATGACCAGAAATTCATAATGTCCATACCGAGTGCGGAACGCTGTCTTAGGGACATCAGATGCCCTAATCTTCAGCTGATGATAGCCAGATCTCAAATCTATCTTTGAAAATACCTTGGCACCCTGAAGCTGGTCAAATAAATCATCAATTTGCGGAAGTGGATATTTATTTTTGATAGTCACCTTGTTTAACTGTCGATAGTCAATGCACATTCTCATCGAACCATCTTTCTTCTTTACAAATAATACAGGCGCACCCCATGGCGAAACACTGGGTCTAATGAAACCCTTTTCAAGTAAATCCTGTAACTGTTCCTTCAGTTCTTTTAACTCTGGCGGAGCCATACGGTATGGGGGAATGGAAATGGGCTGAGTGCTTGGAGCCAAATCAATGCAAAAATCAATGTCCCTATCGGGCGGCATACGTGGTAAG
Source organism: Nicotiana noctiflora (assembly GCA_032618575.1). Taxonomy (NCBI): domain Eukaryota; kingdom Viridiplantae; phylum Streptophyta; class Magnoliopsida; order Solanales; family Solanaceae; genus Nicotiana; species Nicotiana noctiflora. The sequence goes on along the minus strand of JASVEL010007796.1, from coordinate 147,005 downwards.
TCTGAAGGAAATACTTCAGGAAATTCGCGAACCACAGGCACAGAGTCAATAGAAGGAACCTCAGCACTAGAATCACGGACATAGGCCAAATAAGCCAAGCATCCCTTTCCAACCATACGCCGAGCTTTAACATAAGAAATAACATTACGGCTAGTATGACCTGAAATTCCTTTCCACTCTATACGAGGCGAATACGGCAGAGCTAAAGTCACAGTCTTGGCATGGCAATCTAAAATGGCATGATATGGAGATAGCCAGTCCATGCCTAGTATAATATCAAGGTCCACCATATTTAGGAGTAATAAATCAGCACGGGTCTCGAGACCCTCAATTACTATAATACATGACCGATGAACTCGATCAACCACAATAGAATCGCCTACTGAGTGTAGACACATGAACAGGAACACTCAGTGGATCACTGGGCTGAACCAAGTATGGTGCAAAATAGGAAGACACGTACGAATATGTAGACCCGGGGTCAAATAATGCTGATGCCTTTCTATCACAAACCAAAATAATACCTGTAATGACGACATCAGAAGACTCAGCCTCTGGTCTGGCGGGAAGTGCATAACATCGGGGCTGTGCCCCACCACCCTGAGCAGTATCTCTAGGACGATCAGCTGCTGGCTGGTCTCTACCTCTATCGGTCCGAGCTCCACCTCTATGACCTCTACCTCCACCTCTATGTCCTCTACCTCCGCCTCTAGCCGGCTGGGCAGGCTGTGAGGGAACTGGGGCCTGAATCATGGCACGAGAACCCTGCTGGTGAGATCTGTCAGAAGCTCGAGGGCAATACTTTGCAATATGCCTAAGATCACCGCACGTAAAACAAGCCCTCGGCTGCTGAAAATAGCGAAGTGGTGGTGCACTGATAGGCTGCTGATCAGAGTAGCGTGGCTGAGAATTACGATCACCTGAAGCATCATGAGAAACCTGAAGAGCTGACTGATAAGGCCTAGGAGGATGGCCTCTATCATAAAAATCTCTATCTCCGGACGAGGTACCACTGAATCTACCCGAATTACGAGATCTCTTATCTGATCCATGTCTCGCTCCCTGTGACAGAGCCATCTCGATCCGGCGGGCTGCATTAGCCGCCTCGTGAAAAGTGATTTCAGTTCCTGCCCCCATAGCCATCTGTAGCCGAATTGGCTGATTCAAGCCATCAATAAACCTCCTCACCCTCTCCCGATCTGTGGGAAGTATGATAATAGCTTGACGAGCCAGGTCCACGAGCCTAGTCTCGTACTGCGTGACAGACATAGAACCCTGATGAAGACGCTCAAATTGTCTGCGCATAACCTCCCGCTGAGTTGCTGGAAGGAACTTCTCCAAGAATAATTCTGCAAACTGCTCCCAAGTCAAAGATGACGATCCCGCTGGCCTGGATAGACAATAATCTCTCCACCAAGTCTTGGCGGAACCGGATAACCGAAAAGTAGCAAAGTCCACACCATTAGTCTCCACAATACCCATAGTACGGAGAACTTCGTGGCAGTTGTATAGGAAATCCTGTGGATCCTCCGAAGGAGTGCCACTGAATGTGGTAGTGAACAACTTGGTAAACCTGTCCAATCTCCACAACGCGTCAGCAGACATGGCTGTACCATCATTAGACGGAGTCGTAATAATAGGTCGAGTTGCCTCAACTGGCTGAATCACAGGATCCTGAGCCTGGGGAATTACTGGCTCCGGAGTGCGCGTAGCAGGAGTCTGATTACCTCCTCCAGCCTAAGAAGTGGCTGGTGCTACCGGTAATAAACCTGCTCTGGTGATATGATCCATAAAACCTGCTATCCGGACCAAAGCATCCCGAAGATCCGGTGAAAACAAAGCTCCTCCTGGGACCTGAGCTGGGCCTACTGGAGCTGCTGGGGTTGGAACTTCCTCCTCGATATGAACCTGAGGTTCTGCCACTCGTGCTGCTGCTCGGGGCTGAGCTCCGCCCCTACCTTGTCCTCTAGGACGACCTCGACCTCGGCCTCTACCCCTAGCGGGAGCTGCCGCTGCTGGGACCTCGGGCTGCTAGTCAGTAGATGAGGATGCACGTGTCCTTACCATCTGCGGAAGAACAGAGTAGAAGTTCAATTAACATTTAAAAGATCAAGTCGCACGACTGGAAAGAATAAAGAGAATATTTTCCTAACTCTGTAGCCTCTGGAGGATAAATACAGACGTCTCCGTACCGATCCTTCAGGACTCTACTAAGGTTGTTCGTGAGTTGTGAGACCTGTGCAACCTAGTGCTCTGATACCAACTTGTCACGACCCGGATTTCCCACTATCGGAGTCATGATGGCGCCTACTAAATGGAAGCTAGGCAAGCCAAATATTAATTACACCTCCATTAATTACCAAATTATTATTAAGACTTATTATTAAAAACATATAAATTACAGCGGAATAATCAAAATTAGCGGAAGACTTAGTTAAATATGATAAAGAAAACCCAACCATGATACACTACCCAAGACTGGTGTCACAATACTCACGAACTTCTAAGAATAATACACATAATTGTATGAAAGAAAATTACAAGTTGTTTATCTCGATTACATGAGATAACAGAATGAAAAACATAGATAGAAGAGACAACGGGTCCTTGCGGACGCCTGCAAGGCTACCTCGTAATCTCAATAGTCGGAAAATCCACAAGTCGCTACCGCCGCTGCTGTTGTCTGTAACCTGTATCTGCGCAAAAAGGAGCGCAGAGTGTAGTATCAGCACAACTGACCCCATGTGCTGGTAAGTGCCTGGCCTATCCCAGCGAACTAGTGACAAGGCTAAGGCCAGTCACCCGCCGCAGCAGTATACATATATATATATATATATATATATATATATATATATATATATATATATATATATATATATATATATATATATATATATATATATATATATATATATATATAATACATTTATAAGGAAAGACTCTGCTCTGAAATAACAGTCAATAACTCGTGATATCCGGAATAATCTAATCAACAGAATAAATCTTACTTTCATGTCTCAATTCCTCTCTCATTTCATATCTCGTGGTAGGCGTACCACCCGCTCCCAACTATCACAGAGTAATTATATCTTGTGGTAGGCGTACCACCCGCTCCCAACTATATCAATAGGCTACCGGCAACTATGGCCAATGCCAAGATTTAAATCATTTTGTGGTCGGTGTGCCACACGATCACATTTCTTATTATATAGGTGGTCGGCGCGCCACACGATCCCAATCCATAAATATATATATAAGTGGTCGGCGCGCCACACGATCCCAATTCACAAATATATATATTACCGGCATTTAGCCAATAATCTTTGCATCAACAATATTTATAATTACCGGTTTTAAATCAATAATTGATATTAATTTCAACAATTTATCTCCATTACCGGTATAACACCAATAACTCTTAGTCAACAATTTATTCACAATTAAATTCCTATTCCTTCGAGCTAGGATAGAACAAACACTTACCTCGAAAGTTTACGAACGATTCAATCCGTAGAAATGCCTTTTCCTTTCGAATTTGACTCCAATCCAATCGTATCTATACACAATTGATTTAATATCATCAATACTACTCAACAAACTAATTCCTAAGACCAATTACAACTTTTACAACATTCTGCTCCTCGAAATAGTAATTTTCGACCCCGGGCCCACATGGTCGGAACTCGGGGTTAGGACCAAAATTCGGTTACCCATCCCCCCACGAGTTCATGTATATGATTTGTTTCAAAATTGGACCTCAATTCGAGGTCCAATTTCCCAATTTACGAAAAACCCTATATTTTAACAAAAACAAGAAATTCTACCATGAAAACCTTTGATTTCTATTGAAAACATGTTTAATGATGTTAGGAATTGAAAGAATTAAGTAAAAAGTGACTTACAATTGTTTTGATGAAGAAGGAATCCGTGAAGAATCGCAAATGGGTGTTTTTGTTTTGTAAAAAGTGAAGAAATGAACTGAAAATCGTGTTTTACAGTCTCTGTGTTCGCATTTGCGAACCCCGACCAATTTCTGGAGTTTGAAAAATAAGATAAGGCTGGGAAGTTCGCATTTGCGAACTTTTGTTCGCATTTGCGAACACTGGCAGAAAAGGGGAGTGTTCGCATTTGCGAACTAATGTTCGCATTTGCAAACACAGGCAGTATAGGGCAGTGTTCGCATTTTCGAACAATGGTTCGCATTTGCGAACATAGGCAGTATAGAGAATGTTCGCATTTGCGAACTGTTGTTCGCATTTGCGAACATAGGCAGGCCCTGGGGACGTTCGCATTTGCGAACAATTGTTCGCATTTGCGAACAAGGCTGGCCATGAGGGGTTTCGCATTTGCGATCAGGGTTCGCATTTGCGAGCCCTGCCTTGATCAGCCCCCTTCGCAATTGCGAGAAATGCTTCGCAATTGCGAAGCCAACAGCTGGGTGAAAAACCAGCAGTGCACAAATTCAGAATTTAATCCAACGGCCTATCAAATCTTTACCCGAGCCCCCCAAGCTCCAAACCAAACATGTACACAACCTCAAAAACACATTAGGAACTTGTTCGTGCGATCACATCGCCAATATCACATTGTTTTCATCAAATCAAGCCTCAAATTCATGATTTTCATACTTTTTGTTTTTAAAACTTTCAAACTTGGAACTCAAGGTCCAAAACATCTCAAACGACATCCGAATGTCACTAAACTTTACAGAAATCACATATATAATATTTAAGACTTGTACCGGGCGTCGGAACCAAAATACGAGCCCGATACCAAGGTCAATTAATTCATTTCCTTTAACAATTACTTCAAAAATAATTTCATAGAAAAATTCATAACTTGGGCTCTAGGCCTCAGAATTCGACTCCGGACGCATGTCCAAGTCCCATATTTTCCTACGGATCTCTCGGGACCATCCAATCTCGGGTCCGGATCCGTTTACCAAAAATGTTGACCGAAGTCAACCATATCAATATTAATATCGTTTTTATCCAAATTTCTCATAGAATTCATATTTTCTATCACAAAATCTTTCCGGCTACATGCTCGGATTATGCACGTAAATCGAGGCAACATGGAATGAGGTTTTCAAGGCCTCAGAAGCTCGAAATGATTAATAAAATAAGTGATGACCCTTTGGGTCGTCACACCTGGCCTCCGTTAGATCTCCAAACATGGACGGCCAGGATTCGTTCTCTATACTACATCGTTTGATTTTCTTAAGAGACTTATCAACGTCCATCTGATCAACTTCTTGGGACGGCCAAGATTAAAGACTTTAACGACGTCGTTTCTTTTTATTCAAACCGCCTCATAAGATCCGTTGGATTGATATATCAACGGTTGAGATTTGATCGCCCTTTACGCCGTCGTTTTGATTAAGCGTTGGGACTGGACGGCCAATTCATTTGGGCTGTGACATTTTGGGCCTGTATTTTGAATTTTGGCCCAATCTTATTGTATTTTGAGTATTTTCTTGTATTTTAATTATTTTCTTTGTATTTTTCTTTTTGTATTTTATTTTCTCATTTGATATTTCTTTTCAATTGTTGTTTTCCTTTTATTTTCCTATTATTTTCTAATTTTCTGGTATTTTTATGACACTTTTTGCTATTTTCTTTAATTTTTCCGGTATTTTTGCATTTTGTTAATTTTATGTGATTTTCATATTTTTTGTGACATTTTCTAATTAACTCTTTTTTTAGTTTTTAATTTCAAATTATTTCAATAAAAAACACACAATTATTTCAATTAAACACATAATTTCACATCAAAAATCTTATTTTATTTTTTATATTGGAATTTGTTTACCTAGGGCAAAAATCACGTGCTCACAACAACCACGATAAATAAATGGAAGGTCCTATGACTACAACCGTATTTGTCAAATAGACCTATGTGGTTGTCGTAGGCCGATGCGTATGGCTCTAGTATGAACGTATGACATTATTCCCAATCAAATTTTGATAGTATATGCATATGTAATCATATTAGTAAATGGGCTTATACGGTTGCTATAGGCCGATGCTTATGGCCATAGTATGAACGTATGACATCACTCCTAATCAAATTTTAATAGTATATCATAGGTAATCATATTAGTAAACGGGCTTATACGGTTGCTATAGGCCAATGCCTATAGCCCTAGTATATGAATGAAATTATATTCATAGACGGTCAATTACTAAATAACAACCACGATATATAAATGGAAGGTCCTATGACTACAACCGTATTAGTCAAATGGACTTATGTGGTTGCGTAGGTTGATGCGTATGACCTTAGTATGAACGTATGACATTACTCCTAATCAAATTTTGATAGTATATGCATAGATAATCATACTAGTAAACGGGCCTATACGGTTGCTATAGGCCGATGCGTATGGCCCTAGTATATGAACGAAATAATATTCATAGACGGTCAATTACTAAATAACAACCACGATATATAAACGGAAGGTCCTATGACTACTACTGTATTAGTCAAATAGACTACTACCGTATTAGTCAAATGGACTTATGTGGTTGCGTAGGCCGATGCGTATGACCTTAGTATGAACGTATGACATTACTCCTAATCAAATTTCTATAGTATATGCATAGGTAATCATATTAGTAAATGGGCCTATACGGTTGCTATAGGCCGATGCAGATGGCCCTAGTATATGAATGAAATAATTTTCATAGACGGTCAATTACTAAATAACAACCACGATATATAAACGGAATGTCCTATGACTTCTACTGTATTAGTCAAATAGACTACTACCGTAAAAGTCAAATGGACTTATGTGGTTGCGTAGGCCGATGCGTATGACCTTAGCATGAACGTATGACATTACTCCTAATCAAATTTTGATAGTATATGCATAGGTAATCATATTAGTAAACTGGCCCATACGGTTGCTATAGGCCGTTGCGTGTGGCCCTAGTATATGAATGAAATTATATTCATAGAAGGTCAGTTACTAAATAACAACCACGATATATAAATGGAAGGTCCTATGACTACAAACGTATTTGTCAAATGTACCTATGTGGTTGTCGTCGGCCGATAAGTATGACCCTAGTATGAACTTATGACATTACTCCCAATCAAATTTTGATAGTGTATGCATAGGTAGTCATATTAGTAAACAGGCCTATACAGTTGTTGTAGGCCGATGTGTATGGCCCTAGTATGAACGTATAACATTACTCCTAATCAAATTTTGATAGTATATGCATAGGTAATCATATTAGTAAATGGGCCTATACGGTTGCTATAGGCCGATGCGTATGGCCCTAGTATATGAATGAAATTATATTCATAGACGGTTAATTACTAAATAACAACCACGATATATAAATGGAAGGTCCTATGACTACAACCGTATTAGTCAAATGGACTTATGTGGTTGTGTAGGCCGATGCGTATGACCTTAGTATGAACGTATGACATTACTCCTAATCAAATTTTGATAGTGTATGCATAGGTAATCATATTAGTAAACGGGCCTATACGGTTGCTATAGGCCGATGCGTATGGCCCTAGTATATGAATGAAATAATATTCATAGACGGTCAATTACTAAATAACAACCACGATATATAAACGGAAGGTCCTATGACTACTACTGTATTAATCAAATAGACTACTACCGTATAAGTCAGATAGACTTATGTGGTTGCGTAGGCCGATGCGTATGACCTTAGTATGAACGTATGACATTACTCCTAATCAAATTTTGATAGTATATGCATAGGTAATCATATTAGTAAACGGGCCTATACTGTTGCTATAGGTCGATACGTATGGCCCTAGTATATGAATGAAATTATATTCATAGACGGTCAATTACTAAATAACAACCACGATATATAAACGGAAGGTCCTATAACTACTACCGTATTAGTCAAATGGACTTATGTGGTTGTCGTAGGCCGATGTGTATGACCTTAGTATGAACGTATGACATTACTCCCAATAAAATTTAGATAGTAAATGCATAGGTAATCATATTAGTAAACGGGCCTATACGGTTGCTATAGGCCGATGCGTATGGCCCTAGTATATGAATGAAATTATATTCATAGTTGGTGCCAAGTTGCTTGCAAATGACAAATTCAAGATTTTTATGGGACTATATTTACTAATTTCATAGTTAGTTAAGGTTAATATTTTCCTTTTCCTAAGATTAGTAGAATTACTTTCCAAGATTGACTTGGTTTTGGTTTCCTAGAGTTTTACCTTTTCCTATTTTAGATAGACTTATTGTCCAAAGTAGTTTAGGACTTTATTTCCTAATATTTAAGGACAATTTCGTGATCACCCCTCTATATAAAAGGGTATCTTCTTTGTTTTTAGTTAGATTATTCAGATTATTATTAATAAAACTTGTGAGATTTTCTTGCACTCTTGTGTGGCTATTCTTGGATTTATTCTTAAACCTTCAAGACTCAACTTAAAGGTTATGATTATGCGTATGGCCCCAGTAATGTCATAGCTTGAAGTTGATATTAAATTTACCTAATAATATTCTCGGCCTATTCATACTAGGGCCATACGCATCGGCCTAGTAAGGTCTATGAACGTTTGACCGTCTATGACATTACTCCCAATCAAATTTTTATAGTATATGATAGCAACACGTTAGGGATTCAAGAATTAGTAAAGAAAAAATAAGAAACGTGCGGAAGCTAAAAGAAAATAAAGAAACGAATAAAAGACAAAAATTAAAGATATGAACGTATGACCTTACTCTTATTTCAATCTATCTTTAATTAAAGAAAGAGTAGTGTCATATAACAACCAATATGACCTTACTATGCATATATTATCAAAATTTGATTAGGAGTAATGTCCATTTGACTAATATGATTACATATGCATATATTAGTATTACCTATTCATAATAGGGCCATATACTAGGGCCATACGCGTCGGCCTATAGCAACCGTATAGGCCTGTTTACTAATATGATTACCTATGCATATGATAATAACCAACCATATTATAGGCCAATTGGGCATTACCCAATCGAAACAATTCAAAATACACCAAAAATCACAAGTTGCGAAAACTCGACTTTCGGTAAGCTTCGCGAAAAATTACAAAAGTTATATATTCGGGTTCCTTATCTCAACACGAGTCCATGCATATAAAATTTACTAAAATCGGACTCCATTTGCCCATTTAAATCGACGATTTACCATAATTTAGGCCTAGGGCTAAAACCCCCCATTAATCTTCCATTAGTGAAATACTCAAGGATTTCATGATAAAATAACGAAATTAGGCCAAGAAACTTACCTCCGATGATTACCCGATGATTCTCCAACAATTCCCCGTGAGTTTCTCTCTCTAGAACTCAAAAATGGCATTTTTGGGACTATTTCCGCGACTGGACTGTGTTCTGGTATTTAATTCACTGACTGGACAATTACCCTACGCGTTCGCGTTCGTCCCCACACGTCCGCGATGCTTTGTCAGGCTAACCCTTCATGAACGCGACGCGCTTCACGCATTCGCGATGAACAAATCCTCAGCCGCCTGCTTTTACTCTTCGCGAACGCGACATTCCCAGTCACGAACGCGATGCTTCTTCCCCTCCTCCTATTCGAACGCGACGCCCAGCATCGCGAACGCGATGCTCAATTTCCTCTACCTAGACGAACGCGGCTGAAGCCGCGCGAATGCAAAGGCCAATTTTCCTGAACAGTTTTCTGCAATTTTCTGCAGAGTTCCAAAGCTCCAAAATGCCCGAATGATGGTCCGAATTCACCCCGAGGCCCCCGGGACCCCAACGAAAACCACCAACATACTCCAAAACACCATACGAACTTGTTCCAATCATAAAAACATGTCCTTAAACACAGAAAACATCGAATAATAGTGGATTCAAGCCTAAGTTTTCATCTAAACTTCCGAAACCAACATTCAATCAAAAACCCGACCAAACGACGTCAGAATGATCTGAAAATTTGCAGACATATCCAAAATCACATAACGAAGCTACAGAAATTGTCGGAATTCCATTCCGACCCCCGGATCAAAATCTCACCTATCATTCGGATTCGCCAAAATTTCAAACTTCGGCATTTCAAGCCTAATTGAGCTACGGACCTCCAAAATACATTCCGAACGCGCTCCCAACCCCGAAATCACTTAACGGAGCTAATGGAACCATCGAATTTCTGTTCCGAGGCCGTCTTAACACTGTTCCGAATACGGGCCACTTTTCAACTACAAACCTCTCATTTAGGGTAAGTGTCCCAAAACACTCCAAATTCCAGAAACGACCCTCCCGGCAAACCACAATAGTATAAATGAACTTAGGGGAACAATTAAATTGGGGATCGGGACGTAAATTTCAAAAACGACCAGCCGGGTTGTTACATATTCCCACACTTAAAGATTCGTTCATCCTCGAACGAGCATAGAAAACATACCTGGAGTGGTGAAGATATGAGGGTACTGGTTGCGCATATCCTGCTCGGTCTCCCAAGTCGCCTCCTCGGCCGGCTGACCCCGCCATTGGACATTTACTGAAGCGATGTTCTTTGACCTTAGCTTCCTGATTTTTCTGTCCAGAATGGCCACTAGCTCATCAACATAAGACAGATCCTCGTCTAGCTGAACAGAAGTGAAATCCAACACATGCGACGGGTCGCCATGGTATATCCGGAGCATAGAGACATGAAATACGGGATGGACTCCGGCTAGGCTGGGAGGTAAGGATAACTCATAAGCAACCTCCCCAACATGCCTCAAGATCTCAAAAAGACCAATAAACCTAGGACTCAGCTTCCCCTTCTTCCCAAACCTCATAACGCCCTTCATGGGCGAGACTTGACGCAGAACCCGCTCACCAACCATAAAAGCCACATCGCGGACCTTCTTGTCCCCATAACTCTTCTGTCTAGACAGGGCTGCACGAAGTCTGTCTTGAATCACCTTGACCTTGTCCATTGCATCCTGGACCATATCAGTACCTAGCAGTCTGGCCTCGCCCGGCTCGAACCAACCCACGGGAGACCTGCACCTCCTACCATACAGAGCCTCATACGGTGCCATTTGAATACTTGACTGGTAGTTGTTGTTATAAGCAAACTCCGCCAGTGGCAAGAAATGATCCCATGAACCTCCAAACTCAATCACGCACGCACGGAGCATATCCTCAAAAATCTGAATAGTGCGCTCGGACTGACCATCAGTCTGGGGGTGAAATGCTGTGCTCAGCTCCACCCGAGTGCCTAACTCCTGCTGTACGGCTCTCCGGAACCGTGAAGTGAACTAAGTGCCTCTATCTGAAATGATGGAAACTAGAATACCATGCAGCCAAACTATCTCCCTGATGTAGATCTCCGCCAGTCGCTCCGATGAATAAGTAGTGCTCACCGGTATGAAATGGGCGGACTTGGTCAGCCGATCCACAATAACCCAAATGGAATCAAACTTCCTAACGGTCCGTGGAAGCCCAAATACAAAGTCCATGGTGATGCGCTCCCATTTCCACTCTGGAATCTCAATTTGCTGCATCAATCCACCCGGGACGTTGATGCTCATACTTCACCTGCTGGCAGTTGAGGCACCTAGAAACATAATTAACTATATCCCTCTTCATCCGCCTCGACCAGTAATGCTGTCTCAAGTCCTGATATATCTTCGCGGCACCCAGATGGATGGAATACCGCGAGCTATGAGCCTCTGCTAGAATCAACTCTCGAAGATCATCTACATTGGGCACACAAATATGCCCATGCATCCTCATAACTCCATCATCCCCAATGGTAACATCTCGAGCATCACCACGCCGAACTCTATCCTGGAGGACAAGCAAGTGAGGGTCGTCGAACTGACGCTCCCTGATGCGGTCAAAGAGAGAAGACCGAGAAACCACACAAACCAAAACCCGACTGGGCTCCGAAAGGTCCGGTCTAACAAACTGCCTGGCTAAAGCCTGAACATCCATCGCCATAGGCCTCTTCGAAGCTGGTAGATATGCCAAACTCCCCAAACTCTCTGCCCGGCGACTCAAGGAATCGGCAACAACATTATCCTTGCCCGGATGATAAAGAATAGTAATGTCATAGTCCTTCAGTAGCTCCAACCATCTCTTCTAACGCATATTCAGGTCCTTCTGCTTAAGCAAGTGCTACAAGCTCTGGTGATCACTGTAGATCTCACAAGGAACCCCATACAAGTAATGACGCCAAATCTTCAAGGCGTGAACAATGGCAGCTAGCTCTAGATCATGAACAGGGTAGTTCTTCTCATGTACCTTCAGCTGTCTGGACGCGTAGGCAATCACCCTACCGTCCTGCATCAATACGGCACCGATTCCAACTCGTGAAGCATCACAATATACTGTATAGGACCCCGAACCTGTAGGCAACATCAAGATAGAGGCCAAAGTCAAAGCTGTCTTGAGCTTCTGAAAGCTTGCCTCACACTCATCTGTCCACTGAAAAGGGGCACCCTTTGGGTCAATCTGGTCATAGGTGCTGCGATCGAAGAGAACCCTTCTACGAAACAACGATAATAACCCGCCAAACCAAGGAAACTGCGAATCTCAGTAGCTGAGGAGGGTCTGAGCCAACTCTGCATGGCCTCCACCTTCCTCGGATCCACTCGAATAGCATCACTCGACACCACATGGCCTAGAAATTCCACTGAACTCAGCCAGAATTCACATTTAGAGAACTTGGCATATAGCTGCTTGTCCCTCAGAGTCTGAAGCACTATGCTCAGATGCTGCTCGTACTTTTCCCGACTCCGGGAATATACTAGAATATCATCAATGAAAACAATCACGAACGAGTCCAGCTATGGCCTGAACACACTGTGCATCAAATGCATAAAGGCTACTGGGGTATTAGTTAGCCAGAAAGACATCACGAGGAACTCGTAGTGACAATAACGAGTTCTGAAGGCAGTCTTCGGGATATCTGGCTCCCGAATATTCAGCTGATGATAACCAGAGCACAAATCAATCTTAGAGAACACATGTGAACCGTGTAGCTGGTCAAAAAAATCATCAATACGTGGCAAAGGATACCGGTTCTTCACTGTACCTTTTTTCAACTGACGATAGTTAATACACATACGCATAGAACCGTCCTTTTTCTTCACAAACAACATATGAGCACCCCAAGGCGAAACACTGGGTCGAATGAAACCCTTACCCAATAACTCCTGTAACTGATCCTTCAGCTCCTTCAGCTCCTTCAACTCCGGAGGAGCCATACGGTACGGTGGAATAGAAATGGGCTGAGTGCCCGGCAACAAATTAATAGCAAAATCAATATATCTATCGGGCGGCATGCCTGAGAGATTAGCTGGAAATACATCAGCGAAATCACGTACCACTGCAACGGAATCAATAGAAGGAGTGTCAATATTGACATCCCGCACATAAACTAGATAAGCAGCACACCCCTTCTCAGCCATACGCTGAGCTTTGAGAAAGGAAATAACACGGCTGAGGGTGTGATCTAGAGTACCACTCCACTCAATACGTGGAATGCCTGGCATAGCCAACATCACGGTCGTGGCGTGACAATCAAGAATAGCATAATGGGGCGACAACCAGTCCATGCCCAGAATAATATCAAAATTGACAATCCCGAGCAACAATAGATCCGCTCTGGTCTCGAAACCACAGATAGTAACCAAGCACGACCAATAGACACGGTCCACAGCCAAAGAATCTCCCACCGGAGTGGAAACATAAATGGGGTCACTCAAAGAATCCCGAGGCACACCAAGATGTGAAGCAAAATAAGAGGACACATATGAAAAAGTGGAACCAGGATCGAATAGAACCAATGCCTCTCCGTGACTAACCAAAATAATACCTGTGATAACAGAATCAGATGCAACAGCTGCAGTGCGATCAGGAATAGCATAAAATCTGGCCTGACCCCTCTCTCGAGGGCGGCCTCTAGCACCCTGATCCCCTCCCCTGGCTAACTGGGCAGGTAGAGTGGCAGCTAGGGTTGGAATGATGGCCTGCTGACCTTGTGAACAACGCTGAGGCTGCGAAGACTGTGGAGGTGCTCCTCTCCTACGCCTGGGGCACTCCCTAACAAGATGGCAAGTATCCCCGCACTCAAAACAAGCTCTGGGAGGACGCAGTGGCTGTGACTGCCCGGCCTCACCCCCACTAGTCTGACCCCTGGAAGGACCCCGCGCAGGAGGTGCACTGGAAACTGGGGGAGCATAATAAGGCTCCTGATGTGCTGGAAGAGCTGGAGTACTACCGGCTGCCGGCTATGCTGAGTGAACTAGCCGACCGGAATAACCCTTGCCAAAACGATCGGCTGCTGAAGTGCGGGCACCAAAGAAATGGCCCGACTCACGAGACCTCTGGCCTCCCTCTCTCCCTGCTCTCTAGGGAGCATACTCTCGATCCTCCTGGCAATGCTCACCGCCTACTGATAAGGTATATCCATCTCTAACTCCCTGGCCATGCTGGACCGGATTGGCGGAATAAGGCCCTCAATTAATCTCCCCACTCTCTCCCGGACCGTGGCTACCAAAGCCGGTGCATGCCTGGCTAGACGGGTGAAACTAATAGCATACTCTGATACTGACATGGAGCCCTATTGCAACCGCTCAAACTTTGATCGCCAAGAATCCATAAGACTCTGGGAACAAACTCCCTCTGAAACAGATCAGAAAACTGCGTCCAGGTCAATGAAGCAGACTCATCTGGACTTTCCAACTCATACGTGCGCCACCAATCATAAGCGGCCCCACGAAGCTGAAAAGCAGTGAAGGAAACATCGCTGGTCTCCACTATCCCCATGGTACAAAGAATACGATGACACTTCTCCAGAAAACCCAATGCATCATCTGTATCCAACCCACTGAACACTGGATGATCATATTTCTTGAACCTCTCCAACCTACGCTGCTCATCCTCGGAGGCAGCTGGCCCACCTCCGGGCTGTGCTGGGGTGGCAGGAGGCATAACAATAATCTATAGAACCTATCCCGCTGGCACTCGCTGCTCAGGTGTAGCGTCTGCGGGAGTCTGGGCCCCTCCCCCGGCCTGAGATGTAGCTGCAATGAGATGAAGCAACCCTGCCTGAGCTAAAGTGGTATACATACTCATGAACTTGGCCAGGGTCTCCTGGAGTGCTGGAGTAGTAGCAGCTGTAGTCGGTGTACCAGGTGCCTGCGCTCCAACCTGATCCACCGGTGGAACCTCAGCGGCAGTGCGCGCGAGTGCTGTGGCTTCACCTCGGGCGCATCCTTGTCCTCTACCATGACCCCGGCCTCTAGCGGCAGCAGCAGGGGGCGCGTGTGCTTGGTCCTCGCGAGTAGCACGTGTCCTCACCATCTGTGAGAGAATAGAAAGCAGAAGTTTAGATTTGGTGCCAAAAATGTCGCACGACAAGGAATCCAAAAGAAATGAAGAGTTTCCTAAACAGTTACATAGCCTCTCGTAGATAACTACAGACATCTCCGTATCGATCAGTGAGACTCTAAGTAACCGGTCTGTGTCCCGTGACTCATATGAACCTAGAGCTCTTATACCAACTTGTCACGACCCTAGTTCACCAAATCGTGAACCTGTCATGACGGCACCTAGTCTCCGCGACTAGGTAAGCCTAACACGATGTGGAATATACAAGTTTATGAACACCAAATGAGAAAGATAGCGGAAAAACGATATAAAAGGAATGTAATAAGTGCCGCTTGGCACATACACCCAACAACCATACCATATAGCATACCACCAAGACATGGAATCCCATGGGTAACACAGACTAAAAGGGGAGAGTACAACTGTGGCTCTATACATCAAGAATATTTAAAAACAACGAAATGAGGGAAAATAACTACTATCACAATGAGAATAGAAGGAGGCTCTCCGGATCCGCGGACGTAGCGGATCATACCTCGAGTCTCCGGATGTGCTACTGAATCACCTAGGATGAGCCTGTCCTGATGTACCTGGATGTACACAACAAAAGTGTGCAGAAGAGTAGCATGAGTACACCATGGCGGTACTCAGTAAGTGCCAAGCCTAACCTCGATGGAGTAGTACGAGGAAGGTCAGGGCCCTACCGAGAGAACAATAACATAATGATCAAAACAGTAATAAGCAGGAATAAGTAAGAATGAATCTGAAATAACAACAATGAAGTAATTACTACAAACGACCACGATTAGCTAACTACAAGTAACCAACACAACATAAACTCAAACCAGCAAGTCCAAGACCTGTGGGAATTGAACCCACAGTCCCTCTCTATATCCAACAACTCAGGAGCTACGGGAATTTAACCCGCAGTCCCAATATCAGTATCTCTGGGTCTCCGGGAATCGAACCCGCAGCCCGTGTCTCAATATCTCAAGATCTCCGGGAATCGAACCCACAGTCCATATCTCAATAAATATATCAATAAGCTCCGGATCTCCGGGAATCGAACCTGCAGCCCTTGGATCTCCAGGAATCGAACCCGCAGTCCACAAACAATACCACTCCGGGTCTCTAGGAATCGCACCCACAGCCCTGGGATCTCCGGGAATCGAACCCGCAGTCCACCAACACAAACAATAAAAGTAACGCATAGAGAAAATATAATATGCTTAACTACAACTTCACCAGAACCAGTACCAACAATTATCAAGAAGTTCAAGTAATACAATTAGGCAATTAGACAGATAAATCCTATCAAATCATGCTTTCCTAACGAATATCACGTAAATGCCATAACTTAATCAACTAAGAACAGGAATATCACAAAATGGACAATTCAAGTAAAATGAGTTCCAACAATCTGCGCATGTACACGCCCGTCACCTCGCGTACAAGGCATTTAAATTATCACATAGTATCCTAGGGGTGAAGGTTCCTCCCCACGAGGTTAGACAAGCCACTTACCTCGACTCCGGTACAACATCACTAAGAGACAACTCTCTTGCCATGAATATCGGCCTCCACAGGTGTAGTATCTAACCAAAATCAATAGAAATACATCAAAATAGGCCAATTGGGCATTACCCAATCGAAACAATTCAAAATACACCAAAAACCACAAGTTGCCAAAACCCGACTTTCGGTACGCTTATCGAAAAATTACGAAAGTTATATATTCGAGTTCCTTATCTCAACACGAGTCCATGCATATAAAATTTACCAAAATCGGACTCCATTTGCCCATTCAAATTGACGATTTACCATAATTTAGGCCTAGGGCTAAAATCCGCCATTAATCTTCCATTAACAGTGAAATACTCAAGGATTTCATGATAAAATAACGAAATTAGGCCAAGAAACTTACCTCCGATGATTACTCGATGATTCTCCTACAATTCCCCGTGCGTTTCTCTCCCTAGAACTCAAAAATGGCATTTTTGGGACTATTTCCGCGATTGGACTGTATTCTGGTATTTAATTCACTGACTGGACAATTACCCTACGCGTTCGCGTTCGTCCCCACGCGTCCGTGATGCTTTGCCAGGCTAACCCTTCACGAACGCGACGCGCTTCACGCGTTCGCGATGAACAAATCCTCACCCGCCTGCTTTTACTCTTCGCGAACGCGACATTCCTAGTTGCGAACGCGATGCCTCTTCCCCTCCTCCTACGCGAACGCGACGCCCAACATCGCGAACGTGATGCTCAATTTCCTTTGCCTACGCGAACGCGGCTCAAGCCCCACGAATGCGAAGGCCAATTTTCCTGAACAATTTTCTGCTGATTTTTAAAGCTCCAAAATGCCCGAATGATGGTCCGAATTCACTCTGAGGCCCCCGGGACCCCAACGAAAACCACCAACATACTCCAAAACACGATACGATCTAAACTTCCGAAAGCAATCATGAAAACATGTCCTTAAACACAGAAAACATCGAATAATAGCGGATTCAAGCCTAAGTTTTCATCTAAACTTATAAAACCAACATTCAATCAAAAACCAGACCAAACGACGTCCGAATGACCTAAAAATTTGCATACATATCCAAAATCACATAACGAAGCTACAAAAATTGTCAGAATTCCATTCCGACCCCCGAATCAAAATCTCACCTATCGTTCGGATTCGCCAAAATTTCAAACTTCGGCATTTCAAGCCTAATTGAGCTACAGACCTCCAAAATACATTCTGAACGCGCACCCAACCCCAAAATCACCTAACAGAGCTAATAGAACCATCATATTTCTGTTCCGAGGCCATTTTAACACTGTTCCGAATACGGGCCACTTTTCAACTACAAACCTCTCATTTAGGGACTAAGTGTCCCAAAACACTCCAAATTCCAGAACCGACCCTCCCGGCAAACCACAATAGCAGAAATGAACTTAGGGGAACAATTAAATTGGGGATCGGGACGTAAATTTTAAAAACAACCGGCCGGTTCGCATGACATGACTTGCACATAATTCTCGGCCTGATTTGAAATTATCATAATGATTTTAGCAACATGACATGCACATAATTCTCGGCATGATTTGAAAAGTCTAATTAGCAATGAAATAATGTTGAAGATGTAAGGATACTCGGAAGAAACAAAACTTATCGGAATACTGTGAAGCCTGAATCTAGTGAAACTGGAAAACAGAACATAAATAAATGTCGTAGAAATGTATCATGCTTCATTGGTTTAAAGACAAAGGCAAAAGTACCCCAAGGCTCAAGGAACCATTCTTGGTATCGAGATTGTTGCCTAATGGAACTGAGAATCACCAAATACAGAAGGCAAATATGTGAATCAATCAAAGGTGTTTAACTGTGTAGTTTGTACTTGGTAGGTTTTGAAGATTGGAATGACGAAGGCATTTTATTTGGCTATCCAAACACTTTATCCATTGTTATCCCTTTGAGCCTTATTGTATTTTCTTTCATATCCCTCTTTCGGAATCAACAACAAAAATTGAGTATTGAACGGGGAAATCAAATGGAGAAACAAAAGAAAGGAGAAAAGAAGAGAAAAAGAAAAGAAAAAAAAAGAAAGAAAAAAAAAAGAGAAAAGAAAAAGAAAAGAAAAAGAGAAAAGAAAAAGAAAAGAAAAAGAGAAAAGAAAAGAAAAGATAAAGAAAAGAAAAGAAAAGAAAAAAATGCAAAGAAAAGAAGAAAATCGGGAGAAGTCAAATCGCAACAATGAAGCGATCTTATGATCCGAACTACATTTAACTTGATCCCGAAAGGGTACGTAGGCAGCCTCTCTGTAACGACCCGACCCGTCGTTACGGGAATTTACCACCCCGTTACCTTGCATTTGCATATCTTATGCTTTTATAACAGTATTAGAGTATATCGGGTGAGTTAGGAGTGATTTGGATTGAAAATGAAACGAATAGCATGTTTAAAGAAAGCTTGAATATGAGAAGTCAACCAAGAGTTGACTATTGAGTTAGAGTGCTCGGAACCGGATTCTGATGATTCGACTAGTTCCGGGGGATCATTTATGACTTAGGAGAATAATCGGAATTGAATTCGGAGGTCCGGTGTAGTTTTAGGCTTGAATCGGCGAAGGTTGAATTTTGGCGAAAACTGGATGGTAGGTGATATTTTGATCCGGGGGTCGGAATGGAATTCCGACAATTTCTGTAGCTTCGTTATGTGATTTTGGATATGTCCGCAAATTTTCAGGTCATTCGGACATCGTTTGATCGGGTTTTGGATTGAATGTTAGTTTTGAATGTTTTGAAGAAACTTAGGCTTGAATCCGTGAGTAAATGGAGATTTTGATGTTTAGTATGGTGTTTTTATGATTGGAACAAATTCGTATCATGTTTTGGAGTATGTTGGTGGTTTTCGTTGGGGTCCCGGGGGTCTCGGGATGAATCCGGGGGTCCAAACGGACCATTTTTGGAAGAAATGAGAAGGCTGGTTGCTGTCATAAACGCAGCAGGTTTTTGCTCTCCGCGATCGCGGGGAGGGGGACGCGATCGCGTAGGGTTGGGGGCTAGGCCATCACGATCGCAGGATCACCGGTCGCGATCGCGTAGAGTTAGCCGGGTGGCCATCGCGATCGCATGAGCATCCACGCGATCGCGTAGAAGAGAAATAGGGTCTAGGGAAATTTGTGCTACGCGATCGCAGGAGTAGAGACGCGATCGCGTGAAGCCGGATGTTTGAACATCGCGATCGCGTGAGGCGAGTCGCGATTGCGTGAGTCTGGATTTTTGAACATCGCGATCGCGTGAGGAGAGTCGCGATCGCGTGAGGCCGAAATTTTTGAACATCGCGATCGCGTGAGTAGAGTCGCGATCGTGTATAGCAAATGGGTCTGGCAGAGAATTTAATCACAGAACAGAGGGGTTACGAGTTCGTTAACCCAAAACTCAATTTTGAGCCCTAGAGAGAAGAAAACTCGAGGAAATCACTGAGAAGTCATCCGGTATTCGTCGGAGGTAAGATTCTTGACTCAAAAACATCATTTTATGGTAGAATTAACATCAATCTTCATGAAATTGGGTTGAAATCTTGAAGAAATGTGGCCTAAATATTGAAAACGGGATTTTTGGATTTGGAAGGCCATTTGAACTCCGATTTCGATAAATTTTATATGCACGGACTCGTGGCGAGATGAGGGTCGCGTTGGTACTAATTTCGAAATTTTCCGAGCAGTAGGCCCGGGGTCGGGTTTTACCAACTTAGTGTATTTATGCGAATTTCATGTAAATTGAAATGGGTTATGATTCTTTGACCCGTATTTGATATAATTATTGTGATTTGACTAGATTCTACGCACGAGGGAGCTAAATTCAAAGGAAAAGGCATCGCGGACGAGTCTACGACCGGCTAGAGGTGAGTAGTTTGTGTATATGGTAGCTTGAGGGTTCGAAACCCCGGCTTAGCACATTGTGACGCTAGTAGGGCGTGGCTCGCACACCGTGGCAGGTGCGGGATTGATTGTTACTTGAGATTGAGACTTGGTCCATCCCGGATGTGAATAATATGTTGTTAGTGTTGGAAATACACTGTATTTGATATATTTGTGGGCTGTAAGCCTTGTTTGGGGCCTTGTGCCGACCTGTAGTGTCCTTAGAGGACAATAATTTTGTGATAGCTATAATTGCTTAAATCACTGATCTCAGTCCTGGAAATTGAAATCACACTTTTGAAATGCTAAGTCACCGGCTTTTACAAATTTAATAAAGTTAAAGTATTTTTCATAAATTATGAATTGAGAACTGGAATTAAGGAAAATGAATTGTATTGTGACTTAATTGCTTATTGTGGACTGAGCATGGGATCGGACTGCACGCCGCAGTGGTTGATATGTGGATCGGGCTGCACGCCGCAGCAGTATTGCGCTTGGGCTGTAGGAGCCCCTCCGGAGTCTGTACACACCCCCGGTGAGCGCCGTCGACGTTAAATTGGATCGGGCTACACGCCGTAGCGGTTATGTGCATTGCATTGCATCTTTATTTGTTGAATTACTCTGTGGTAGCTTGTATTGTATTGTTGATGCTAGTTCGTAGGAGATTCGAACTGTAGTTTAGTTTCATTATGTGGTATGTTGTGAATTTCTTAGTGTCAGCTACTTATATATATTTGTTACTCACTGAGTACTTAGTACTCACCCCTACTCCCTGCACCTTTTGTGTGCAGACTCAGGTACTCAGGAGCAGTAGACAGGCATTTCCAGCGTTTGCAGTGTCATATCGAGTTGCTAAGGTAGCTGCCTACGTTCGTAGAACCTAGCTTCTCCTCTCCTTTCCGGTTATTATTTTGTATTTTGTATTCAGACTTGAGTATTTCTATACAGTACTCTCTATTCCTGTTGGGTTTTGTTAGAGGCTCTAGACTTGTGACTCCGGATCTTTGGGAGTGTCAGTATTTTGTTCGTTATTATTATTATTGGAGTTCTTAAACTCATATATTCTTCTTGGGTTGTCCATTTGGGGACTGGTATTTTGTGATAATTAAATTATTGGTCTGGCTGGCCTAGCTTGATTGTTGGGCGCCATCACGACCGGATTTGGGTCGTGACAAGTTGGTATCAGAGCTCTAGGTTATTAGGACTCGCGAGTCATGAGCCGGTTTAGTAGGCTTTCGTGGATCGGTACGTAGACGTCCGTATCTATCCTCGGAGGGCTACAGAAACTTTAGGAAAAACCTCATTTTCTTGGATTCATATCGTGCGATCTGTGTTATCATGAAATTTAAATTTTCCATATTCTATTCTCTCGCAGATGGCGAGAACACGAGCTAACGGACGTGGCGGACGACCACCATTGGCACCCAGAGGCCGTGGTCGTGGTAGAGGTAGGGCAGCAGCACCAGTACCTGCTGACCCACCAGCTGACCAGACTCAGGGTCAAATTCCTGCACCAGTGGCCCAGACTCAGGACCAGATTCCAGCGGCAAACGCTCCGGCAACTCAGGTTCAGGCACCGGCAGTGCCCATTGTGATACCGGGTCTTCAGGAGACCTTGGCTCAGATCTTATCAGTGTGCACAGGCTTGGCTCAGGTAGTTGCAGCTACTGCTGCAGTATCTTCTTCACAGGCAGGGGGAGGAAATCAGACCCCCGTGGCTCACACACCCGAGCCAGTTCAGCCAGTTGCGCCCGTTGCACCAGCTCCTGCTTATATGGTTCCAGTTATGCCCGACGATGAGCAGCGTCGTTTGGAGAGATTTGAGAGGCTACAGCCTCCGACATTCAGTGGTGCTGAGGGCGAGGACGCCCAGGGTTTTCTTGACAGATGTCAGCGCATGCTTCGCACCGCGGGTATTCTAGAGTCCATCGGTGTTTCATTCACCACTTTTCAGTTCACAGGTGCAACATTTCAGTGGTGGGAGGATTTCGAGAGGTGTAGGCCTGCTGGGGTAGTGCCCCTCACTTGGCAGCAGTTCTCCACTGTATTTTTGGAGAAGTACGTGCCTCAGTCTTAGAGAGAGGAGCTGCGACGTCAGTTCGAGTGGTTGAAGCAGGGAGAGATGACGCTTGATCAGTACGAGATGAGATTCACACAGTTGGCCCGTCATGCCATGTGGATGGTTCCTATAGACAGATAGAGGATTCAGAGATTTATCGATGGCTTAATTTATCCCATCCGCATATTGATGACCAGGGAGAGAGTTTCGGCAGTTACCTTTGAGGAGGTGGTTGATGCCGCCCGTCATATTGAGACAGATCGCCGCAGAGAGCGGGAGGAGAAAGAGGCTAAGAGGCCTCGTGGTACCGGCAGTTACAGTGGTGCTCCGTCTAGGGGCCAATCCCAGCATAGTAGGGGTCGTTCTTTCAGGTCTCATCAGTCTGGACGTGCAGAGTCCAGTGGGGTTTCATCAGATCGTGGTCGTCAGGGCCATCAGGGTTATCAGGGTCAGCAGAGCCGTCAGCAGAGTCAGCCTACACTGAGTGCTCTTCCAGCTTAGAGCTCTGCTCCTGTTTCCTCAGCACAGGGATCATCGGTAGCGAGGGGTCCTCAGCAGCGCCTTCTTCCATCTTCAGGCCGTTGTTTTGAGTGCGGTGATTTGGGCCATATCAAGAGAGAGTTTCCTCAGTGGCTTCGTAAGCGGTCTCAGCAGAGGGATCAGCCTTCGTCTTCTACTCCTGTTTCTTCGGTGCCAGCACAGTCGGCTAGGACTGGTGGCCAGGTATCCAGAGGTCGCCCTAGGGGTGAAGATCGTACTGGTGGAGGCCAGGCTCGTTTCTATGCTCTTCCGGATAGGAAGGATGCTAGTGCTTCAGATGCGATCATTTCAGGTATTATCTCAGTCTGCCACAGGGATGCTTCTGTCTTATTTGATCCCGGATCCACCTATTCTTATGTCTCTACTTATTTTCCACATCATTTGGGTATGACCCGTGGTATTCTTGATTTGCCCGTACATGTGTCTACCCCAGTGGGGGATACTGTTGTTGTGGATCAGGTATATCGATCCTGTATTATTACTATTGGGGGTCCGGAGACCCGAGTTGATTTATTACTACCGGGCATGGTAGATTTCGATGTAATTCTAGGCATGGATTGGCTATCTCCTTACCATGCGATTCTGGACTGTCATGCCAAGACAGTCACACTAGCTATTCCAGGTAATCCGAGGATCGAGTGGCGTGGCTTGACTGATTATGTGTCCGACGGGGTGATTTCTTATATAAAGGCCCAACGAATGATTGGCAAGGGTTGTTTATCTTATTTGGCCTTTATTAGAAATGTTGAGGCTGAGACACCCAGTCTTGATTCGGTCCCCATTGTGAGGGAGTTTCCGGATGTATTTCCAGCAGACCTGCCGGGCATGCCGCCTGACAGAGATATTGATTTTGGTATTGACTTGGTGCCGGGCACTCAGCCCATTTCTATTCCTCCCTATCGCATGGCACCAGCAGAGTTAAAAGAATTGAAGGAACAGCTTCAAGAACTCTTAGATAAGGGTTTCATTCGTCCGAGTGTGTCACGTTGGGGTGCACCGGTGTTGTTCGTGAAGAAGAAAGATGGCACAATGAGAATGTGCATTGATTACGGGCAGCTGAACAAGGTAACAGTGAAGAATAAATACCCATTGCCTCGTATTGAGTACCTATTTGATCAGCTCCAGGGAGCTAGTATATTTTCTAAGATTGATCTTCGATCGGGCTATCATCAGTTGAAGATCAGGGACTCAGATATTATGAAGACAGCGTTCGGGACGCGATATGGGCACTACGAGTTCCTGGTGATGTCTTTCGGGTTGACTAATGCCCCAGCAGCATTCATGCACTTGATGAATAGTGTATTTCGGCCGTACCTTGATTCTTTTGTGATTGTGTTTATTGATGATATTTTGGTGTATTCACGCAGCCAGGAGGAGCATGCACATCACTTGAGGGTGGTATTGGAGAGGTTGAGAGAAGAGAAGCTTTATGCAAAATTCACTAAGTGTGAATTCTGGCTTGATACTGTGACTTTTCTGGGACATGTAGTGTCCAGTGATGGTATTCGGGTTGATCCACGGAAGGTCGAGGCAGTGCAGAATTGGCCCAGACCTTCCTCAGCTACAGAGATTCGGAGTTTTCTCGGCTTGGCAGGCTATTATCGTCGGTTTGTTCAGGATTTCTCATCTATTGCTTCACCGTTGACTAAGTTGACACAGAAGAATGCTCCATTTGTGTGGTCTGATGAATGTGAGGAGAGCTTTCAGAAGCTCAAGGAGGCTTTGACCACCGCTCCGGTACTTGTGTTACCATCAGCTTCAGGGTCATATACGGTGTATTGTGATGCTTCTAGAGTTGGACTCGGTTGTGTGTTGATGCAGGAGGGTAGAGTTATTGCATATGCTTCTCGTCGGCTAAAGCCCCACGAGAAGAACTACCCTGTTCATGATTTGGAGTTAGCTGCTATTGTTCATGCCTTGAAGATTTGGAGGCATTACCTATATGGTGTATCTTGTGATGTATATACAGACCACCGCAGCCTTTAGCATTTGTTTAAGCAGAAAGATCTAAATTTGAGACAGCGGAGATGGCTTGAGTTGCTTAAAGATTATGATATTACTATCTTGTACCATCCCGGGAAAGCCAATGTAGTGGCTGATGCATTGAGCCGGAAGGCTATTAGTATGGGCAGCTTGGCGTATATCCCAGTTGGGGAGAGACCCCTTGCAGTTGATGTTCAGGCGTTAGCTAATCGGATGGTGAGGCTGGATATTTCTGAGCCCGGTCGGGTGATGGCTTGTGTAGTTGCTCGTTCTTCTTTATATGATCGTATTCGAGAGCGCCAGTATGATGATCCACACTTACTTGTCCTTAAGGACAGAGTTCAGCATGATGATGCCGGAGATGTCACTATTGATAGTGATGGTGTATTGCGGATGTAGGGCCGGATATGTGTGCCCAATGTTGATGGCCTTCGTGAGTTGATATTGGAGGAGGCCCATAGCTCGCGGTATTCTATTCATCCATGAGCCGCAAAGATGTACCAGGATTTGAAGCAACATTACTGGTGGAGAAAGATGAAGAAAGATACTGTGAGCCATGTGGCTCGGTGTCTAAACTGTCAGCAGGTCAAGTATGAGCATCCAGAGACCTGGTGGTGTATTTTAGCGTATTGATATTCCGGAGTGGAAGTGGGAAAAATAACTATGGACTTTGTTAGTGGACTCCCTCGGACAGCGAGGAAGTTTGATTCAGTTTGGGTGGTGGTGGATAGGTTGACCAAGTCAGCTCATTTCATCCCAGTGTGTACTACCTATACCTCAGAGTGGTTGGCAGAGATATTCATCCGTGAGATAGTGAGATTGTATGGAGTTCCAATTTCTATTATATCAGACAGAGGTACCCAGTTCACTTCTCAGTTCTAGAGGACATTTCAGCGAGAGTTGGGTTCGCAGGTAGAGCTGAGCACAACATTTCATCCACGGACGGATGGACAGTCTGAGCGTACTATTCAGATATTAGAGGACATGTTGCGTGCTTGTGTCATTGATTTCGGTGGTTCGTGGGCTGATTATTTGCCTTTGGCGGAGTTTGCTTATAATAATAGCTATCGGTCCAGTATTCAGATGGCACCGTATGAAGCTTTATATGGGATACGGTGTAGGTCTCCAGTCGGTTGGTTAGAGCCCGGCGAGGCTAGGTTGTTGGGGACAGAGTTAGTCCAAGATGCCTTAGACAAGGTGAAGGTGATTCAGGAGAGACTTCGCACAGCTCAGTCGCGTCGGAAGAGTTATGCGGACCGGAAGGTCCGAGATGTGTCTTATTCAGTAGGTGAGAAGGTGTTGTTGAAGGTTTCGCCTATGAAGGGTGTTATGAGGTTTGGAAAGAAAGGGAAGTTGAGCCCAAGGTTTATTGGACCTTTTGAGGTGCTTAGGAAAGTTGGGGAGGTGGCTTATATGCTTGCTTTGCCACCCGGTTTGTCGGGAGTTCACCCGGTGTTCCATGTATCTATGCTCCGGAAGTATGTCGGAGACCCGTCTCATGTGTTAGATTTCAGCACGATACAGCTAGATGAGGATTTGACTTATGATGTGGAACCAGTAGCCATTTTGGGTCGACGGGTTCGTAAGCTGAGATCCAAGGATATAGCTTCAGTGAAAGTGCAGTGGAGAGGTCGTCCCGTGGAGGAAGCAACTTGGGAGACCGAGCAGGAGATGCGAAGTAGATATCCACACTTGTTTGATACTCCAGGTATGTTTCTTAACCCGCTCGCGGACGAGCGTTTGTTTAAGTTGGGGAGAATGTAACGACCCGACCCGTCGTTACGGGAATTTACCACCCCGTTACCTTGCATTTGCATATCTTATGCTTTTATAACAGTATTAGAGTATATCGGGTGAGTTAGGAGTGATTTGGATTGAAAATGAAACAAATAGCATGTTTAAAGAAAGCTTGAATATGAGAAGTCAACCAAGAGTTGACTATTGAGTTAGAGTGCTCGGAACCGGATTCTGATGATTCGACTAGTTCCGGGGGATCATTTATGACTTAGGAGAACAATCGAAATTGAATTCGGAGGTCCGGTGTAGTTTTAGGCTTGAATCGGCGAAGGTTGAATTTTGGCGAAAACCGGATGGTAGGTGATATTTTGATCAGGGGGTCGGAATGGAATTCCGACAATTTATGTAGCTTCGTTATGTGATTTTGGATATGTCTACAAATTTTCAGGTCATTAGGACATCGTTTGATCGGGTTTTGGATTGAATGTTAGTTTTGAAAGTTTTGAAGAAACTTAGGCTTGAATCCGTGAGTAAATGGAGATTTTGATGTTTAGTATGGTGTTTTTATGATTGGAACAAGTTCGTATCATGTTTTGGAGTATGTTGGTGGTTTTCGTTGGGGTCCCGGGGGTCTCGGGATGAATCCGGGGGTCCAAATGGACCATTTTTGGAAGAAAAGAGAAGGCTGGTTGCTGTCATAAACGCAGCAGGTTTTTGCTCTCCGCGATCGCGGGGAGGGGGACGCGATTGCGTAGGGCTGGGGGGCTAGGCTATCGCGATCGCAGGATCACCAGTCGCGATCACGTAGAGTTAGCCGGGTGGCCATCGCGATCGCATGAGCATCTACGCGATCGCGTAGAAGAGAAATAGGGTCTAGGGAAATTTGTGTTACGCGATCGCAGGAGTAGAGACGCGATCGCGTGAAGCCGGATGTTTGAACATCGCGATCGCGTGAGGCGAGTCGCGATCGCGTGAGTCTGGATTTTTGTACATCGCGATCGCGTGAGGAGAGTCGCGATCGCGTGAGGCCGAAATTTTTGAACATCGCGATCGCGTGAGTAGAGTCGCGATCGCGTAGAGCAAATGGGTCTGGCAGAGAATTTAATCACAGAACAGAGGGTTACGGGTTCATTAACCCAAAACTCAATTTTGAGCCCTAGAGAGAAGAAAACTCGAGGAAATCACCGAGAAGTCATCGGGTATTCGTCGGAGGTAAGATTCTTGACTCAAAAACATCATTTTATGGTAGAATTAACATCAATCTTCATGAAATTGGG
Organism: Nicotiana noctiflora; assembly: GCA_032618575.1. Lineage (NCBI taxonomy): Eukaryota > Viridiplantae > Streptophyta > Magnoliopsida > Solanales > Solanaceae > Nicotiana > Nicotiana noctiflora. The sequence goes on along the minus strand of JASVEL010007796.1, from coordinate 118,637 downwards.
TTGAAATCTTGAAGAAATGTGGCCTAAATATTGAAAACGGGATTTTTGGATTTGGAAGGCCATTTGAACTCCGATTTTGATAAATTTTATATGCACGGACTCGTGGCGAGATGAGGGTCGCGTTGGTACTAATTTCGAAATTTTCCGAGCAGTGGGCCCGGGGTCGGGTTTTACCAACTTAGTGTATTTATACGAATTTCATGTAAATTGAAATGGGTTATGATTCTTTGACCCGTATTTGATATAATTATTGTGATTTGACTAGATTCTACGCACGAGGGAGCTAAATTCAAAGGAAAAGGCATCGCGGACAAGTCTACGACCGGCTAGAGGTGAGTAGTTTGTGTATATGGTAGCTTGAGGGTTCGAAACCCCGGCTTAGCACATTGTGACGCTAGTAGGGCATGGCTCGCACACCGTGGCAGGTGCGGGATTGATTGTGACTGGGGATTGAGACTTGGTCCATCCCGGAAATGAATAATATGTTGTTAGTGTTGGAAATACACCGTATTTGATATATTTGTCGGCTGTAAGCCTTGTTTGGGGCCTTGTGCCGATCTGTAGCGTCCTTAGAGGACAATATTTATGTGATAGCTATAATTGCTTAAATCACTGATCTCAATCCTGGAAATTGAAATCACACTTTTGAAATGCTAAGTCACCGGCTTTTACAAATTTAATAAAGTTAAAGTATTTTTCATAAATTATGAATTGAGAAGTGGAATTAAGGAAAATGAATTGTTTTGTGACTTAATTGCTTATTGTGGACTGAGCATGGGATCGGGCTGCACGCCGCAGTGGTTGATATGTGGATCGGGCTGCACGCCGCAGGCAGTATTGCGCTTGGGCTGTAGGAGCCCCTCCGGAGTCTGTACACACCCCCGGTGAGCGCCGTCGACGTTAAATTGGATCGGGCTACACGCCGTAGCGGTTATGTGCATTGCATTGCATCTTTATTTGTTGAATTACTCTGTGGTAGCTGTATTGTATTGTTGATGCTAGTTCGTAGGAGATTCGAACTGTAGTTTAGCTTCATTATGTGGTATTCTGTGGATTTCTTACTGTCAGCTACTTATATATATTTGTTACTCACTGAGTACTTAGTACTCACCCCTACTCCCTGCACCTTTTGTGTGCAGACTCAGGTACTCAGGAGCAGTAGACAGGCATTTCCAGCGTTTGCAGTTTCATATCGAGTTGCTGAGGTAGCTGCCTACGTTCACAGAACCTAGCTTCTCCTCTCCTTTCCAGTTGTTATTTGTATTTTGTATTCGGACTTGAGTATTTCTATACAGTACTCTCTATTCCTGTTGGGTTTTGTTAGAGGCTCTAGACTTGTGACTCCGGATCTTTGGGAGTGTCGGTATTTTGTTCATTATTATTATTATTGGAGTTCTTAAACTCATATATTCTTCTTGGGTTGTCCATTTGGGGACTGGTATTTTGTGATAATTAAATTGTTGGTCTTGCTGGCCTAGCTTGATTGTTGGGCGCCATCACGACCGGATTTGGGTCGTGACACTCTCTGAGGTTCAGTCACAATAAAAGTAAAGTCCAAGAATCCCCAAAGAATGAAACTGGGGCAGAAGTTATGGTTGTTGAAGAAATACACTTCTGAAAGTTGTAATCTTTAACCCACGATGAAATATTTTGAGCCTTTATATCCTTCTTTTTAAATCCCATCCAAAAGCCTGCATTACGATCCAAAGAAAGACCTTCCAATCAATCTTCAAGAAATGTCGAGTCAAATGAGCAAATGTGAATCACATTAGGGGCAACACTTCAGTCCGAACAAAGGAAAATGAAGAATTCGAGAAATGATGAGAACTACCACGGGACTCCAAGATGAGAGAAATAAAAATGACAGAGTCTTATCGGTGGAAGCCCTCACGGGCACCGTAAGGCGACGGTGAGTTGAGAGAAAGCAAAAATCAAAAAAATGAGAGAGGCTTGATGGTGAAACACTATGGGCACTATAAGTCGACTAAAGAGTTGAATCAGATCAAGGAAATGAAATATTGAAGACCAGTTTCACGGTAGAACTTGCAACAAGAGTCGAGCATCAAATTTCCTATACAGAGTAGGCTAAAAGTGGATGTCAAGGTCGCTAGAGTCGGTATTCACATCCGATAGATCATTCTTCTATAGGTTTCTTGTTAGGAATTGTATTCTCCTTTCTCTCTAGTCTTCACACCTTGTTTTACCCTCCCTCTTATCGAGTCTGTCGGGTCATAACAAGTAAAGAAATGATTTCAAAATTTTCCACCAAGCTTTCCAATTGCACAAGATGGGATTTGGCCAACACGACAATTGTCGTAAGTCAGGAAAAGACAAGGCCAGTGCTTTAAGCCAAAAGAGCAACATGTGCAATGAAGCGGGTAACAATAAAAATGTTTGGGGTTCATGCGAGACGCAAAGGTCGACAAAGTTCCAACTCGGGAACAAATGGAAGTATGAATTTGACAGAGAAAAGGTATATATTCTGATAAAAGAAAGAGTCAGTCAAGAAAGATCCAAGGTTGTCAAATGAAATCATTGAAGGAATCATAGATTTCAAGATCAAAATTTGTGGGATCCATCAAGAAAGTAACAACATACATGCCGTAAGGAAGGCGGGTTTTGAAAAGGTGAAAATGGATAGTCGGTGAACAGGCCAAGCATTCAAGTGGAAAGCAATCGCCATCAAAGTTCAAGGACACAGCCAACCACCGCATTTTTAAACTAACAGATTTTTCTTTGCTTTGAAATAGGGGGCAAAAGATATTCTACAAAAGAATTATCAAACTAGGGCAAAAAAAGTTTCTGTCATTGTCTTGAAATCGGGTAGTCATCCGAGGAGAATGAAGGTAAATACAACTTTTGGACAGTTCAAGTTGAAAGGCGAATGAAACAAGTGTCGGAGAATGATAAAATCTTAGTCTGTTGAAACTTTCTCCTAAGACAAAAGTCTTAGTCCGATGAATTTTTCACCTAAGATAAATGGATAAAATCTTAGTCCTTTGAAACTTTCTCCTAAGGTGAAATCTTAGTCCGATGAATTTTTCACCTAAGATAAAAGGAAAGAATCTTAGTTCGTTGAAACTTTCTCCTAAGATAATCTTAGTCTGATGAATTTTTCACCTAAGATAAAGGGATAATGTAATTCGAGAACAAAATGAAGGCAGAGGTTGATAGAAAGGCATAATATGAAAATGAAAGCAAAAGTTGGAAAAAGAAAGAAAGTTAAAAGTTGAAAAGAAAGGAAAGTTTGTTGAATTTGAAAGACTCAAGAAAGTCTGCATTGAAAATGGACCCAGTCTGATGAATTATCTCCTGGAGTCATAATCTCAGTCCGATGGATATTCCTCCTGAGACAACACAAAAAATAGACCTAGTCTGAAGAATTATCTCCGGGAGTCATAATCTTAGTCCGATGGATAATCCTCCTGAAGATTACATTGAAATGGACATAGTCCAATGAGAATCAAAATCATAGTCTATTGAAACTTTCTCCTAAAATTAAAGGTCTTTGTCTGATTAATTTTTCACCTAAGATAAACTTCAGTCACATGGTAAAATTTTTAATTTCTGTTCAGGCGCCCACCTGTCTAACAAGGGAATACATTTCTGCATTTTTAATTTCTGTTCAGGCGCCCACCTGGAAAACAAGGGAATACATTTCTGTATTTTTAATTTTTGTTCAGGCGCCCACCTGTATAACAAGGGAATACTTTCTGCATTTTTTTTAATTTTGTTCAGGCGCCCACCTGGAAAATGAGGGAATACTTTTTCAAAAAATGAAATTTTTCTTTAAATTTTTGACATTCATTAACATGATGTGCCCAATCACTATACTGGGGCAGAAAAAATCTTTCTTTTGTTGTTTATTTTGTCACAAGCAGGGGTCCACCTAGGAAATGGATGCATATTTCAAATTGAAGCAGTTGTACAAGTTCAAGGCAATAACAAGAATGCCGTTAGAGAAAATACAAGTTCAAGGTAATAACAAGAATGCCGTTAGAGAAAATACAAGTTCAAGGCAATAACAAGAATGCCGTTGGAAGAGAAAACACAAGTTCAAGGCAATAACAAGAATGTTGTTGGAAGGAATACAAGATACAAGATCAAGAAAATACAAAAACAAGTTGGAAGACATAGATAGGATTTTTTGTAATTCATAGAACATAGCTTAGGATAGCTTCTTTTATTTTTACCATGGTTTAATAAGGGGTCAGTCAGCAATAACAACAGTAACAACAACAACAACAGTGAGATCATAGTCCTTGGTAGTCCCAGCTACCAGACATTCCCGAACTACACTGACCTGATTCCTGTTTAGCCCAGGATATGTAGGCAACCTCTGAAGCAGGGTGCGGTCAAAACTTTTCAAAAATGCTTCACAACGGAATACTCGAACGGGTAAAAAACGTTTATAGTTACTCACTTATCTTTGCACGGAAACTCTTCGTGTCTCCAAGCAAAGAGGGGTAGCTGTGAGCACGTGATTTTTACCCTACACATGAGTCATTCCTATAAAATTCAAATAAATAATTTTTCCTTATTTTTTATAATTTGTGTGAATTTTGTGTTAATTCTTTTCATGTTATTTGTGTTTGATAAATAAAAAAATACAAAAAATACATTTAGAAATTAATTTCTCATGTAGTAAGTATTAATTCATTTTAACAAAATAAAGAAAATAAAAAATAACATTAGTTTGCTTTTAAATTGAAAAATTGTCAAAAAAGAAGGTAGTTAGTTTAATAGTTTCAATAAATTCCAAATACTTACAAAATAGAAAAAAAATACAAAAAATACAAAAGAAAATTGAAATACAATATAAATACAAAATACAAAAAAAGAAAATACAAGAAATTAAATAAAATAAACATGGAAAAATAAAAAGGAAACATGGTCTTAATTAAGAGACCAACATTGGGTTAATTAACACAAATTCCCAGCTGCCCAGACCCAAATCGAATCCCTCAGTCCCAGGCCAAAAATGTTAATTGCCCAGTCCAGCCGTGATAAATAAAAAATGATGTCGTTTGACGTATGAAAACCTCAGCCATAGATTCAATCTTAATCCAATGGCTCTAAGCCTTCAACATATTAATATACAAAATATAGAAAATATTTCTGTTAAGAATTGTACAGACCATTGTCCGTCTGTCTTTTCCCTTTCATCTCTCTAACACGAACAGCCCCCTCACCTCATTCCCTCGCCGCCGCCTAGGGTTCCGCCTCCTACGGCGGCGGCCGGTCTCATTTCTCAACCAAAACAACACCAAATGTTCCCCTCATCCTCCTCATCACATCTATCCAAGTATCTTCCTTCAAACACCAACCAAACACCTCAAATATGAAAAATCCTAAACACGCCGCCACCCCAAGAATCTCCCAAAAAGTCACATGCTCTTACCTTCTAAACGTTCTTCACGCTGTGACAAGAAATTTTAAGTCAAAAAGGCTGTTGTATCTTCAAGAACAAAGTCTGTTTCAAGAAATTTTCAAGAAAAATTGCCGGAAAAACAAGATTCAAGAAAAGCTATCAAGAAATGAAGAAAACGAGGAAGAAACAGAAGAAAAAGGAAAAGAAAACAAGAAAAATCAAAATAACAAAAAGCTAAGTTCTTTTATCTTCATTTTTTAGATTCTTTTGTTCTTCTTCTTATGCATGTTTAATTTTTCTGTTAAAAGAAATATGTTTCTTCTCATTATTTTCTGTAATACAAGAATAAAGGCACTATGAATGTGTGGCGAATCTGTTTTATTTTTGTAATCTCTTATTCTAATTGTTAGATTTCTGTTGGTTTTCTTGAGTAAAAATAAGATATGTCAACAAAGATTTGTTTCTTTTCTGGTTTTTGATTCATTTCTGTTAGATTTCTCGGTTCCCTATTTTCTGATTTTTTGTATTGATAAGTAAATTGTGGCAGTCTTGCATTTTTGATTTCTGATTCGAATTACTTGTTTTTTATGATAGTGTTTTGATTTGTTTTGAAAGATCAGTAAATTCAAGTCTATTAATTGATTGATTTTTGGAATTGTTTTGGTAATTTGTTAGATATTGATTAACACCTAGGAAGATTGGTTATAGCTGTTAATTTGATTATTAGATTCGCCCTTAGAAAATTTTAGATTCAAGTAGGTCGATAGTTAAAATCACGTGATTCGTATCCACCTAAGGAGTTTTGTCACGACCCCGAATCCGGTCGTGATGGCGCCCAGCACATTGCTAAGCCAGCCCGACCAATCAATATTAACAACGGAGCTAGAAGCTCTTTTTAACCCATTTAAGCATATTAATTTACGAAGCAACAATGATACATATAACGAAAACGGGGAACCAAGTCCCATAATACATCAACTTCCATAGACCAAGGGTCAAGAGTCATGAGCCTCTACTGAACATGAGTGTATAAAGGTTTACAAGATACCAAGTGCGGAAAGAAAAGTCAATACAAAATCAAGAGACGATAAGAAGGAATATCGGGTCCTGCGGACTCTGCAGCTACCTCGAATATCCACAAATGTCGCCTCGCACAGCTACTAGATCACTGCTGAGAGGTACCTGGATCCGCACACAAGGTGCAGGGAGTAAAATGAGTACTGCCAGACTCAGTGGTAATAAACAAGGGTAAGACAGCGAGATAAGAAATCCGCAATAAAGCACTATGTAAAGCTGTAGTCAAATACCCTGTCACAGAATTAATATCAACTGTACCTGTACCATCAAGTTCCAGCAAAATGGTATAACAGCTAGCAGATGTAGCTAAATGCAATGCAATACATGATATGACCGCTACGGCGCGTAGCACGATCCAATTTGGGTACCCGTGCTCACTGTAGGGATTCAGATTGCGGAAGGGCTCCTACAGCCCAAGCATAATATCACTGCGGCGTGCAGTCCGATCCAACATATATACCGCTGCAGCGCGCAGCCCGATCCACTACCAGTCAGCTAATATGCAAATACAGTCTCGCAGGCTCAAAAGTAGTTTTGAAAACATCTTTTATCATTTTTCAGTTGAAAACAGAAATATCAAGTTCCAGAGGTTTGGAAATAACATGATAACAGAAATAGCTGCGGACTAGTAGTAACTAGCATGTCAATATGATAAGACAATGATAACGATCCTCGCGGGATCCAATAACTGGCTCACGGCCCACAAGTATACTCAACCGCCCAAGAAGGGGGTTCCTCGGCTCAAGAGTGGCCATTATCACAATATATAATATGCAACCATCCGAGAAGGAGGTTCAACTGCTCAAGAATAGCCTAATATCATAATACAGTATCAACAAGTCGGACTAAGCCATAGTCCCCAATCACAATCGACCCCGCACTCACAAGAGAGTACGTGTCTCGCCGCTATACAACGTCACAAAGTGGTATACCGGGGTTTCGAACCCGCTGGTCATCACCCACATCTATTACTCACCTCAATACGGCACGACGACTACTCCGCAATTCCCTTTCCACGAGAATCAAGCTTCGCACGCGTAGAATATGATCAAATACAGTAGAAATACAATAAATTAGGCCAATGGGACGACACCCAATCAATACAACTCAATTTACATCAAAATTCCCAAAGTTGTCAAAACCCGACTTTCGGTACGCTTGTCGAAAAATTACAAAAGTCACATATTCGGAACCCTCATCTCGATACGAGTCTAGGCATATAACATTTACCTAAATCGGACTCCATTTGCCCACTCAAATCAGTGTTTTTCTTCAATTTAGGCCTAGGGCTCAAACCCACCTTTAATCTTCCATTTACAGAAATTTAACCCATGATTTCCTGTTAAAATGATGTAATTAAGCCACAAAACTTACCTCCAACGAAACCCCGATGATTTCCCAGCAATCTCCCGTCAATTTCTTCTCTTGGAACTCAAAAATGGAGGTTTTGGGTATTAAACCCGCGACTGTCCAGTTCTGGCTTTTAATTCACTGCCAGAATATTTCCTTCATCGCGTTCGCGACGCCACTCACGCGAACGCGATGCCATTTTCCTCTTCCTCATCGCGAACGCGGCACGCCTTCACGCATCCGCGAAGGTCAACTTCCCAGCTCCGGATTTTTACTCTACGCGAACACGTAGTCTCCCACGCGAACGCGGGGCCTCGCCAATTCCTTCTTCGCGATCGCGGCCTAAACCCACGCGAACGCGATGCGTTCCAACTCCCTCGTACGCAAACGCGTTAACTCCCTCGCGAACGCGAAGAGTGCTGAACCTGGCCTACGCGAACGCGGGCCTTGCCCTCGCGAACGCGAAGGCCAAATCACTGCCCAGTGATCTGCAGATTACAGCAGGTCACTTCTTGCTTCCAAATGCCGGATGAGGGTCCGGATTCACCCCGAGGCCCCCGGGACCCCAACGAAAACCACCAACATACCCCAAAACAGGATACGAACTTGTTCCAATCATAAAAACACCATCCTAAACATCAAAATCACCAATTACCCACGGATTCAAGCCTAAATTTCTTCCAAAACTTCCGAATTACACATTCTATCAAAAACCCGACCAAACGACGTCCGAATGACCTGAAATTTTGCGGACATACCCAAAATCACCTAACGGAGCTACTGCAACTGTCGGAATTCCATTCCGACCCCCGGATCAAAATCTCACCTACCGTTCGGATTTCGCCAAAATTCAACTTTAGCCAATTCAAGCCTATTTCTACACCGGGTCTCCAAATTAAATTCCGATCGCTCCCCTAAGTCACAAATCATCTCCCGGAACTAACCAAATCATCAGAACCTGATTCCGAGCACTCTAACCAAATAGTCAACTCCGGGTTGACTTTCCTTATTCAAGTCTCCTTCAAAAAGGCTATATGCCTCATTTTCAATCCAAATCACTCCTAAATCACCCGATAGACTTTAACACTGATATAAAAGCATAAAACATACAATTTCAACATAACGAGGTGGTGATTCCCGTGACAACGGGCCGGGTCGTCACAAGTTTACTTGATAGATTCAATTGCGATTAGTTATTTCGATTAAAAAGACTCGCCCATCTATCAATTGTTCCCCCGAGTCTCGTTAATTGGATAATTAATCATAAGTGGCTACATTTGTAAGATTGCCTAATGTTGGTTATGGATGTAATGTGATTCTAATTAATTAAACTAATTCTGAATTTTGAATAGTTAAAAGGGCTAATTGGTTAATTGAACTATAGTCACTTATTTGTGGCTATTTGATAAATACAAATCTGAAAATTGGTTAAAATAATAGTAAAATATAGAATTTTGAAGTGTAATAAACCTTAAGAAGTAGGGGTAAATTGGGAAAAGGAAATTGGTATTATTGTAATAAGATTAAAAGAGAAGGGGTACAATGGTGTAACGACCCGGCCCGTCGTTACGAGAATTACCACCCCGTTACCTTGCATTTACATATATTATGCTTTTAAAACAGTATTAGAGTATATCGGGTGAGTTAGGAGTGATTTGGATTGAAAATGAATCAAATAGCATGTTTGAAGAAAGCTTGAATATGAAAAGTCAACCAAGAGTTGACTATTGAGTTAGAGTGCTCGGAATCGGATTCTGATGATTCGGATAGTTCCGGGAGGTGATTTGTGACTTAGGGGAGCGATCGGAATTTAATTTGGAGGCCCGGTGTAGAAATAGGCTTGAATTGGCTAAGGTTGAATTTTGGCGAAATCCGAACGGTAGGTGATATTTTGATCCGGGAGTCGGAATGGAATTCCGACAGTTGCAGTAGCTTCGTTAGGTGATTTTGGATGTGCCTGCAAAATTTCAGGTCATTCGGACGTCGTTTGGTCGGGTTTTTGATTGAATGTGTAATTTGGAATGTTTTAAGGAATTTAGGCTTGAATTCGATGCGAATTATGGGTTTTGATGTTGTTAGACGTGTTTTGAGGATTGGAGCAAGTTCGAATAAGGTATTAAGATGTGTTGGTGTGTTTGGATGAGGTCCCGGGGGCCTCGGGGTGTTTTCGGATGGATAAACGGAAGAAAATCATGGAAATTGCAAGTTGAAGAGTCTGGTTCTGTCATTTTCGCTCCTGCGGAATTTTGGTCGCAGGAGCGAGTCCGCAGAAGCGGATATGGGAGCGCAGGAGCGGGTGTTTCGCAGAAGCGGATGCCTTTCCGCTGAAGCGGGGTCGCTGGTGCGACCCAATGACCGCAGAAGCGGACGAGGGCAATTGGGGCATGGTCCGCAGAAGCGGACGTTTCTCCGCTTGGGCGATACCGCAGAAGCGGTCAGGGACGCGCAGAGGCGGACTTTTCCGCAGAAGCGGAAGCTTCTTCGCAGAAGCGGGACCGCTTAAGCGGCCCATTGTTCGCAGAAGCGGACGCGTAGAAGCGGAAAATGTTCCGCAGAAGCGAAAATCGCTGTAAGTAAGTGTATCAGAAGTTAGAAAATTTCAGAAACATTTTAACATTTGGGGGTCTCGGCTTAAGGGCGATTTTGGGCGATTTTGAGGAGGAAATCAAGGGAAATCATCAGGTAATCAACTATGAACTCATATTATGATTAGTATTGATAATATCATGCAATTATATCATGAAAATGGAGGAATTTGGGGTAATTATGGAGGATTTAGCCCTAGTCTTGAACTTTAGAAAATCAAGGTTTTGAATGGGCAAATGGAGTCCGATTTTGGTAAAATTGATATGCTTAGACTCGTATTGAGACGAGGGTTCCAGAAATGTGAATTTCGTAAATTTTCGGAATGTGGGCCCGGGGCTCGGGTTTTGACAACTTTGGGAATTTTGATGTAAATTGAGTTGTATTGATTGGGTGTCGTCCCATTGGCCTAATTTGTTGTATTTCTACTGTATTTGATCAGATTCTACGCGTGCGGAGCTTGATTCTCGTGGCAAGGGCATTGCGGAATAGTCGTCGCGTTGTATTGAGGTGAGTAATAGATGTGGGTGATGACCAGCGGGTTCGAAACCCCGGTATACCACTTTGTGACGTTGTATAGCGGCGAGACACGCACACTCTTGAGGGTGCGGGGTCGATCATGAATTGGAGACTACATATTAGTCCAACCTGTTGATATTGTATTATTGGCTATTCTAGAGTCGTCGAACCTCCTTCTCGGACGGTTGTATATATATATATATATATTGTGATAATGGCCACTCTTGAGCCGAAGAACCCCTTCTTGGGCGGTTGAGTATACTTATGGGCCATGAGCCAGTTATTGGATCCCGCGAGGATCGTTATTTTTGTCTTATCATAATGACATGCTAGTTTACTACTAGTCCGCAGCTATTTTTGTTATTATGCAAATTCCAATCTCTGGAACTTGATATTACTGTTTTCCAACTGAAAAATGATAAAAGAGTTTTCAAAAACTACTTTTGAGCCTGCGAGGCCGTATCTGCATATTAGCCGACTAGTAGTGGATCGGGCTGCACGCCGCAGCAAGATATATGTTGGATCGGACTGCACGCCGCAGTGATATCTCTATGAGATGTGCTTGGGCTGTAGGAGCCCCTCCGGAGTCTGAACCCCCACAGTGAGCACGGGTACCCAAAATTGGAGTCGGGCTACACGCCGTAGCGGTCATATCATGCATTGCATTGCATTTAGCTACATCTGCTAGCTGTTATGCTATATATTGGTATTTGTTGGAACAGGTACAGTGAAGATTGATTCTATGACAGGGTAGCTGATTATAGCTTTACATAGTGTTTTATTGCGGATTTCTTATCTGCACTGTCTTACCCTTGTTTATTACCACTGAGTCTGGCAGTACTCATTTTACTCCCTGCACCTTGTGTGCAGATCCAGGTACCTCTCAGCAGTGATCCAGTAGCTGTGCGAGGCGACGTTCGTGGATATTCGAGGTAGCTGCAGAGTCCGCAGGACCCGACATCCCTTCCTACTGTCTTTTTATATTGTATTGACATTTCTTTCCGCACTTGGTATTTTGTAAACCTCTATACACTCACATTCAGTAGAGGCTCATGACTCTTGACCCTTGGTCTATGGGAGTTGATGTATTATGGGAATTGGTTCCCTGTTTTCGTTATTTGTATCGCTATTGCTTCGTGATTTAATATGCTTAAATGGGCTAAAAGAGAGCGTCTAGCTCCGTTGTTTATATTGATTGGTCAGGCTGGCCTAGCAGTGTGCTGGGCGCCATCACGACCGGATTTGGGGTCGTGACAAGTTGGTATCAGAGCCTAGGTTTACTAGGCCTCGTGAGTCTTGAGCCGATTAGTAGAGTCTTGTGGATCGGTACGGGGACGCCTGTACTTATCCTCGGGAGGCTGCGAACCTTTAGGAAAACTTCACTTTTCTTGAACTCTGTCGTGCGATCTTGTTGTTCTGAGAACCGAACTTCTATATTCTATTCTCTCGCAGATGGCGAGAACGCGAGCATCAGAGGACGAGGTGGACGACCTCCATTGCCACCTGTTAGAGGCCGTGGGCGCGGTCGTGCTAGAGGTAGAGGTAGGGCGGCCGAGGCAGTGCCAGCTGACCCGCCCGTTGTACCGGTTCAGGAGCAGCCCCCAGTGGTTGATGCCCCAGCAGCCCCAGTTCAGGGCCAGACTATATCTATTGCTATTCCTGGTCTTCAGGAGACTCTTGCTCAGATATTATCAGTGTGTTCCGGTTTGGCTCGGGTAGTTTCAGCTACCGCTACTGTAGCGACATCTCAGTCAGGGGGTGGTCAGCAGACCCCTGCAGCTCGCACACCTGACCCGGTTGTTCAGGGACTTCAGACGCCAGAGGCGGTCCCCGCTCAAGTGGTTGCACCGGTTATTCCTCCAGCTGCACCAGCTCCAGCTCCAGAGCATATGGTTCAGGTTATGCCCGATGACGAGCAGCGTCGTCTTGAGAGATTTGGTAGACTTCAGCCACCCCATTTCAGTGGCGTTGAGGGCGAGGATGCCCGGGGTTTCTTGGATAAGTGTCAGAAGATGCTGCGTACGGCTGGTATTCTTGAGTCCAGCGGAGTTTCATTTACTACATTTCAGTTCACTGGTCCCGCATTTGATTGGTGGGAGGAGTTTGAGAGGCGTAGGCCTGCTAGAGCAGACCCCTCACATGGCAGCAGTTCTCTACTCTCTTTCTAGAGAAATATGTACCTCGGTCTCGTCGCGAGGAGCTACGTCGCCGGTTCGAGTGGTTGATTCAGGGCGACATGTCTGTGACTCAGTATGAGCTTAGATTCACTCAGTTGGCTAGGCATGCCACATGGATGATCCCTAATGATAGGGAGAGGATCGGGAGGTTCATTGATGGCCTCAACTACTCTATCCGTATTCTTATGACCGGCGAGCGAGTTCTGTCATCATCATTTGAGCAGGTTGCTGATATGGCACGCTCCATTGAGGCGGATCGTCGCCGAGAGAGAGGAGCGGGAGGCCAAGAGGCCTCGTGGTTCCGGTAGTTCCAGTGGTGCTCCATCTAGAGGGCATTCCCAGCAGAGCAGAGGTCGCTCATCTAGACCTTCTCATTTAGGCCGCCCGGAACAGAGCAGAGGTTCTTACGGTCGTGGTCGACAGGGATTTCAGCAGGGTCCTTCAGCCCAGGGTTCTTCTGCGGCGAGGGGTTGCCTTCAGTCCTCTTCTCCAGAACGAGGTGCATGTTATGAGTGTGGTGAGTTTGGCCACATGAGGAGACATTGCCCTCGACTACGTAGGGGTAGGACTCAGCAGAGGGATCAGCCCTCCTCTTCAGCACCATCTCAGTCTAGTAGAGGTGGAGGTCGGTCTTCTCGTGGACGCCCCAGGGGCGAGGAGAGATCTGGTGGAGGCCAAGCACGGTTCTATGCACTTCCTGACAGGCGTGATGCAGTTGCCTCCGATGCTGTGATTACAGGTATCATTTCTGTCTGTCACGGAGATGCCTCTGTTCTATTTGATCCAGGGTCCACATATTCTTACGTGTCCTCTTATTTTGCACATTATTTGGGTGCAACTCGTGGTATTCTTGATTTACCTGTTCATGTATCCACCCCCGTGGGTGATACGATTGTTGTGGATCATGTCCATAGATCCTGTGTTATATCTATTGGGGGTCTGGAGACCCAGGCAGATTTGTTATTGTTGGGGATGGTGGACTTTGATGTTATATTGGGTATGGACTGGTTGTCTCCGTACCATGCTATATTGGACTGTCATGCTAAGACATGGTATTTCTCAGATTGAGTGGCGGGGTTCGACTGATTTCGTCCCTAGCCGTGTTATTTCGTTCTTAAAGGCTCGGAAAATGGTTGAAAAAGGGTGTTTATCGTACTTAGCTTTTGTGAGAGATGTGGGAGCTGAGTCTCCTAGCATTGATTCTGTACCTGTTGTGAGGGATTTCCCAGATGTGTTTCCCTCAGACCTGCCGGGCATGCCGCCGGACAGGGATATTGATTTTGGTATCGATTTGGTGCCAGGCACTCAGCCTATTTCCATTCCTCCGTATCGGATGGCACCAGCTGAGTTGAAGGAATTGAAGGAGCAGCTCCAGGAACTCCTAGATAAGGGGTTCATTCGGCCGAGTGTGTCGCCGTGGGGTGCACCGATCCTGTTTGTTAAGAAGAAGGACGGATCTATGAGGATGTGTATTGACTATAGGCAGCTAAACAAAGTAACAGTGAAGAATAAGTATCCTCTGCCTCGTATTGATGATTTATTTGATCAGCTCCAGGGAGCTAGGGTGTTCTCGAAGATTGATCTTCGTTCAGGCTACCATCAGCTGAAGATTAGAGAGACTGACATTATGAAAACTGCATTCCGGACCGGATATGGTCACTATGAGTTCCTTGTGATGTCGTTTGGGCTGACCAACGCTCCCAGCAGCATTCATGCACTTGATGAATAGTGTATTTCGGCCGTACCTTGATTCTTTTGTGATCGTATTCATTGATGACATACTTGTCTACTCTCGTAGCCAGGAGGAGCATGCTCGGCACTTGAGTGTTGTGTTGCAGAGATTGAGAGAGGAGAAGCTGTATGCCAAGTTCTCCAAATGTGAGTTCTGGCTTGAGTCCGTGGCATTCTTAGGGCACGTGGTGTCCTGTGATGGTATTCGGGTAGATCCGAGGAAGGTCGAGGCAGTGCAGAGTTGGCCCAGACCGACCTCAGTTACTGAGATCCGTAGCTTTCTGGGATTGGCAGGGTATTATCGCCGATTCGTTCAGGGGTTCTCTTCTATTGCTTCACCCTTGACTAGATTGACTCGGAAGGGTGTTCCTTTCTTATGGTCCGAGGAGTGCGAGGAGAGCTTTCAGAAGCTCAAGACAGCACTGACCACAGCACCAGTCTTGATTCTACCGACAGCTTCAGGTTCTTATACTGTATATTGTGATGCCTCGGGAGTGGGCATTGGTTGTGTGTTGATGCAGGAGGGTAGGGTCATTGCTTATGCTTCTCGTCAGTTGAAGCCCCACGAGAAAAACTACCCCGTTCACGATTTGGAGTTAGCTGCTATTGTTCATGCCTTGAAGATTTGGAGGCATTATCTATATGGTGTATCTTGTGATGTATATACAGACCACCGCAGCCTTCAGCATTTGTTTAAGCAGAAAGATCTAAATTTGAGGCAGCGGAGATGGCTTGAATTGCTTAAAGACTATGATATTACTATCTTGTATCATCCGGGAAAGCCAATGTAGTGGCTGATGCATTGAGCCGGAAGGCTATTAGTATGGGCAGTTTGGCGTATATTCCAGTTGGGGAGAGACCCCTAGCAGTTGATGTTCAGGCGTTAGCTAACCGGATGGTAAGGCTGGATATTTCTGAGCCCAGTCGGGTGATGGCTTATGTAGTAGCTCGGTCTTCTTTATATGATCGTATTCGAGAGCGCCAGTATGATGATCCACACTTACTTGTCCTTAAGGACAGAGTTCAGCATGATGATGCTAGGGATGTCACTATTGATAGTGATGGTGTGTTGCGGATGCAGGGGTCGGATATGCGTGCCCAATGTTGACGGCCTTCGTGAATTGATATTGGAGGAAGCCCATAGCTCGCGGTATTCTATTCATCCAGGAGCCGCGAAGATGTATCAGGATTTGAAGCAGCATTACTGGTGGAGAAAGATGAAGAAAGATATTGTGAGCCATGTGGCTCGGTGTCTAAACCGTCAGCAGGTCAAGTATGAGCATCAGAGACCTGGTGGTGTATTCCAGCGTATTGATATTCCGGAGTGGAAGTGGGAAAGAATAACTATGGACTTTGTTAGTGGACTCCCTCGGACAGCGAGGAAGTTTGATTCAGTTTGGGTAGTGGTGGATAGGTTGACTAAGTCAACTCACTTCATCCCAGTGTGTACTACCTATACCTCGGAGCGGTTGGCAGAGATATTCATCCGTGAGATAGTGAGATTGCATGGAGTTCCTATTTCCATTATATCGGACAGAGGTACCCAGTTCACATCTCAGTTCTGGAGGACATTTCAGCGAGAGTTGGGGTCACAGGTAGAGTTGAGCACAGCATTTCATCCACAGACGGATGGGCAGTCTGAGCGTACTATTCAGATATTGGAGGACATGTTGCGTGCTTGTGTCATTGATTTTGGTGGTTCATGGGCTGATTATTTGCCTTTGGCGGAGTTTGCTTACAATAATAGCTATCAGTCCAGCATTCAGATGGCACCGTATGAAGCTTTATATGGGAGGCGGTGTAGGTCTCCAGTTGGTTGGTTCGAGCCCGGCGAGGCTAGGTTGTTAGGGACGGAGTTAGTCCAAGATGCCTTAGATAAGGTGAAGGTGATTCAGGAGAGACTTCGCACAGCTCAGTCGCGTCAGAAGAGTTATGCAGACCGGAAGGTCCGAGATGTGTCTTATTCAGTAGGTGAGAAGGTATTGCTGAAAGTTTCGCCTATGAAGGGTGTTATGAGGTTTGGAAAGAAAGGGAAGTTGAGCCCAAGGTTTATTGGACCTTTTGAGGTGCTTAAGAAAGTTGGGGAGGTGGCTTATATGCTTGCTTTGCCACCCAGTTTGTCGGGAGTTCACCCGGTGTTCCATGTATCTATGCTCCGGAAGTATGTCGGAGACCCGTCTCATGTGTTGGACTTCAGCACGATACAGCTAGATGAGGATTTGACTTATGATGTGGAACCGGTAGCCATTTTGGGTCGACGGGTTCGTAAACTGAGATCTAAGGACATAGCTTCAGTAAAAGTGCAGTGGAGAGGTCGTCCCGTGGAAGAAGCAACTTGGGAGACCGAGCAGGAAATGCGGAGCAGATATCCACACTTATTTGATGCTCCAGGGTATGTTTCTTAACCCGCTCGCGGACGAGCGTTTGTTTAAGTTGGGGAGAATGTAACGACCCGGCCCGTCGTTACGAGAATTACCACCCCGTTACCTTGCATTTACATATATTATGCTTTTAAAACAGTATTAGAGTATATCGGGTGAGTTAGGAGTGATTTGGATTGAAAATGAATCAAATAGCATGTTTGAAGAAAGCTTGAATATGAAAAGTCAACCAAGAGTTGACTATTGAGTTAGAGTGCTCGGAATCGGATTCTGATGATTCGGATAGTTCCGAGAGGTGATTTGTGATTTAGGGGAGCGATCAGAATTTAATTTGGAGGCCGGTGTAGAAATAGGCTTGAATTGGCTAAGGTTGAATTTTGGCGAAATCCGAACGGTAGGTGAGATTTTGATCCGGGAGTCGGAATGGAATTCCGACAGTTGCAGTAGCTTCGTTAGGTGATTTTGGATGTGCCTGCAAAATTTTAGGTCATTCGGACGTCGTTTGGTCGGGTTTTTGATTGAATGTGTAATTTGGAATGTTTTAAGGAATTTAGGCTTGAATTCGATGCGAATTATGGGTTTTGATGTTGTTAGACGTGTTTTGAGGATTGGAGCAAGTTCGAATAAGCTATTAAGATGTGTTGGTGTGTTTGGATGAGGTCCCGGGGGCCTCGGGGTGTTTTCGGAAGGATAAACGGAAGAAAATCATGGAAATTGCAAGTTGAAGAGTCTGGTTCTGTCATTTTCGCTCCTGCGGAATTTTGGTCGCAGGAGCGAGTCCGCAGAAGCGGATATGGGAGCGCAGGAGCGGGTGTTTCGCAGAAGCGGACGCCTTTCCGCTGAAGCGGGGTCGCTGGTGCGACCCAATGACCGCAGAAGCGGACGAGGGCAATTGGGGCATGGTCCGCAGAAGCGGACGTTTCTCCGCTTGGGCGATACCGCAGAAGCGGTCAAGGACGCGCAGAGGCGGATTTTTCCGCAGGAGCGGAAGCTTCTTCGCAGAAGCGGGACCGCTTAAGCGGCCCATTGTTCGCAGAAGCGGACGCGTAGAAGCGGAAAATGTTCCGCAGAAGCGAAAATCGCTGTAAGTAAGTGTATCAGAAGTTAGAAAATTTCAGAAACATTTTAACATTTGGGGGTCTCGGCTTAAGGGCGACTTTGGGCGATTTTGAGGAAGAAATCAAGGGAAATCATCGGGTAATCAACTATGAACTCATATTATGATTAGTATTGATAATATCATGCAATTATATCATGAAAATGGAGGAATTTGGGGTAATTATGGAGGATTTAGCCCTAGTCTTGAACTTTAGAAAATCAAGGTTTTGAATGGGCAAATGGAGTCCGATTTTGGTAAAATTGATATGCTTAGACTCGTATTGAGACGAGGGTTCCAGAAATGTGAATTTCGTAAATTTTCGGAATGTGGGCCGGGGCTCGGGTTTTGACAACTTTGGGAATTTTGATGTAAATTGAGTTGTATTGATTGGGTGTCGTCCCATTGGCCTAATTTGTTGTATTTCTACTGTATTTGATCAGATTCTACGCGTGCGGAGCTTGATTCTCGTGGCAAGGGCATTGCGGAATAGTCGTCGCGCTGTATTGAGGTGAGTAATAGATGTGGGTGATGACCAGCGGGTTCGAAACCCCGGTATACCACTTTGTGACGCTGTATAGCGGCGAGACACGCACACTCTCGAGAGTGCGGGGTCGATCATGAATTGGAGACTATATATTAGTCCAACCTGTTGATACTGTATTATTGGCTATTCTAGAGCCGTCGAACCTCCTTCTCGGATGGTTGCATATATATATATTGTGATAATGGCTACTCTTGAGCCAATGGCCACTCTTGAGCCGAAGAACCCCCTTCTTGGGCGGTTGAGTATACATGTGGGCCGTGAGCCAGTTATTGTATCCCGCGAGGATCGTTATCATTGTCTTATCACATAGACATGCTAGTTTACTACTAGTCCGCAGCTATTTTTGTTATTATGCTAATTCCAATCTCTGGAACTTGATATTACTGTTTTCCAACTGAAAAATGATAAAAGAGTTTTCAAAAACTACTTTTGAGCCTGCGAGGTTGTATCTGCATATTAGCTGACTAGTAGTGGATCGGGCTGCACGCCGCAGCGAGGTATATGTTGGATCGGACTGCGCGCCGCAGGAATATCTCTATGAGATGTGCTTGGGCTGTAGGAGCCCCTCCGGAGTCTGAACCCCCACAGTGAGCACGGGTACCCAAAATTGGAGTCGAGCTACACGCCGTAGCGGTCATATCATGCATTGCATTGCATTTAGCTACATCTGCTAGCTGTTATGCTATTTATTGGTATTTGTTAGAACAGGTACAATGAAGATTGATTCTATGACAGGGTAGCCGATTATAGCTTTACATAGTGTTTTATTGCGGATTTCTTATCTGCGCTGTCTTACCCTTGTTTATTACCACTGAGTCTGGCAGTACTCATTTTACTCCCTGCACCTTGTGTGCAGATCCAGGTACCTCTCAGCAGTGATCCAGTAGCTGTGCGAGGCGACGTTCGTGGATATTCGAGGTAGCTGCAGAGTCCGCAGGACCCGACATCCCTTCCTACTGTCTTTTTATATTGTATTGACATTTCTTTCCGCACTTGGTATTTTGTAAACCTTTATACACTCACATTCAGTAGAGGCTCATGACTCTTGACCCTTGGTCTATGGGAGTTGATGTATTATGGGAATTGGTTCCCTGTTTTCGTTATTTGTATCGCTATTGCTTCGTGATTTAATATGCTTAAATGGGCTAAAGAGAGCGTCTAGCTCCGTTGTTTATATTGATTGGTCAGGCTGGCTTAGCAATGTGCTGGGCGCCATCACGACCGGATTTGGGGTCGTGACAAATGGGAAATGGAATTGGTATAACTGTTATAAATATAGAGGATTAAGGGCAGTTTGGGGATAAAAAGGGTAGATTTAGTAGTTCTCCTAAGCAAGTAGGGGCACATTAGGTATTACATTGAATTGAAATGTGGTAGAACCTTCTATGTGGGGTTTTAGTGTAACTTTTAATAAAATAACTGAAGTAATCTGTCTAAATAATTAGAAATTAGAGGGTTTTCAATGAAACAATTCAAATTTGAATTTCCCTCCTATTTGGGTCTATAAATAAACAGAAATTATGCATAATTAGGGGATTTTGGAGACCTTCTTTTGACTTTTTCAGACCTTCTTTCTGATTTTTAGACTTTCTTTTTGAATTTTAAACCTTCTCTTAAGCCTAGAAAATCCAGAAAATCCAAAAAAAATAGTTTTTTGTTTTTCTGAAATTTGAAACATATAATTTCAGATTCCTTTTCTTCTCTTTTATCTTCAAATACATATAAAAAATCCAAAAACAATAAATAGAATCTATCACAAATCAGTAGAAAGTTGTTATTCCACTAATTTGAACGTGAATTCTTGTTTTTGAAACAATTTGAAGTTCTGAAAATTGCCTCCTCGATTAATTCCTTGGTTTCATGGCTACTGTTGATCTCCTTGGTGAAGTTAGAATACTGAACTGCTGTAGTTGTAATTGTTACTGCTGAAAAATGCTATTTCTGCATCATGTCTAGCTGCTGTGTTAATTAGATATAATGGATCTGTTCAACCTTTCAGGTACACGTCTTGTAAATTTAAAGTTTATGGAAATAAATTGAAAGTTGTGTTGAAGCTATGCTGCTGCAATCTTCTCCTTCCTGTTTTCTCTTAGTTTCCTTTTTTTCTATATATAAAATGGTTAGGCTATATGTAGTAAATCTCCAAAAAACTGTTAATACTATGGACTGTTTCTTCGGAAATTTGTTGAATGTTGTAATATTCGAATTATTGAATTGAATTCTCAAAGTTTTGATAGGTAGTTAGTTTAATGAATTCATGTAGATTACCGTCTCTATATATGCTACTGTTTTGGTATTAACTTAGAGTTTAGTAACAGTTAAATCATTTGATAAATAATAGATCATTTGATTAATTAAGAATTTTATTGTATTTTTTGAATCAGCAGGCTTAGTTAATTGGACTGCCTAAATAATTAGCAGTTATAGTGTTAGTTTCAGTCTGTGATTACGCCAGTGTGATCAATTGTAGAGTCACACTTAGTTATAAATGCAGAATCGTTATATCAAATTAAAAAATGAATATGTCATATTTTATATTGTTGACATCCAATTTTGACCCTCCTTTCTTCCAAACTATTTCTTTAGGCTTCTAATATCACTAATAATATAAGAATAGTTATTTTACCATTTTTAGCTCAAACTAGACCTACTTATTATTATTATTTAGCTAATATCACTATTACTAGTATTATTAATATTACTACTACTATCATTGGAATTAGTACTAGTATTAATACATTATGACTATTGCTAAGTACTATTATTATTATTAGTATTAATATTAATTTGATATTAGTGTTAGTATTACTATTGTTACTACGACTACTATCATTATTTTATTTGTAGTATTAATATTTTTATTATAAAATTATTATTATTTTTTATCGTTATTGCTATTAGTGTTACAATTTAATTATATTAATGCTATTGTTACTACTACTACTACTACTACTACTACTACTACTACTACTACTACTACTATTACAATTATTATTATTATTATTATTATTATTATTATTGTTATTGTTGTTGTTGTTGTTGTTGTTGTTGTTGTTGTTGTTGTTGTTGTTGTTGTTGTTGTTGTTGTTGTTGTTTTATTATCATCGTCATTCCAATTGTCATTTGTGAGAATATATTATTAATCAAATAGTATGTATTTCTTTAACTCTACTCCTTACAAATATTATAGTAATTTTATATAACAATTCGTATAATAGTTATTTTGCAATATCTCATAATTATTTTTTTTTCAAATGATAGAAATTATAATTTATTAATAATTTTATTACCTACCTAATATAAATTCTAATATTATATAATATTATATATGTGGTTGTTAAATATTTAATCCATAATAGAAGTCTAAGGAAAGCAAGGACGAAAGGATTTTGAACATCAAAATTAAGTCCAAAAACCTTTGAGCTTCAGCCATCCATAAAAAATTAGAACCCAGCCCAAAACTTAAAAATTAACATCAGCCCAATATACACCCAAACTCACTTGAACCGCAGCCTAATCGACCCAATATCACCTTAAAGTATTTCACCCCCTAATTATTTTGTTAACCCTAATAAAATACAGCAGCATTTTTGTCCTTGCCTTGTCATCTTCTCCATTTCTAGAAAGCTTCCAAGTTCCTCAAATCTCCACGCCAGACATTGTTGCCTCCATTTTCACGTAAGCCTCATCTCTCTTTTCTAGATTATCAGACGCTCCCCTCCCTCTTCTTTTTCTTTCATCATTCAAGTGAGTACAGAGACACATGATAGAGGAATCCGACTATTTTGAGCTATCAATGATTTTTTTCCAGTCACGGGTCTATTTTCTTCTCTGATTCAACGGTTGTATTTTGAAATCAAACCACTACACGTGACTCTTGACCAATTTTGAGATCTGCCCGCCTAAATGAAACTCTAGTGTTTCAATTCCTCCTATAAATACTTGCATGACAAACCTCTTTGAGGGGTATGATTCTGGGTTGCCTCAAATCCTAACACTACTGCTCTTTTGCTTTTACTCCCTAAAAGAACTCTCGCTTATTTCAGTCTCCGTTAGTTTCTTCGGGATTTGGTGATCATTTGAGGTAGTTGGAGATAGTAGACCTGCTCGACGACGCCCTGTTCACTGCTCACAAAAAGGCTTCAACCCTCTCCTTTAACCTAGAGCTGGAGGCCGCCCCTTTACCCCCGCTAAACCAAGCCTTGGCCGCTTTCTTAAGCTCTCTACTTTTAGTTCTTTTAAAATAATTTTTGTTTGGCATTAGATAATAGTAGAAATTTCATAACTTTTCCAATTATATTGAGTTGATAAGTTCGTTAAAATAGCTTTTGACAAGCACCCCAGTTCACTGCCCTGCAAAAGGTCGGTAACTTTCTTTTGTCTCGTTTATGGAATTTATAGTGTTTTAGTGTTTCAATATCTATTTAACAATGAACTACTTGATTAGTTATCCGGGATGCTTGTTGTTAATTTATGACATTGTCCTGTTTCAAGTTGTCATTTTAAGCACATTAGCTTTATTGTAAATCATACAATGAGTCATTTCTTTATTTACTTGAATGTTGAAATCATGTAACTAGAAAGTACCATCCGAAACATGAAGGATAACCGTCTGTTAATAACATGCTTATGTAAATTAATGACTCGTCATTGATTTCGCCAAACTTTGCTGCTAGGCTAAGATCTTTTACTTTGATAAAATTAAAAATTATGTTTAGAGGCCCTTGGCAAGTATCCTGTTCTTGGACACATTAAAGCTTAAAAGCTCCCCAGGAGTATGTTCTGAAATCTCTTTCTTTATTACATTTGACACCTTTTTGAAAGTATTTTTCTTTATCAAAACTTATTATTGCGTCAAATAAAGTCATTCATTAAAAGTTGTATATTGTTAATATAGAAATCATGAACCTAGGACTTTGAATTGATAAAGTTAAAATCTGCTTATGAATATATAATTTGTATCATATCTCATAGTTTTCCTCTTATATTATAGAACTCTTAGGAAGTATGTTATTTCCTTGGAAGCATCTGCCCAGGTCCTTTATTGCGGGTTCAGTAGCATATCATAGAATTCATTTTAGTTTAAGAGATCTTTACTTATGTTAAAGAAACATGTTTTTTTTTTTGAAGTCTTAACGTACCTTTCTTGTTGCTTTCTAGTAGTGGAAAATGGTACTTTAGATTTTTCTTAAAACTTAGAGACTATGCCAATAGGTTTAACTAATCTCTACCCGATTTCAAATAGCGCTTGATTTAGTGTTTGCTTTAATCAGTTATTACCCGTGAGGTTTAAAATAAATGATAACCTCTTTTGATTCGTTAAGTTGTAATGATAAAGTGAATATGTGTTTTTCTAGAATCAACCACAGAAATTTTCATTTTGGAATGGAATACTGCACAAAGTTTGTATAGCTAAATTGGGTGTCAATGATGCTATTTGGATTCTTTGTTTAAGTATGTACCTTTGGTCTAAATTAAATGGGAAAAGATTACATTTTATGAAATCTTTTAATAAGTATTGTGTAAAGGGATCATTTCTTTGTTAAATCTGTTAAGATACCTCAATGTTTAAGGCAAGTGAGGTACGTGATGCATGTATTTATAATTCTTAAATTTTAGCGGTTAGAAACTTATTCTAAAAAGCATTTACTTATGACTTATTCTTTGGCGCAAACCCGCGGTGATAAGCTAAAATTATTTTTTTATTTACCTAATAATGTAATGTGTATATCCTTGCCAAATATGAGTTGCCCGCTAATCTTTATTCTCGGTTTCCTTTTGCATGTCATACGCACCGGAGCCGAAGAGTCTCAGGAGAGACTCAACGCAGCTGCCGAAGCAAACTCAACACCAATCTTCTCTCATATCGTGGATAGCGGGACTCCAAGACTTGTCCTCTTGAAGACTCGGATAGAAAAATTACTTGTTTATCTTGGCTTATTAATTCTATTTTGATTGACTAACATTTCATTTGTTTATCTGGCCTTATTCATGTGTTACGTGAGGTTGTTTCTTTGTATGCTCAAGCCTTAATTTACTTATAATATTACCTCTAATTGATAGTAGAAATATTTATAAAATACAAGGTTGAGAGGACAGAAGATCCAATAATTTATAATGAGTAATTTTTAGACCCGATTAATCATTCTCATAAGACCTTTTCCCATAGCTCAACTTTTGAGAACTGCTCATTCTACTACCAAATATAGACTCAAACTGTTTGTATTTAAGTTTGTCTTCTTAAGGTGTAAAGGTAGAAAAATCTTTGTGATTTAGGATTTGGAATCTATTTCCTTTGAGATAAATAAAAATGATTTTTTTAAATATTCTATGATTCCTCCAGATTGTCAAATCACCTAATGTATTTCTTAAACCTTGTTGTAGCAGCTAGCTGTTTCTATCCGCATGAGTAGTTGATTATTTTGAGTCATAACAAGTTTGAATCCTAATATGTCCAAACAACTTGAGTCTCTTTTGGTATTCATAAACGTTTACGATTTGGAATGGCTTTTAAATATTCTTTTGTAACAGTATAATAATATACAAATTTTCAACTATAATGGACACCTGATTTTCTATTCTACGAATATTTTCATTACCAAGATTTAAATGAACTAACCTAAGTTTGGCCGGTTAACTGAAATTAACGGATCATATAGGGTGCCTTAAGAACCTTCCCTATAGGATTAATTAGAACTCTTACCTAGAATTTTTAAGGTTAAGCAGACCATAAAACAGAGTGTATTTAAAGCATTGTTTAGCTTAAATTGGTGTCCTAATTCACCGTTTAAAATAATTAGGTGGCGACTCTCTTTAATTAATTAAACCTTTAGAATTACCAATATGTTATACTCTAGTTTGACCCGTATTAAAATGGGGTATAACAGCATGGCGACTCTGCTGGGGATTCTAGGTTCTAAACCACAACAAACTTAGGTTAATAATAAAAATTAATTTGTATATTTTTAATTGTTTATGATGCTTATATGAAGTGTCGTTGTGTGATAAACTGGTGTATATGAATTGTTAATCTATTCTTATTACTTTATATAATTTGTTATTCCGTTTCACTTCCTCCACTTTTGGAAAATTCACACAAAGCACACACCTAGCGGTTACGCGGTTTGCGGCCGTGCACTACTAAAAATACCTTTTAGGTGAAAGTTCGTGGGTAAGTCGATCAGCGGTGCAGTCGACAGTCATGTGCTTTCCACTCTCAAGTTGTCCACTTGGGAGCAGACCAGTCTAGTTAACCCACTCTTAGTCAACCTAAGATAGAGCTAAACCAAACACCATTTAAGAGCATGCATCATTTTAACTTTAGGTGTCTTAATACCCGAGGTGTATTAAATCCATTAGTTAACCTTACCTAAATTTCCAAGTGGGTTTTCAACCCCAAGTGACACTTATCATATTTATGTGCATTATTTGAAGGGTGAACATGCCAATTATGTGGATCATTTACTTTAAATTAATTAATTCCAAGTAAGAGGAGCATGACTATTTTTTTATAATATGTATAACATTTTCAAATGACATAATCTAGCGGAACAATGAGAAGTTTACACTTGACAAAAATATCTTTTATTCTACTTTCTTTTCATTTTCTTTATGTAAAAATAAATAAAATGGCTTAAGCGATTCAAGTATTTCTTTTGCTTTTGAAAAATAGAATTACTTACTTAATTAATTATAATAAATATATTTTACTTTCTTTTGTTTTTTTGAAAATACACTATTTTTTTTTTACAAAAAAAAGAAAAGTGTTTAAGCGGTTATCTATTTATTTTCTTTCCAAAAAAAAAAATAATTAATTTATAGAAATGAGATGATACATAATGGCATACTTATCTTTCAAATACACGGTAGGCCTACCTCCTGGCACAAAGAGGCCCTCACGTATTAGGACGCGCTATTATTTGCTCTTTGGAATGTGTTACATGCTTTGCTTGCCTACTTGCTTATTTGCTATGTTACTTACTTGACTTTATTATTTTTACTAATATTATATGTTGGCTTTTTAGAAAAAGGAAGTATTAACTATTCAACTTG
Organism: Nicotiana noctiflora; assembly: GCA_032618575.1. Lineage (NCBI taxonomy): Eukaryota > Viridiplantae > Streptophyta > Magnoliopsida > Solanales > Solanaceae > Nicotiana > Nicotiana noctiflora. The sequence goes on along the minus strand of JASVEL010007796.1, from coordinate 91,753 downwards.
CTTATATCTTTTATTTGTTCATATATTTTTCTGTTCCTTATTTTTATATCATTTTCCTCAATTAATAATAATAATCACCATCATTCCGCGCTTAGCGCTCTTTAACGACTCTAGATCATCATTTGTGCATTTACTTAAGCTCAAATTTCTTTTAGGTCTACTCATATTCTTAGAGTCTAATTAAGATATCTTTAGTCTCTCGGTATCTTCTTATTTTAATAAAGTACGATGTCTTTCCCATAAGCCCTTCAATAGGCTCGGTTTGTCATGAAATTCCTCAATATTTGTGCCTTAAACTAGCCTTAAAATTTTTATTTACACAACAATGAGCATCTGACTCCCTAAGCAAGATAGCATTCTAAAAAAAAACTAGCGTAATGTTTTATAATATGAGAATATTTTGCCGATCTAATTTTATGAGTTGATTTTTATTCGTGTTCTTTTCTTACAAATATAATTACATATTTTTTAAAAATATCGCCACTCGTGCCTTACATAAATTTTCAATTTTATTCAATTCTGGCACAATCTTGCACCTCTAATTTTTGTCTCATAGCTTCATATCTCTCAGAATTTAAATATTCGTACTAATTCTCATAGGTAGGTGTCCAATTTTGCACCATCTACCCAGCAATGGAAGGCCGATTTGGTTAATTTTTAGCATCAAATTCTTTTTAATATTTTCACATATTTAATTCAAGCGTTTGCATCATCTTATTTCGGATGATCGAGATTAATCTTCACACACCCGTTAATTCTACGTCTTGGCATGTGAGTCGAGGTACTATCCCATAAGTTTCAAAACGGCTGATACCGCATTCCGGGCCTCGATAGCTTTGTGACTTGCCAACGCTAAATAATAATAGAGTCATTTCATGTCCAATTAACTCTTATATCCTAATTACATATCTTGACTTTGAGCTTGTCGATATTCAAACAGACAAATATTATCTTCAATGTCAAAATTATTCGTCTGTGGGCCCTTTGAAAACCAGTCTATATAAGACGCAGTCTTATTATAACAAAAAATTTTATTTTCCTTCATGAAAGAAACTGGGGCAGATTTTTTGGCACGCAGAATATCATCTCATGAAGTAATAATCAAAAACTTCCTAAAGATTGGGGCAATTTTTTGAAAAACATTAGAGTTATGCAAGAAAAAAAAAACGTGTACTAGATCTAAACCTTTGATGTTCAACATAAGTTATCCCTTTACAAAACTTAAAATTATTTCGCTTCCATGTCAACAAGTCTCAAGCGTTAGAGCCCTCTAGATAACAATTCATTCTCGTCCATCCTTTTTACAACATCGGCCATCATTTCTAGTTTAAGGCTCCTACTTAACATAGCATGAATTAATCTATATGCTCTATTATTTTTTTATGAATTTACTTTATTATGATTATGCGCTAACAATTATTTTTGTTTGTATAGTTTTATTTTTCCTTTAAAGGTTGCCTAGTATTGAACACTGTTTTGGCTGCGAATTTGCAAAGGACGAGGCAATAATGATAGACCGATTTGAAGAATTCAACACTAGTAAGGGACTATTGCAAGCACAGACCGATGGTACCAAGGCGAATGTGGTGTGAAGAAACGTGTTAGTTAATCTTGGAAACACTTTCGACCTACTTCCGAATATAGCTTCTGCTTCCAGCTCAAATCAAAATATTTGCTTAACCATATCTTCTTGCCCAAACCCTACTAATGCAATCTCTCCATAAATACATTAACTTACACTCCTAATCAAGTTATCACGATGCCCAATATCCAGCCTTCTACGGCCGCAATTCCTATTAGGGAAGACAAGCAAGACCAATTAGCATTATGTCAATATGCAAGACGTGGTAAAGAAACACAGTCAAATGGCCACAGGAATTTGGATAATGAGCTCCAGCATCTAAGGAAAGCCATTGAAGATGAGCTGCAGTCACGAAGTTATCAAATTTTGAAGTATGAAGATTTGTGTTTGCATCCACATGTTGAAATTCCGCTAGGGTACAAGCTGCCAAAGTTCAACACATTTAATGGGATTGGAGATCCCGTTGCTCATTTAAAGGATTACTGCACCAGATTGATTGGTATTGGACATAATGAGGCCGTTCGAATGAGATTATTCATTCAAAGTTTGTCCGAATTAGCACTCACTTGGTACACCAGACAAGATTTTAGCAAATGGCATACATGGGAAGATATGGCCCATGATTTTGTGAAGCAATACGAGTTTAACATCAGAAGTGATCCGCACATGGTTGATTTGCTCAAAATAAAGAAAATTCCGCGTGAATCTTTTCAAGAATATGCCACACGATGGAGGTTAGAAGCTTCAAAAATTCAACCTCCATTGCCAGAGGGGGAATTGATATCAACCTTTGTCCAAATTCAAGAAGGCATATATTTTGATAAGTTGCTCGGAACTTGTGCACGCAGTTTCTCTGATTTGATTCGAATTGGAAACGAGCTAGAACGTGGCATTCAGGAAGGAAGAGTTGTCGGCAAATCAACAGCTCAAACGATTAACCAAACCTTCCATCAAGAGATACATGGAAACTTGCAGGGCAAAAAAGATAACTCAGTTGCCACGACTATGCACCAGCCGCAATGTTATGAAAATAACCCACTTTTGCAATCCTATGACACTTCCAACTTCCATAATAAGCACTTCCAGTCTAATCGCCAACAAAGTTTCCAGAGACAATCTCCCCGAGCACAATGCAGCCTCCGACCGGAAAAGAAGGTGAAGCCCTGCTCTTTCACTCACTTGGATGAGCCATTGGTTGACATACTTGAACGATTGAAATCCAAAGGTCTTCTACAACCGAGGAAGGGATTTATCTCTGAGCATCCACCTCAAAACTTTGATCCATCTAAGAACTGCGCCTTTCATTCAAATATTCAGGGACATGACACCAAAGATTGTCCAGCTCTCAAACTCAAGATACAAAGCATGATTGAGCAAGGCAAGATAAAGATACAACCTGAATTACCAAGCAATAATTATGAAATATCAACTGCAGGCACAATCATTGTCAAAGGCGATCCATCAAAATTGGCACCTAGATGTTTGAAAAGAAAGCGCATAGTCGATCAAGAAGACTAAAAATGATATCATATCACAACCATTCTCCATCCACCCACCCTTAGTACTACTCTTTTACTATTCTTCTGAGACTTTTGTATGAACTACGTTTCGACCTGATTCCCGTTTAAGAGGGGATACGTAGGCAGCCCTATGGGTTCGGTCTCATCAAAATAAAATTCTATTTACCCTAAAATCCAATACCGGGGCAGATTTTGCAGAAGGATTATCATCATTCGGCAACGCAAAAAATAAAATCTCGAACTACATATTCATTACAAGCACACCAACAAATTTCAGAATGCCATGGAAAGAAATTGCAGATTCAAAGCCAAACTTTTACGTTCAATGCAAGGCAACTACTTTATTTTGTACTAACGAATTTACTTTGAGTAATGCAGGGGAATATTTTAGTTATTCTTGAACGTTATACGCTATCGCGAAGCTCAGCATCAAGTCAAAAGTCACAAAGTTCATGCAAAGCAAAGGCTAAAGCCAAACAAGCGTACAAACTTTGAAACTTACAATTTGTCTTTGACTGCAGGAATTTATTAATAGAAAAACTTTCTTTTGAAGCTCCAACAACTGTTAGTATTGCACCAGGAATATTCACTACTACAAAGGCATTTCACCAAGCACTCTGCATCGCACCATTTGCTATTACAAAATCATTGCGCCAAGCTCTCTGTATTGCACCATCAATATATGTCGCTTTGAGGTAACCATGCCAAGCTCTTTGCATTGCACCAATCTGGTAATTTTAAATCAAGCATCGCATTTAGGCTCGTCCGCCTTTAATAGGACAATTATGCACGTTTATCTTTAATTAAATATTTAGGCTTGTCCGCCTTTAATAGGACATTTATGCATTAAGTATTTAGGCATGTCCACATTCAATAGGACATTTATACATTAAAATTTAGGCTTATCCACCTTCAATTGGATATTTAGGCTCGCCCACCTTTAATAGGACAACTACACATTTTGCTTTTAATTAAATATTTTGACTTATCCACCTTTAATTGAACATTTATGCACATTTATCGTTACTAATATTTAGGCTTGTCCACCTTAATAGGAATTTTATGCATTATATTTAAGCTTAACCGCCTTTAATTGGATTTTAAGCATGTTTGCCTATTAATATGGTATTTAGGTTTGTCCACCTTTAAAGGGATATTTGTGCGTTAAAGTTTAGGCTTATCCGCCTTTAGTTAAATATTTAAGCACGCTTGCCTTTATTACATTTAGGCTCGTCCGCCTTTAATAGGACACTTAAGCATATTTTCCTGTAATATTATATTTAGGTTTGTTCGCCTTTAACATGACATCTGTGCATTAAATATTTACATTTATCCATATTTAATTGAATTTTTAAGCAAGTTTGCCTTTAATATAATATTTAGGCTTGTCCACTTTAAACATGACACTTTAGCACATATTCACATGCTTTTCATTAATTTATTTCGACCATGATGGTCATGCTTTTAATGTTATTACATAAATGCATCATTATCATAAATTATTGCAAAACATATTCATAAACTGCATGTTATTGTTGAAATTATTATTGGCATAAATCTATATTTTATTAAATTATTTTGGCCGACTAGGCCGTATTGTATAAGTAAACGCCCAAAAGTGTCATTTTCATAAGATTATTTTACAGCATATTGCATTTCAATATCTACTCTACTGACGAATTTGTCTTGCAGGAAATATAGTGCAGCATGGCGACAAAGCCGAGCTTTTGTAAATTATATTTTTAAATCTCATAGTTTTCTTTGAGTGCAGGAATTTACTAATAATAAACTTCAGCATGCAAATTTTTTAAGTTATTGGCACCGCTCCTTGTAATGGCAATGCATCAAGCTTTCCACACCGTGGATATTCGCCACTATTAAGTCACCTCACCAGGATTTCACCGCTACAAAATGAGCATTGTGTCAAGCTTTTCGCACTACATTATTTTTTATAATTACAAATCAAGCAGGATATATCGGGTCTATCCGCCCTCAAATAGGATATATCGGGTCCATCCGCCCTCAAATAGGATATATCGGGTCCATCCGCCCTCAAATAGGATATATCGGGTTCATCCGCCCTCAAATAGGATATATCGGGTCCATCCGCCCTCAAATAGGATATCGGGTCCATCCGCCCTCAAATAGGATATATCGGGTTCATCCACCCTCAAATAGGATATCTCGGGTTCATCCGCCCTCAAATAGGATATATCAGGTTCATCCGCCCTCTAATAGGATATATCGGGTCTATCCGCCCTCAAATAGGATATATCGGGTCCATCCGCCCTCAAATAGGATATATCGGGTCCATCCGTCCTCAAATAGGTATATCGGGTCCATCCGCCCTCAAATAGGATATATCGGGTCTATCCGCCCTCAAATAGGATATCGGGTCCATCCGCCCTCAAATAGGATATATCGGGTCCATCCGCCCTCAAATAGGATATATGGGGTTCATCCACCCTCAAATAGGATATATCGGGTCCATCCGCCCTCAAATAGGATATATCGGGTCCATCCGCCCTCAAATAGGATATATCGGGTCCATCCGCCCTCAAACAGGATTTATCGGGCCAATCCACCCTCAAATAGGATGTTTTGGGTTCATCCGCCCTCAAATAGGATATATCGGGTCAATCCGCCCTCAAATAGGATATATCGGATCAATCCGCCCTCAAATAGGTTTGAAGTTAATTCTTCCTCAAAAGAATATTTAATTTATTTTAACCCGAGTGGTCCCGCTTGCATAAACATTGCCAGAATATATCTTTCATAAATCATTGTCCAATGTATTTATTTTCATAAGCTAAATTTTCTTATGGTGTTGCAATCATAAAATATATCACCGTTAAATTATATCTTTTATGCTTGCACAATAAATTTGCATTTCTTATGAATTGACGTCTAAATATTATTTCCATAAGATTACTTTTATAGAATATTGCATCTTATTTCCTAACTATTTTTTTTAGCATTTTTAAGCTTTGCAGGAAATATAGCGCAACGTGGAACTATATCTTAGCAGTGAACTGGGGCAGTTTGTTGGAGAGAAATACCAAACTCTCCAACAAAGGTCAAGGATCTACTTCGAACTCCGTTCGACTCGACTCTCAAAATTCGTGATTAAATCCTTATTTCAAACATCTTTCTTTCAGGCATAATACCCAGTGTCTCTATAATTCGACACTGGGGCAGCATTTTCAGGACATGCATCAAAACTTGAGTCCTACTCCGGGCTACCATAATTCTTGAACTACATATGGTCTGATTCTCGTGAAACCCGAGATATGTAGGCAACTCGAAACTGAAGTTCGGCCACAATAATTTTTTATGTCTCCTTTGTCCCATTCCAACCTTGATGGTCGGGACAAAATTGGCTACTAAGTCAATATTCTTTGCCCGAAAACTCTTTCATCATCTCCGGTCAAAGAGGGGCAGCTGTTGACATCCAATTTTGACCCTCCTTTCTTCCAAACTATTTCTTTAGGCTTCTAATATCACTAATAATATAAGAATAGTTATTTTAGACCTACTTATTATTATTATTTAGCTAATATCACTATTACTAGTATTATTAATATTACTACTACTATCATTGGAATTAGTACTAGTATTAATACATTATGACTATTGCTAAGTACTATTATTATTATTAGTATTAATATTAATTTGATATTAGTGTTAGTATTACTATTGTTACTACGACTACTATCATTATTTTATTAGTAGTATTAATATTTTTATTATAAAATTATTATTATTTTTTATCGTTATTGCTATTAGTGTTACAATTTAATTATATTAATGCTATTGTTACTACTACTACTACTACTACTACTACTACTACTACTACTATTACAATTATTATTATTATTATTATTATTATTATTATTGTTGTTGTTGTTGTTGTTGTTGTTGTTGTTGTTGTTGTTGTTGTTGTTGTTGTTTTATTATCATCGTCATTCCAATTGTCATTTGTGAGAATATATTATTAATCAAATAGTATGTATTTCTTTAACTCTACTCCTTACAAATATTATAGTAATTTTATATAACAATTCGTATAATAGTTATTTTGCAATATCTCATAATTATTATTTTTTTCAAATGATAGAAATTATAATTTATTAATAATTTTATTACCTACCTAATATAAATTCTAATATTATATAATATTATATATGTGGTTGTTAAATATTTAATCCATAATAGAAGTCTAAGGAAAGCAAGGACGAAAGGATTTTGAACATCAAAATTAAGTCCAAAAACCTTTGAGCTTCAGCCATCCATAAAAAATTAGAACCTAGCCCAAAACTTAAAAATTAACATCAGCCCAATATACACCCAAACTCACTTGAACCGCAGCCCAATCGGCCCAATATCACCTTAAAGTATTTCACCCCCTAATTATTTTGTTAACCCTAATAAAATACAGCAGCATCTTTGTCCTTGCCTTGTCATCTTCTCCATTTCTAGAAAGCTTCCAAGTTCCTCAAATCTCCACGCCAGACATTGTTGCCTCCATTTTCACGTAAGCCTCATCTCTCTTTTCTAGATTATCAGACGCTCCCCTCCCTCTTCTTTTTCTTTCATCATTCAAGTGAGTACAGAGACACATGACAGAGGAATCCGACTATTTTGAGCTATCAACGATTTTTTTCCAGTCACGGGTCTATTTTCTTCTCTGATTCAACGGTTGTATTTTGAAATCAAACCACTACACGTGACTCTTGATCAATTTTGAGATCTGCCCGCCTAAATGAAACTCTAGTGTTTCAATTCCTCATATAAATACTTGCATGACAAACCTCTTTGAGGGGTATGATTCTGGGTTGCCTCAAATCCTAACACTACTGCTCTTTTGCTTTTACTCCCTAAAAGAACTCTCGCTTATTTCAGTCTCCGTTAGTTTCTTCGGGATTTGGTGATCATTTGAGGTAGTTGGAGATAGTAGACCTGCTCGACGACGCCCTGTTCACTGCTCACAAAAAGGCTTCAACCCTCTCCTTTAACCTAGAGCTGGAGGCCGCCCCTTTACCCCCGCTAAACCAAGCCTTGGCCGCTTTATTAAGCTCTCTACTTTTAGTTCTCTTAAAATAATTTTTGTTTGGCATTAGATAATAGTAGAAATTTCATAACTTTTCCAATTATATTGAGTTGATAAGTTCGTGAAAATAGCTTTTGACAAGCACCCCAGTTCACTGCCCTGCAAAAGGTCGGTAACTTTCTTTTGTTTCGTTTATGGAATTTATAGTGTTTTAGTGTTTCAATATCTATTTAACAATGAACTACTTGATTAGTTGTCCGAGATGCTTGTTGTTAATTTATGACATTGTCCTGTTTCAAGTTGTCATTTTAAGCACATTAGCTTTATTGTAAATCATACAATGAGTCCTTTCTTTATTTACTTGAATGTTGAAATCATGTAACTAGAAAGTACCATCCGAAACATGAAGGATAACCGTCTGTTAATAACATGCTTATGTAAATTAATGACTGGTCATTGATTTCGCCAAACTTTGCTGCTAGGCTAAGATCTTTTACTTTGATAAAATTAAAAATCATGTTTAGAGGCCCTTGGCAAGTATCCTGTTCTTGGACACATTAAAGCTTAAAAGTTCCCCAGGAACATGTTCTGAAATCTCTTTCTTTATTACATTTGACACCTTTTTCAAAGTATTTTTCTTTATCAAAACTTATTATTGCGTCAAATAAAGTCATTCATTAAAAGTTGTATATTGTTAATATAGAAATCATGAACCTAGGACTTTGACTTGATAAAGTTAAAATCTGCTTATGAATATATAATTTGTATCATATCTCATAGTTTTCCTCTTATATTATAGAACTCTTAGGAAGTATTTTATTTCCTTGGAAGCATCTGCCCAGGTCCTTTATTGAGGGTTCAGTAGCATATCATAGAATTCATTTTAGTTTAAGAGATCTTTACTTATGTTAAAGAAACATGTTTTTTTTTTGAAGTGTTAACGTACCTTTCTTGTTGCTTTCTAGTAGTGGAAAATGGTACTTTAGATTTTTCTTAAAACTTAGAGACTATGCCAATAGGTTTAACTAATCTCTACCCGATTTCAAATAGCGCTTGATTTAGTGTTTGCTTTAATCAGTTATTACCCATGAGGTTTTGTGATGACCCGGTCCATCGTCACGAGAATTTCCACCCCGTTATGTTGTAAATACATATTTTATGGTTTTATATCAGTGTTAGAGTGTGACGACCCAAAGGGTCATCACTTATTTTATTAATAATTTCGAGCTTCGAGGCCTTGAAAACCTCATTCTATGTTGCCTCGATTTACGTGCACGATCCGAGCATGTAGCCGGAAAGATTTTGTGATAGAAAATATGAATTCTATGAGAAATTTGGATAAAAATGATATTAATATTGATATGGTTGACTTCGGTCAACATTTTTGGTAAACGGATCCGGACCCGAGATTGGATGGTCCCGAGAGGTCCGTAGGAAAATATGGGACTTGGACATGTGTCCGGAGTCGAATTCTGAGGCCTAGAGCCCAAGTTATGAATTTTTATGTGAAATTGTTTTTGATGCAATTATTAAAGGAAATAAATTAATAGACCTTGGTATCGGGCTCGTATTTTGGTTCCGACGCCCGGTACAAGTCTTAAATATTATATATGTGATTTCCGTAAAGTTTGGTGACATTTGGATGTCGTTTGAGATGTTTTGGACCTTGAGTTCCAAGTTAAGAAGTTTTGAAAATCAAAAGTATGAAAATCATGAGTTTGAGGCTCGATTTGATTGAAAAGAAGTGATATTGGCGATATGATCGCACGAACAAGTCCATAATGTGTTTTTGAGGTTGTGTACATGTTTGGTTTGGAGCCCGGGGGCTCGGGTAAAGATTTGATAGGCCGTTGGTTAAATTTCTGAATTTTTGCACTGCTGGTTTTTCACCCAGCTGTTGGCTTCGCAAATGCGAAGCATTTTTCGCAATTGCGAAGGTGGCAGACCAAGGCAGGGGTTCGCAAATGCGAACCCTTGATCGCAAATGCGAAGGGCGTCCAGGAAGGCTTGGGTTCGCAATTGCGAACATAACCTCGCAAATGCGAGGCCTTCACTGCCAAGCCATGCTTCGCAAATGCGAAGCATTCTTCGCAAATGCGATGCCTCCACTGCTAAGCCATGCTTCGCAAATGCGAAGCCTTCTTCGCAAATGCGAAGGAGCCTTGTTCGCAAATGCGAACATTATGTCGCAAATGCGAACCTCCCAGTATGCCTTGGCTTCGCAAATGCGAACAAAAGTTCGCAAATGCGAACTTCCCACCCTTAGCTTAATTTTCAAACTCCAGAAATTGGTCGGGGTTCGCAATTGCGAACCCATGTTCGCAAATGCGAACACAGAGACTTGAAAAACACGAATTTCAGTCATTTCTTCACATTTTACAAAAACAAAACACCCATTTGCGATTCTTCAAGGATTTCTTCTTCATCAAAACGATTGTAAGTCACTTTTTACTTAATTCTTTCAATTCCTAACATCATTAAACATGTTTTTATTAGAAATCAAATGTTTTCATGGTAAAATTCTTGTTTTTGTTAGAAAATAGGGTTTTTCATAAATTGGGGAATTTGACCTCGAATTGAGGTCCGATTTTGAAACAAATTATATACATGAACTCGTGGTGGGATGGGTAACCGGATTTTGGTCCTAACCCCGAATTCCGACCATGTGGGCCCGGGGTTGAAATTTACTATTCATGGCAGAATGTTGTAAAAGTGTTATTTGGTATTAAGAATTAGTTGGTGGAGTAGAATTGATGATATTAAATCAATTGTGTATAGATACGGTTGGATTGGAGCCAAATTGAAAGAAAAGACATTTCCACGGATTGGATTGTTCATAAGCATTCGAGGTAAGTGTTTGTTCTACCCTAGCTTGAGGGAATAGGATTATGTGTTATGTGTTATGTGATCGAGTGCGGTGTATGGGCTGTGGTGACGAGCATCCATACACTGGCGTCTAGTATGACCGTGAGTCTTTGGGAAAATGATTATTTGAGATATATTACAGATGAATTGTTATTGTTCTTCCTTGTTAGGACTTGTTGTGAAGAAAATTATTGATTGCCCTTGATGGGACGGTTTATGAATTTCTGTTTCTTTCTTTGCCCTTAACTGTGATTGTTATTTGGGTGAGGAAAAGAGATAATGCACGAAGGGTGATGCCGTGCCATGTTTATTATTGATTATGCACGAAGGATCATGCCGTGCCATGTTTATTATTGATTATGCACGAAGGATCATGCCGTGCCATGTTTATTATTGATTATGCACGAAGGATCATGCCATGCCCTATTATTGATTATGCACGAAGGATCATGCCGTGCCCTATTATTGAACCATGTACGAAGGATCATGCCGTACTATGGATGTGAGGATGAGAGTAAAAGCACGAAGGGTGATGCCGTGCAACTGTTTGCTATTCCTTGAATTGATATTATTTGTGTTTACATTACACTTTGTTTTTCCTTGTGAAATTATTAACTGTGGTTAATTGTTGAATCCTTTAAGATATTCCTTATTGTGTTAATACTTGATTATTTCTTGTTATTTTGTGGTACACATATATATATTGAATTTGCACAGGTTTATGTGTGAGTGCCTGGTCCTAGGCTTGTCACTACTTGCCGGGATAGGCCAGGCACTTACCGAAGACATGGGGTCGGTTGTGCTGATGCTACACTTCGTGCGTTTTTGCACAGTCGAGGTTACGATCGGGAGCAGCGAGCAGCAGCAGCGGTAAATAGATTGCGTGGGAGTTGATTACATTTGAGACCGAGGTAGCTTGCGGACGTCCGCAAGCCCGGCGTCTCTTTCTTTATTTATGTTTATAGCTGTAGTCTCATTATTCCGAGACGAACAGGAATTATGTTATATTTTCTTCGGACTTTTATGTGTAGTATTCCATAGTAGTTTGTGAGTTGGTGACTCCAAGTCTTGGGTAGAGGATTTCGGTATGATTTTTACCGTGTGAATTATTATTTCCATTTCGATAAAGTATTCCGCATTTATTTAATTAAAATTGTGTCAAAAACAGGATAGTACGAATACGGTGGCTTGCCTAGCTACCACGAGTAGGCGCCATCACGATCCCGATATTGGGGGAAAAATCCGGGCCGTGACAAGTTGGTATCACAGCTCTAGGTTACATAGGTCTCACCACTCACGAACAAGCTTAGTAGAGTTTGAGAGGTAGGTACGGAGACGTCCGTACTTGTCCTTCAGAGTCTATTGAGTTAGGAAAAAGTCTCTCATTTGTTCTTTCTTGTCGTGCTACTTGATCCTCAATTACTGATTGGAATTTCTATTCTGTCCTTTCGCAGATGGTAAGGACACGCACTTCTTCGTCCGCTGACCAGCAGCCTGAGCCCCAGACAGCTCCTGTGAGGGGCAGGGGTCGAGGCCGTATCAGAGGCCGTGGTAGGGGTAGAGCTCAGCCCCAGGCAGCTACCCCAGAGGTGGAGCCCCATATTGAGATTGACGAGGAGGTTCCGATTCCAGCAGCTCCAGTGGGCCCAGCTCAGGTCCCAGGAGAGGCTTTAATTACCCCAGATCTCCGGGATGCCTTGATCAGAATAGCGGGATTCATGGACGGCATTGCCGGAGCGGGTTTATTATCGGTTGCCCCGCCTACTTCTCGGGTTGGAGGAGGGGCCCGGACTCCTATCGCTCATACTCCGGAGCCGGTAGCTCCTCGGCCTCGAGCACCGCATTCGGCCCACCGTGGCTACTCGGTCGAGTACCATAGCTCATGCCGGTGATGGAACGGCCATGACTTCGATTCGTTATGGAGGCTTGATCGGTTCTCCAAGATATTTACCACTACTTTCAGTGGAACCGCATCAGAGGATCCTCAGGACTTTTTATTCGGTTGCCATGAGATTCTCAAGACTATGGGGATCGTGGAGACAAACGGAGTTGATTTCTGTACCTTCAGACTTGCAGGATCCGCCAAGACTTGGTGGAGAGATTATTGCTTGACTCGACCAGCAGGGTCCCCAGCTTTATCATGGGACCAGCTTGCGGAACTATTTATGGAGAAGTTTCTCCCTGCTACTCAGCGGGATGTACTTCGGAGGCAGTTTGAGCGCCTCCATTAGGGCACTATGACAGTTACACAGTATGAGACGAGATTTATCGACTTGGCTCGTCATGCAGTAGTGATACTTCCCACCGAGCGGGAGAGGGTCCGCAAGTTTATAGATGGGCTTAATCATCCGATTAGACTCCGGATGGCTATGGGCGTGGGGAGTGACATATCATTTCAGGAGGCAGCCAATGCAGCACGCAGAGTTGAGATGGCTCTTGCTAGGGGAGACGGTTATTCTTCGGATAAGAGGCCTCGTCATTCGAGTAGATTTGGTGGTTCTTCCTCCGGTAGCGAGAGAATCCTTTGATAGAGGCCGGTCTTCCGAGCCTTTTCATTCCGCCCTTCGAGCTCGCGGGGTGGATCGGGTGATCGTGGTTCTCGGGGTATTATTCGGACCGGTCTCCTATTAGTGCTCGGCCTCTTCGGAGCGTTCGTGGAGGCCATTCGGGTCGTCGGGGCCAGCAGCCCTATCGGCCCAAGAGTTGCTACGGTTGTGGCGACCCGAGTCATTTTATCGAGAATTGCCCTATAGCAGCGGGCAACTCTCGGCAGCCGAGGTCCTCGTCCTATGATTCGAGGCCCCAGCTGACCCTCACAGCCTGCCCAGCCAGCGAGGCGGGGGTAGAGATTATAGAGGTGGAGGTCGAGACCGTAGAGGTGGAGACCGTCCGGCGAGAGGTAGAGGTCAGCCAGTTGATGGTCGTCCTAGAGACGCAGCTCAGAAGGGAGGTGCGGATCCCCGATTCTATGCTTTACTAGCCAGGCCAGAGGCAGAGGCATCAGATGCTCGTGATTACAGGTACTATTCTTGTGTGTGGCAGAGGTGCTTCGGTATTATTTGACCCTGGATCTACATATTCCTATGTGTCTTCCTACTTCGCACCGTATTTGGTTGTGCCCAGCTATGCTCTGGATATTCCAGTTTATGTGGCTACGCCAGTGGGTGACTCTATTGTAGTCGATCGGGTGCATCGTGCGTGCATAGTTATATTTGGGGGTCTTGAGACCCGTGTTGATCTGTTGCTCTTGGATATGGTAGATTTTGATGTCATATTGGGGATGGATTGGTTGTCCCCATACCATGCTATTCTTGATTGTCATGCTAAGACTGTCACCTTAGCCTTGCCAGAATCACCCCGATTAGAGTGGAAGGGTACCTCAAGCCACTCCGTTCGCACCGTTATTTCTTATGTTAAGGCTCGACGTATGGTCGAGAAGGGGTGTCTAGCTTATTTGGCTTATGTTCGTGATTCCAGCGCAGAAGTTCCTTCCATTGAGTCGGTCCCTATTGCATGGGAGTTTCCTGAGGTTTTTCCTTCAGACCTGCCGGGCATGCCACCCGACAGGGGATATTGATTTCTGTATTGATCTGGCACCGGGTACCCAACCCATCTCTATTCCACCCTATCGTATGGCCCCACCGGAACTAAAAGAGTTGAAAGATCAGTTGCAGGACCTTCTTGAGAAGGGCTTTATCAGGCCCAGTGTTTCCCCCTGGGGAGCACCTGTATTATTTGTAAAGAAGAAGGATGGCTCGATGCGGATGTGTATTGATTACCGGCAGTTAAACAAGGTGACTATCAAAAATAAATATCCACCGCCGAGGATTGATGATTTGTTTGACCAGCTCCAGGGAGCGAGGGTATTCTCTAAGATAGACTTGAGGTCAGGCTACCATCAGCTGAAGATCAGGGCGGCTGACATTCCTAAGACAGCCTTTCGCACTAGATATGGGCATTATGAGTTCTTGGTCATGTCCTTCGGGTTGACCAATGCCCCAGCAACATTCATGGAGTTGATGAATCGAGTATTCAGACCTTATTTAGATCTGTTCATGATAGTCTTTATAGACGACATCCTGGTGTACTCCCGCAGCCAGGAAGAGCACGAGCAGCACCTCAGAGTGGTTCTTCGGACTCTGAAAGATAACCAACTATATGCCAAATTTTCTAAATGTGAGTTCTGGTTGAGTTCGGTAGCATTTCTGGGTCACATTGTATCAGTAGAGGGTATTCAGGTGGACCCAAAGAAGATTGAGGTGGTCCAGAATTGGCCTCGACCAGCTTCAGTGATCGAGATCCGGAGTTTCTTGGGGTTAGCTGGGTACTACCGTCGATTTGTAGAGGGGTTCTCTTCTATTGCAGCCCCGATGACCAGGTTGACCCAGAAGGGTGTCCAGTTTCAGTGGTCAGAGGAGTGTGAGGCGAGCTTTCAGAAGCTCAAGACAGCCTTGACCACCGCACCGGTGTTGGTACTACCTACGGGTGCAGGGCCTTATACAGTTTATTGTGACGCATCTCGTACAGGGGCTTGGAGCGGTATTGATGCAGGATGGTAAGGTTATCGCTTATGCTTCGAGGCAGTTAAAGATACATGAGAAGAATTATCCAGTTCATGATCTTTAATTAGCAGCAGTGGTTCATGCCTTAAAGATCTGGAGGCATTATCTATATGGTGTGACATGTGAGGTGTACACTGATCACAAAAGCTTACAGTATTTGTTCAAACAGAAGGAGTTGAATCTACGACAGCGGAGATGGTTAGAGTTGCTAAAAGACTATGATGTTACTATATTATATCACCCGGGTAAGGCCAATGTGGTGGCCGATGCATTGAGTAGAAAGTATGCCAGCATGGGTAGTCTTGCATATATTCCGGTCAATCAGAGACCATTAGCTCTAGATGTTCAGGCCTTAGCCAACCGGTTCGTGAGATTAGACATTTCTGAGCCTAGCAGGGTGTTAGCCTGCGCACGGTCGCTCGTTCTTCATTATTAGAGCGTATCCGTGAGAGGCAATTTGATGATCCTCATTTACGCGAGTTGAGAGATACAGTACAGCGGGGAGGTGCCACACAGGTAAATCTAGATGATGATGGGGTATTGAAATTGCAGGGTCGAGTTTGTGTGCCCAATGTCGAAGGAATTCGAGAGTTGATCTTAGCAGAGGCCCACAGTTCGCGGTATTCTATTCACCCAGGTGCCGCGAAGATGTACCAGGACTTACGGCAACACTATTGGTGGCGCGGAATGAAGAAAGATATCGTTGCGTATGTCGCTCGGTGTCTAAATTGTCAGGCAGGTGAAATATGAGCACCAGAGACCTGGTGGTGTATTCCGGAGGATTGAAATTCCCGAGTGGAAATGGGAGCGGATCACTATGGACTTCGTTACTGGACTTCCTTTGACTCGGAGGAAATTTGATGCTATTTGGGTCATTGTTGATAGACTGACCAAATCAGCACACTTTATTCCAGTATCTGTCTCCTACTCGTCGGAGAGGTTAGCGGAGGTTTACATTAGGGAGATTGTTCGTCTCCATGGGGTGCCGGTATCTATTATCTCTGATCGGGGTACGCAGTTTACCTCGCGGTTCTGGAGAGCGGTTCAGCAGGAGTTAGGCACCCAGGTTCAGTTGAGTACGGCATTTCATCCTCAGACGGATGGCCAGTCCGAGAGGACTATTCAGATTCTTGAGGACATGATTCGAGCCTGTGTTATTGATTTCGGAGGCTCGTGGGACCAGTTTCTACCATTAGCAGAGTTCGCCTACAATAACAGTTACCAATCTAGCATCCGGATGGCTCCGTATGAGGCGTTGTATGGTAGGCGATGTCGATCACCAGTTGGATGGTTTGAGCCGGGGAAGGCTCGGTTGTTGGGTACAGACTTAGTTCCGGAGGCCTTGGATAAGGTCAAAATTATCCAGGAGAGATTGCGTGCCACTCAGTCCAGAGAGAAGACTTATGCGGATCGTAAGGTTCGAGATGTAGATTTCATGGTCGGTGAGCAAGTATTGCTCCGAGTGTCGCCTATGAAGGGCGTGATGAGGTTCGGGAAGAAGGGCAAGCTCGGCCCTAGGTATATTGGTCCATTTGAGATTCTACACTGAGTGGGAGGGGTGGCTTACAGACTAGCTTTGCCGCCTAGCTTATCAGCCGTGCATCCAGTTTTTCATGTATCTATGCTTCGGAGATACCACGGCGATCCCACACATGTGTTAGACTTCAGTAATGTCCAATTGGACAATGATCTATCTTACGAGGAGGAGCCGGTAGCCATTCTAGACCGGCGACAGTTGAGGTCGAAGAGTTATCCTTCTGTGCGTGTTCAGTGGAGAGGCCAGCCTCCCTGAGGCATCGACCTGGGAGTCCGAGTCTGATATGCGGAGCCGTTACCCACACTTGTTTCCTGACTCAGGTACTTCTTTTCTTTGTCCGTTCGAGGACGAACGGTTGTTTTAGAGGTGGAGATTGTGACGACCCAAAGGGTCATCACTTATTTTATTAATAATTTCAAGCTTCGAGGCCTTGAAAACCTCATTCTATGTTGCCTCAATTTACGTGCACGATCCGAGCATGTAGCCGGAAAGATTTTGTGATAGAAAATATGAATTCTATGAGAAATTTGGATAAAAATGATATTAATATTGATATGGTTGACTTCGGTCAACATTTTTGGTAAACGGATCCGGACCCGAGATTGGATGGTCCCGAGAGGTCCGTAGGAAAATATGGGACTTGGACATGTGTCCGGAGTCGAATTCTCGAGGCCTAGAGCCCAAGTTATGAATTTTTATGTGAAATTGTTTTTGATGCAATTATTAAAGGAAATAAATTAATAGACCTTGGTATCGGGCTCGTATTTTGGTTCCGACGCACGGTACAAGTCTTAAATATTATATATGTGATTTCTGTAAAGTTTGGTGACATTTGGATGTCGTTTGAGATGTTTTGGACCTTGAGTTCCAAGTTAAGAAGTTTTGAAAATCAAAAGTATGAAAATCATGAGTTTGAGGCTCGATTTGATTGAAAAGAAGTGATATTGGCGATATGATCGCACGAACAAGCCCATAATGTGTTTTTGAGGTTGTGTACATGTTTGGTTTGGAGCCCGGGGGGCTCGGGTAAAGATTTGATAGGCCGTTGGTTAAATTTCTGAATTTTTGCACTGCTGGTTTTTCACCCAGCTGTTGGCTTCGCAAATGCGAAGTATTTTCTCGCAATTGCGAAGGTGACAGACCAAGGGGTTCGCAAATGCGAACCCTTGATCGCAAATGCGAAGGGCGTCCAGGAAGGCTTGGGTTCGCAATTGCGAACATAACCTCGCAAATGCGAGGCCTTCACTGCCAAGCCATGCTTCGCAAATGCGAAGCATTCTTCGCAAATGCGATGCCTCCACTGCTAAGCCATGCTTCGCAAATGCGAAGGTCCCTGGAGGCCAGCCTTGTTCGCAAATGCGAACATTATGTCGCAAATGCGAACCTCCCGGTATGCCTTGGCTTCGCAAATGCGAACAAAAGTTCGCAAATGCGAACTTCCCATCCTTAGCTTATTTTTCAAACTCCAGAAATTGGTCGGGGTTCGCAATTGCGAACCCATGTTCACAAATGCGAACACAGAGACCTGAAAAACACGAATTTCAGTCATTTCTTCACATTTTACAAAAACAAAACACCCATTTGCGATTCTTTAAGGATTTCTTCTTCATCAAAACGATTGTAAGTCACTTTTTACTTAATTCTTTCAATTCCTAACATCATTAAACATGTTTTTCATTAGAAATCAAATGTTTTCATGGTAAAATTCTTGTTTTTGTTAGAAAATAGGGTTTTTCATAAATTGGGGAATTTGACCTCGAATTGAGGTCCGATTTTGAAACAAATTATATACATGAACTCGTGGGGGAATGGGTAACCGGATTTTGGTCCTAACCCCGAATTCCGATCCATGTGGGCCCGGGGTTGAAATTTACTATTCATGGCAGGAATGTTGTAAAAGTGTTATTTGGTATTAAGAATTAGTTGGTGGAGTAGAATTAATGATATTAAATCAATTGTGTATAGATACGGTTGGATTGGAGCCAAATTGAAAGAAAAGACATTTCCACGGATTGGATTGTTCATAAGCATTCGAGGTAAGTGTTTATTCTACCCTAGCTTGAGGGAATAGGATTATGTGTTATGTGTTATGTGATCGAGTGCGGTGTATGGGCTGTGGTGATGAGCATCCATACACTGGCGTCTAGTATGACCGTGAGTCTTTGGGAAAATGATTATTTGAGATATATTACAGATGAATTGTTATTGTTCTTCCTTGTTAGGACTTGTTGTGAAGAAAATTATTGATTGCCCTTGATGGGACGGTTTATGAATTTCTGTTTCTTTCTTTGCCCTTAACTGTGATTGTTATTTGGGTGAGGAAAAGAGATAATGCACGAAGGGTGATGCCGTGCCATGTTTATTATTGATTATGCACGAAGGATCATGTCGTGCCATGTTTATTATTGATTATGCACGAAGGATCATGCCGTGCCATGTTTATTATTGATTATGCACGAAGGATCATGTCGTGCCCTATTATTGATTATGCACGAAGGATCATGCCGTGCCCTATTATTGAACCATGTACGAAGGATCATGCCGTACTATGGATGTGAGGATGAGAGTAAAAGCACGAAGGGTGATGCCGTGCAACTGTTTGCTATTCCTTGAATTGATATTATTTGTGTTTACATTACACTTTGTTTTTCCTTGTGAAATTATTAACTGTGGTTAATTGTTGAATCCTTTAAGATATTCCTTATTGTGTTAATACTTGATTATTTCTTGTTATTTTGTGGTACACATATATATATTGAATTTGCACAGGTTTATGTGGGTGTCTGGTCCTAGGCTTGTCACTACTTCGCCGGGATAGGCCAGGCACTTACCAGCACATGGGGTCGGTTGTGCTGATGCTACACTTCTGTGCGTTTTTGCACAGGTCCAGGTTACGATCAGGAGCAGCAGCAGCAGCAGCAATAAATAGATTGCGTGGGAGTTGATTACATTTGAGACCGAGGTAGCTTGCAGACGTCCGCAGGCCCGGCGTCTCTTTCTTTATTTATGTTTATAGCTGTAGTCTCATTATTCCGAGACGAACAGAATTATGTTATATTTTCTTCGGACTTTTATGTGTAGTATTCCATAGTAGTTTGTGAGTTGGTGACTCCAAGTCTTGGGTAGAGGATTTCAGTATGATTTTTACCTTGTGATTTATTATTTCCATTTCGATAAAGTATTCCGCATTTATTTAATTAAAATTGTGTCAGAAACAGGATAGTACGAATACAGTGGCTTGCCTAGCTACCACGAGTAGGCGCCATCACGATCCCGATATTGGGGGAAAAATCCGGGTCGTGACATAGAGTCTATCGGGTGAGTTAGGAGTGATTGGGATTGGAAATGAGGCATATAGCCTTTGTGAAGGAAACTTGAATAAAGAAAGTTAACCCGGAGTTGACTATTTGGTTAGAGAGCTCGGAATCAGATTCTGATGATTCGGTTAGTTCCGGGAGGTGATTTGTGACTTAGGGGAGCGATCGGAATTGAATTTGGAGGCCGGTGTAGAAATAGGCTTGAATTGGCTAAGGTTGAATTTTGGCGAAATCCGAACGGTAGGTGAGATTTTGATCCGGGGGTCGGAATGGAATTCCGACAGTTGCAGTAGCTCCGTTAGGAGATTTTGGATGTGCCTCCAAAATTTCAGGTCATTCGGACGTCGTTTGGTCGGGTTTTTGATTGAATGTGTAATTCGGAATGTTTTAAGGAATTTAGGCTTGAATTTGATGTGAATTATGGGTTTTGGTGTTATTAGACGTGTTTTGAGGATTGGAGCAAGTTCGAATAAGGTGTTAAGATGTGTTGGTGTGTTTGGATGAGGTCCCGGAGGCCTCGGGGTGTTTTCGGATGGTTAAACGGAAGAAAATCATGGAAATTGCAGGTTGAAGAGTTCTGGTTCTGTCATTTTCGCCCCTGCGGAAATGTGGGCGCGGAGGCGAGTCCGCAGAAGCGGACTGAGGAGCGCAGGAGCGCTTGGTTACGCAGAAGCGGAACATTTTTCCGCTGAAGCGGCATCGCTGGTGCGAGCCAGTGATCGCAGAAGCGGACGAGAAGAAAATGGGAAGGTCCGCGGAAGCGGACACTTGACCGCCTGGGCGAGTCCGCAGGAGCGGACTCTGGTGCGCAGAAGCGGATGTCTTCGCAAAAGCGGACGCAGAAGCGGGGAATAAATCGCGGAAGCGGACGCGCGTAAGCGGTCCTATTCTCGCAGAAGCGGAATTGGCCGGCTAGGCCTGGAATCGCCGAAGCGACCCTTTGGTCGCGGATACGGACTCGTAGGAGCGGAATTTTATCCGCAGAAGCGAAAATCGCTGTAAGTTAAGTGTATCAAAAGTTAGAAAAATTTCAGAACATTTCACACATTTGGGTCTCGGCTTTAGAGGCGATTTGGGCGATTTTGAAGAGAAATTCAAGGGAAATCATCGGGTAATCAACTATGGACTTAAACTATGATTAGTATTGATAATATTATGCAATTATATCATGAAAATGGAGGAATTTGGGGTAATTTATGGAGGATTTAGCCCTAGGCTTGAACTTTAGAAAATCAAGGTTTTGAATGGCCAAATGGAGTCCGAATTTGGTAAAATTGATATGCTTAGACTCGTATCGAGATGAGGGTTCCGAATATGTGACTTTTGTAATTTTTCGACAAGCGTACCGAAAGTCGGGTTTTGACAACTTTGGGAATTTTGATGTAAATTGAGTTATATTGATTGGGTGTCGTCCCATTGGCCTAATTGTTGTGTTTCTACTGTATTTGATCAGATTCTACGCGTGCGGAGCTTGATTCTCGTGGCAAGGGCATTGCGGAGTAGTCGTCGCGCCGTATTGAGGTGAGTAATAGATGTGGGTGATGACCGGCGGGTTCGAAACCCCGGTATACCACTTTGTGACGCTGTATAGCGGCGAGACACACACACTCTTGAGAGTGCGGGGTCGATCATGAACTGGAGACTATATATATATTAGTCCGACCTGTTGATACCGTATTATTGGCTATTCTCGAGCCGTTGAACCCCCTTCTTGGGCGGTTGAGTATACTTGTGGGCCGTGAGCCAGTTATTGGATCCCGCGAGGATCGTTATCATTGTCTTATCATATAGACATGCTAGTTTACTATTAGTCCGCAGCTATTTCTGTTATTATGCTAATTCCAATCTCTGGAACTTGATATTACTGTTTTCCAACTGAAAAATGATAAAAGAGTTTTCAAAAACTACTTTTGAGCCTGCGAGGCTGTATCTGCATATTAGCTGACTAGTAGTGGATCGGGCTGCGCGCCGCAACGAGATATATGTTGGATCGGACTGCACGCCGCAGGAATATCTCTATGAGATGTGCTAGGGCTGTAGGAGCCCATCCGGAGTCTGAACCCCCACAGTGAGCACGGGTACCCAAAATTGGAGTCGGGCTACGCGCCGTAGTGGTCATATCATGCATTGCATTGCATTTAGCTACATCTGCTAGCTGTTATGCTATTTATTGGTATTTGTTGGTACAGGTACAATGAAGATTGATTCTATGACAGGGTAGCTGATTATAGCTTTACATAGTGCTTTATTGCGGATTTCTTATCTGCGCTGTCTTACCCTTGTTTATTACCACCGAGTCTGGCAGTACTCATTTTACTCCCTGCACCTTGTGTGCAGATCCAGGTACCTCTCAGCAGTGATCCAGTAGCTGTGCGAGGCGACATCTGTGGGATATACGAGGTAGCTGCAGAGTCCGCAGGACCCGATATTCCTTCCTATTGTCTTTTGATTTTGTATTGACATTTCTTTCCGCACTTGGTATTTTTTGTAAACCTTTATACACTTACGTTCAGTAGAGGCTCATGACTCTTGACCCTTGGTCTATGGGAGTTGATGTATTATGGGACTTGGTTTCCCGTTTTCGTTACATGTATTGTTGTTATTTCGTGAATTAATTTGCTTAAATGGGTTAAAGAGAGCTTCTAGCTCCGTGGTTGATATGGATTGGTCAGGCTGGCTTAGCAATGTGTTGGGCGCCATCACGACCGAATTTGGGGTCGTGACAAGTTGGTATCAGAGCCTAGGTTTACTAGGCCTCATGAGTCTTGAGCCGGTTAGTAGAGTCGTGTGGATCGGTACGGGGACGCCTGTACTTATCCTCGGGAGGCTGCGAACCTTTAGGAAAACTTCACTTTTCTTGAACTCCGTCGTGCGATCTTGTTGTTCTGAGAACTGAACTTCTATATTCTATTCTCTCGCAGATGGCGAGAACGCGAGCATCAGGACGAGGTGGACGACCTCCATTGCCACCTGTTAGAGGCCGTGGGCGCGGTCGTGCTAGAGTTAGAGGTAGGGCGGCCGAGGCAGTGCCAGCTGACCCACCTGTTGTAGGGCAGATGAGGAGCAGCCCCCAGTGGTTGATTCTCCAGCATCCCCAGTTCAGGCCCAGACTGTATCTATTGCTATTCTTGTTCTTTAGGAGACTCTTGCTCAGATATTATCAGTGTGTTCCGGTTTGGCTCAGGTAGTTTCAGCTACCGCTACTGTAGCGACATCTCAGTCAGGGGGTGGTCAGCAGACCCCTGCAGCTCGCACACCTGATCCGGTTGTTCAGGGACTTCAGACGCCAGAGGCTGTCCCCGCTCAGGTGGTTGCACCGGTTATTCCTCCAGCTGCACCAGCTCCAGCTCCAGAGCATATGGTTCAGGTTATGCCCGATGACGAGCGGCGTCGTCTTGAGAGATTTGGTAGACTTCAGCCACCCCATTTCAGTGGCGTTGAGGGCGAGGATGCCCAGGGTTTCTTGGATAAGTGTCAGAAGATGTTGCGTACGGCTGGTATTCTTGAGTCCGGCGGAGTTTCATTTACTACATTTCAGTTCACTGGTCCCGCATTTGATTGGTGGGAGGAGTTTGAGAGGCGTAGGCCTGCAAGAGCAGCACCTCTCACATGGCAGCAGTTCTCTACTCTCTTTCTAGAGAAATATGTACCTCGGTCTCGTCGCGAGGAGCTACGTCGCCGGTTCGAGTGGTTGATTCAGGGCGACATGTCTGTGACTCAGTATGAGCTTAGATTCACTCAGTTGGCTAGGCATGCCACATGGATGATCCCCACTGATAGGGAGAGGATCAGAAGGTTCATTGATGGCCTCAACTACTCTATCCGTATTCTTATGACCAGTGAGCGAGTTCTGTCATCATCGTTTGAGCAGGTTGCTGAAATGGCACGCTCCATTGAGGCGGATCGTCGCCAAGAGAGAGGAGCGGGAGGCCAAGAGGCCTCGTGGTTCTGGCAGTTTCAGTGGTGCTCCATCTAGAGGGCATTCCCAGCAGAGCAGAGGTCGCTCATCTAGACCTTCTCATTCGGGCCGCCCAGAGCAGAGCAGAGGTTCTTATGGTCGTGGTCGACAGGGATTTCAGTGGGGTCAGTCATCCCAGAGTGCAACACCTACTTCTCCAGCACCAGGTGCATGTTATGAGTGTGGTGAGTTTGGCCACATGAGGAGACGGTGCCCTCGACTACGTAGGGGCAGGACTCAGCAGAGGGATCAGCCCTCCTTTTCAGCACCATCTCAGTCTAGTAGATGTGAAGGTCAGTCTTCTCGTGGTCGCCCCAGGGGCGAGGAGAGATCTGGTGGAGGCCAGGCGCGATTCTACGCACTTCCTGACAGGCGTGATGCAGTTGCCTCCGATGCAGTGATTACAGGTATCATTTCTGTCTGTCACAGAGATGCCTCCGTTCTATTTGATCCAGGATCCACATATTCTTACGTGTCCTCTTATTTTGCACATTATTTGGGTGCGACTCGTGGTAGTCTTGATTTGCCTGTTCATGTATCCACCCCCGTGGGTGATACGATTGTTGTGGATCATGTCTATAGATCCTGTGTTATATCTATTGGGGGTCTGGAGACCCAGGCAGATTTGTTATTGTTGGGGATGGTGGACTTTGATGTTATATTGGGTATGGACTGGTTGTCTCCGTACCACGCTATATTGGACTGTCATGCTAAGACAGTTACGTTGGCCATTCCTGGTATTTCTCGGATTGAGTGGCGGGGTTCGACCGATTTCGTCCCTAGCCGTGTTATTTCGTTCTTAAAGGCTCAGAAGATGGTTGAAAAAGGGTGTTTATCGTACTTAGCTTTTGTGAGAGATGTGGGAGCTGAGTCTCCTAGCATTGATTCTGTACCTGTTGTGAGGGACTTTCCAGATGTATTCCCCTCAGACCTGCCGGGCATGCCGCCGGACAGGGATATTGATTTTGGCATTGACTTGGTGCCGGGCACTCAGCCTATATCCATTCCTCCTTATCGGATGGCACCAGCCGAGTTGAAAGAACTGAAAGAGCAACTTCAAGAACTTCTGGATAAGGGTTTCATCCGTCCTAGTGTGTCCCCGTGGGGTGCGCCGGTATTATTTGTTAAAAAGAAAGATGGTTCCATGCGAATGTGTATTGATTATAGGCAATTGAACAAAGTGACGGTGAAGAACAAGTACCCTCTACCGCGCATAGATGATTTGTTTGATCAGTTACAGGGTGCGAGGGTGTTTTCTAAGATCGATCTTCGTTCGAGCTATCATCAGTTGAAGATCAGAGACTCAGATATTATGAAGACTGCATTCAGGACCCGATATGGTCATTATGAGTTTCTTGTGATGTCTTTTGGGCTGACCAACGCCCCAGCAGCATTTATGCATCTGATGAACAGTGTGTTCGGGCCTTATTTGGATTCATTTGTGATTGTGTTCATTGATGACATTCTAGTCTACTCCCGTAGTCGGGAGGAGCATGCTCAGCATTTGAGTATTGTGTTGCAGAGATTGAGGGAGGAGAAGCTATATGCTAAATTCTCCAAGTGCGAGTTTTGGCTCGAGTCCGTAGCATTTCCGGGACATGTGGTGTCT
Source organism: Nicotiana noctiflora (assembly GCA_032618575.1). Classification (NCBI taxonomy): domain Eukaryota; kingdom Viridiplantae; phylum Streptophyta; class Magnoliopsida; order Solanales; family Solanaceae; genus Nicotiana; species Nicotiana noctiflora. The sequence goes on along the minus strand of JASVEL010007796.1, from coordinate 65,753 downwards.
CGTGATGGTATTCAGGTTGATCCGAAGAAGATAGAGGCGGTGCAGAGTTGGCCTAGACCGTCCTCAGCTACAGAGATTAGGAGTTTTCTTGGTTTGGCGGGGTATTATCGCCGGTTTGTTCAGGGATTTTCATCCATTGCTTCTTCATTGACTAAATTGACCCGGAAGGGTGCACCATTCGTGTGGTCGGATGAGTGCGAGGAGAGCTTTCAGAAGCTCAAGACAGCTTTGACCACAGCTCCAGTGTTAGTATTGCCATCGGCTTCGGGTTCATATACCGTTTATTGTGATGCCTCGAGAGTGGGGATAGGTTATGTGTTGATGCAGGAAGGAAAGGTAATTGCTTATGCTTCTCGGCAGTTGAAGCCGCATGAGAAGAACTATCATGTTCATGACTTGGAGCTAGCCGCCATTGTTCATGCCTTGAAGATTTGGAGGCACTATTTGTACGGTGTGTCTTGTGAGGTGTATACCGACCATCGTAGTCTCCAGGCACTTGTTCAAACAGAAAGACCTTAATTTGAGACAGCGGAGATGGCTAGAGTTGCTGAAGGATTATGACATTACTATATTATATCATCCGGGAAGGCCAATGTGGTGGCCGATGCTTTGAGCCGGAAGGCGGTCAGTATGGGGAGCTTGGCATATATTCCAGCTGAGGAGAGGCCATTTGCTTATGATGTTCAGGTGCTAGCCAATCGGCTAGTGAGGTTATATATTTCGGAGCCCAGCAGGGTATTGGCTTGTGTTGTATCTCGGTCGTCTCTATATGATCGTATTCGTGAGCACCAGTATGATGATCCGCATTTGGCTGTCCTGAGGGACAAAGTTCAGCATGATGATGCTAGATATGTCACCATTGATAGTGACGGCGTATTGAGGATGCGGGGCCGGATATGTGTGCCCAATGTTGATGGCCTTCGTGAGTTGATTCTGGAGGAGGCCCATAGCTCGTGGTATTCTATCCATCCAGGAGCCGCGAAGATGTATCAAGACTTGAAACATAGCACTATTGGTGGAGAAAGATGAAAATGGACATTGTCGGACATGTAGCACGGTGCCTCAACTGTCAGCAGGTTAAGTACGAGCATCAGAGGCCCGGTGGTGTATTTCAGCGCATTGTTATTCCTGAGTGGAAATGGGAGAGAGTCACTATGGACTTTGATACTGGACTCCCTCGGACGGCGAGGAAGTTTGATTCTGTATGGGTGATTATGGATAGACTGACCAAGTCAGCTCACTTCATTCCAGTTAGTACTACCTACTCATCGGAGCGGTTGGCAGCGATCTTTATTCGAGAGATTGTTCGGTTGCATGGAGTTCCGGTGTCTATCATATCCGACAGGGGTACTCAGTTCACTTCTCAGTTTTGGAGAGCATTTCGGCGAGAGATGGGTACGCGGGTTGAGTTGAGTACAACATTTCACCCCCAGACAGATGGACAGTCTGAGCGCACTATTCAGATCTTGGAGGATATGTTGCGAGCTTGTGTGATTGATTTTGGTGGTTCGTGGGATGAGTTCCTACCACTTGCCGAGTTTGCCTACAACAACAGTTATCAGTCGAGTATTCAGATGGCCCCGTATGAGGCATTGTATGGCAGGCGGTGTAGATCCCCCGTGGGATGGTTTGAGCCTGGTGAGGTTAGATTGATAGGGACTGAGTTAGTCCAGGATGCTCTGGATAGAGCAAAGTTGATCCAGGAGAGGCTTCGTACAGCACAGTCTCGCCAGAAGAGTTATGCGGACCGTAGAGTTCGAGAGTTGTCTTTCATGGTTGGTGACAGAGTATTGTTGAAGGTTTCACCTATGAAGGGTGTCATGAGGTTTGGGAAGAAAGGAAAGTTGAGTCCCAGGTACATTGGTCCTTTTGAGATACTTAGGAGAGTTGGAGAGGTGGCATATGAGTTGGCCTTGCCGCCCGGCTTATCCAGCGTTCATCCAGTATTCCATGTGTCTATGCTCCGGAAGTACATTGGAGATCCGTCTCATGTATTAGACTTCAGCACCATTCAGCTTGATGGTGATCTATCCTATGATGTGGAGCCTATTGCCATTTTGGGACGTCGAGTAAGAAAATTGAGGTCTAAGGAGATTGCATCAGTTAAGGTTCAGTGGAGAGGTCGACCCGTGGAGGAGGCCACTTGGGAGACCGAGCGGGAGATGCGGAGCAGATATCCTCACTTGTTTGAGACTTCGGGTATGTTTCTTGACCCGCTCGAGGACGAGCGTTTGCTTAAGAGGGGGAGAATGTGACGACCCGGCCCGTCGTCACGAGAATTACCACCCCGTTATGTTGTAAATGCATGTTTTATGGTTTTATATCAGTGTTAGAGTCTATCGGGTGAGTTAGGAGTGATTGGGATTGGAAATGAGGCATATAGCCTTTGTGAAGGAAACTTGAATAAAGAAAGTCAACCCGGAGTTGACTATTTGGTTAGAGGGCTCGGAATCGGATTCTGATGATTCGGTTAGTTCCGAGAGGTGATTTGTGATTTAGGGGAGCGATCAGAATTTAATTTGGAGGCCGGTGTAGAAATAGGCTTGAATTGGCTAAGGTTGAATTTTGGCGAAATCCGAACGGTAGGTGAGATTTTGATCCGGGAGTCGGAATGGAATTCCGACAGTTGCAGTAGCTCCGTTAGGTGATTTTGGATGTGCCCGCAAAATTTCAGGTCATTCGGACGTCGTTTGGTCGGGTTTTTGATTGAATGTGTAATTCGGAATGTTTTAAGGAATTTAGGCTTGAATTTGATGTGAATTATGGGTTTTGGTGTTATTAGACGTGTTTTGAGGATTGGAGCAAGTTCGAATAAGGTGTTAAGATGTGTTGGTGTGTTTGGATGAGGTCCCGGAGGCCTCGGGGTGTTTTCGGATGGTTAAACGGAAGAAAATCATGGAAATTGCAGGTTGAAGAGTTCTGGTTCTGTCATTTTCGCCCATGCGGAAATGTGGGCGCGGAGGCGAGTCCGCAGAAGCGGACTGAGAAGCGCAGCAGCGCTTGGCATCGCAGAAGCGGAACATTTTCCGCTGAAGCGGCATCGCTGGTGCGAGCCAGTGATCGCAGAAGCGGACGAGAAGAAAATGAGAAGGTCCGCAGAAGCGGACACTTGACCGCCTGGGCGAGTCCGCAGGAGCGGACTCTGGTGCGCAGAAGAGGATGTCTTCGCAGAAGCGGAGGTTTAATCGCGGAAGCGGACGCGCATAAGCGGTCCTTTTCTCGCAGAAGCGGGATTGGCCGGCTAGGCCTGGAATCGCTGAAGCGACCCTTTGGTCGCGGATACGGACTCGTAGGAGCGGAATTTTTCCGCAGAAGCGAAAATCGCTGTAAGTTAAGTGTATCAGAAGTTAGAAAAATCTCAGAACATTTCACACATTTGGGTCTCGGCTTTAGAGGCGATTTGGGCGATTTTGAAGAGAAATTCAAGGGAAATCATCGGGTAATCAACTATGGACTTAAACTATGATTAGTATTGATAATATTATGCAATTATATCATGAAAATGGAGGAATTTGGGGTAATTTATGGAGGATTTAGCCCTAGGCTTGAACTTTAGAAAATCAAGGTTTTGAATGGCCAAATGGAGTCCGAATTTGGTAAAATTGATATGCTTAGACTCGTATCGAGATGAGGGTTCCGAATATATGACTTTTGTAATTTTTCGACAAGCGTACCGAAAGCCGGGTTTTGACAACTTTGGGAATTTTGATGTAAATTGAGTTATATTGATTGGGTGTCGTCCCATTGGCCTAATTGTTGTGTTTCTACTGTATTTGATCAGATTCTACACGTGCGGAGCTTGATTCTCGTGGCAAGGGCATTGCAGAGTAGTCGTCGCACCGTATTGAGGTGAGTAATAGATGTGGGTGATGACCAGCGGGTTCGAAACCCCGGTATACCACTTTGTGACGCTGTATAGCGGCGAGACACGCACACTCTTGAGAGTGCGGGGTCGATCATGAACTGGAGACTATATATTAGTCCGACCTGTTGATACTCTATTATTGGCTATTCTCGAGCCGTTGAACCCCCTTCTTGGGCGGTTGAGTATACTTGTGGGCCGTGAGCCAGTTATTGGATCCCGCGAGGATCGTTATCATTGTCTTATCATATAGACATGCTAGTTTACTACTAGTCCGCAGCTATTTCTTTTATTATGCTAATTCCAATCTCTGGAACTTGATATTACTGTTTTCCAACTGAAAAATGATAAAAGAGTTTTCAAAAACTACTTTTGAGCCTGCGAGGCTGTATCTGCATATTAGCCGACTAGTAGTGGATCGGGCTGCGCGCCGCAGCGAGATATATGTTGGATCGGACTGCACGCCGCAGGAATATCTCTATGAGATGTGCTTGGGCTGTAGGAGCCCCTCCGGAGTCTGAACCCCCACAGTGAGCACGGGTACCCAAAATTGGAGTCGAGCTACGCGCCGTAGCGGTCATATCATGCATTGCATTGCATTTAGCTACATCCGCTAGCTGTTATGCTATTTATTGGTATTTGTTGGTACAGGTACAGTGAAGATTGATTCTATGACAGGGTAGCTGATTATAGCTTTACATAGTGCTTTATTGCGGATTTCTTATCTGCGCTGTCTTACCCTTGTTTATTACCACTGAGTCTGGCAGTACTCATTTTACTCCCTGCACCTTGTGTGCAGATCCAGGTACCTCTCAGCGGTGATCCAGTAGCTGTGCGAGGCGACATCTGTAGGATATACGAGGTAGCTGCAGAGTCCGCAGGACCCGATATTCCCTCCTACTGTCTTTTGATTTTGTATTGACCTTTCTTTCCGCACTTGGTATTTTTTGTAAACCTTTATACACTTACGTTCAGTAGAGGCTCATGACTCTTGACCCTTGGTCTATGGGAGTTGATGTATTATGGGACTTGGTTCCCCGTTTTTGTTACATGTATTGCTGTTATTTCGTGAATTAATTTGCTTAAATGGGTTAAAGAGAGCTTCTAGCTCCGTGGTTGATATGGATTGGTCAGGCTGGCTTAGCAATGTGCTGGGCGCCATCACGACCGGATTTGGGGTCGTGACAGCTTTAAAATAAATGATAACCTCTTTTGATTCGTTAAGTTATAATGATAAAGTGAATATGTGTTTTTCTAGAATCAACCACAGAAATTTTCATTTTGGAATGGAATACTGCACGAAGTTTGTATAGCTAAATTGGGTGTCAATGATGCTATTTGGATTCTTTGTTTAAGTATGTACCTTTGCTCTAAATTGAATGGGAAAATATTACATTTTATGAAATCTTTTAATAAGTATTGTGTAAAGGGATCATTTCTTTGTTAAATCTGTTAAGATACCTCAATGTTTAAGGCAAGTGAGGTACGTGATGCATGTATTTATAATTCTTAAATTTTAGCGGTTAGAAACTTGTTCTAAAAAGCATTTACTTATGACTTATTCTTTGGCGCAAACCCGCGGTGATAAGCTAAAATTATTTTCTTATTTACCTAATAATGTAATGTGTATATCCTTGCCAAATATGAGTTGCCCGCTAATCTTTATTCTCGGTTTCCTTTTGCATGTCATACGCACCGGAGCCGAAGAGTCTCAGGAGAGACTCAACGCAGCTGCCGAAGCAAACTCAACACCAATCTTCTCTCATATCGTGGATAGCGGGACTCCAAGACTTGTCCTCTTGAAGACTCGGATAGAAAAATTACTTGTTTATCTTGGCTTATTAATTCTACTTTGATTGACTAACATTTCATTTGTTTATCTGGCCTTATTCATGTGTTACGTGAGGTTGTTTCTTTGTATGCTCAAGCCTTAATTTACTTATAATATTACCTCTAATTGATAGTAGAAATATTTATAAAATACAAGGTTGAGAGGACAGAAGATCCAATAATTTATATTGAGTAATTTTTAGACCCGATTAATCATTCTCAAAAGACCTTTTCCCATAGCTCAACTTTTGAGAACTGCGCATTCTACTACCAAATATAGACTCAAACTGTTTGTATTTAAGTTTGTCTTCTTAAGGTGTAAAGGTAGAAAAATCTTTGTGATTTAGGATTTGGAATCTATTTCCTTTGAGATAAATAAAAGTGATTTTTTTAAATATTCTATGATTCCTCCAGATTGTCAAATCACCTAATGTATTTCTTAAACCTTGTTGTAGCAGCCAGTTGTTTCTATCCGCATGAGTAGTTGATTATTTTGAGTCATAACAAGTTTGAATCCTAATATGTCCAAACAACTTGAGTCTCTTTTGGTATTCATAAACTTTTACGATTTGGAATGGCTTTTAAATATTCTTTTGTAAAAGTATAATAATATACAAATTTTCAACTATAATGGACACCTGATTTTCTATTCTACGAATATTTTCATTACCAAGATTTAAATGAACTAACCTAAGTTTGGCCGGTTAACTGAAATTAACGGATCATATAGGGTGCCTTAAGAACCTTCCCTATAGGATTAATTAGAACTCTTACCTAGAATTTTTAAGGTTAAGCAGACCATAAAACAGAGTGTATTTAAAGCATTGTTTAGCTTAAATTGGTGTCCTAATTCACCGTTTAAAATAATTAGGTGGCGACTCTCTTTAATTAATTAAACCTTTAGAATTACCAATATGTTATACTCTAGTTTGACCCGTATTAAAATGGGGTATAACATATATCATAGTTAGGATATTATATCATAGTAGTTTATATGATAGTATAGGAATCTGTCTATAATGTCAATTCTACACTAAAAAAAAACAGTTAAGCTTGTTTGGACTTAATTTGACATATAGCAAATCAATTCATGTATTGGGCCTCAACATGCTGAAAATGGCCCAAATCTGGAACAGACGGTCCAGTTCATCCCCTTGGACTATCAATTATAAGAAGTAAATTCCGTTTTAATTTAAAACCAATAGATGAAATAAATAGAAAATATAGTCATGTTAGGATTGGCCATTAATAAAAGTGAGATGAGCCTCGCCGCACTAAATACACAAATGCGGGGCTCTCAATCAATTGTTATAAAAACTTAGACTCAGGAGGACCGTTTAGCGAATTTCACGGTCTTTCCCAAAGTTAACAAAACGATATACTCTTTAGGCACGACTTTAATAAAATTTCTTTCCTAAATACGGGTGCACATTTATATGACCCAAATCTTACTCTCGGCGAAACTGAAACGCGTTAAAGTCACAGGCGTACTGGTTGCGGTGTGACTCGAAATGTGTTTTTGTGACGTCGCAATTCTTCTAAAATTGAAAAGCGAAACATAAAAGCACATAATTGAAATATATAAAGAAATCAGATAAAAACAAAAATCGCAGTTGAGCGACCGTGCTAAAACCACGAAATCTGGGAGTGCCTAACACCTTCTCCCGGGTTAACAAAATTCCTTACCCTGGTTTCTAATTTCGCAGACTGTAATACAGAGTCATAAATTTCCTCAGTTCGGGATTAAAACCGGTGACTTGGGACACCATTATTTTTCCAAGCGACGACTCTGAAAAATTAATAAATTGATCCTGTTCCGACTTTCTGTAAATTGGAAAAACTCCTTCCCTGATTATTATTATATCCTTTTCCGGGGTGTAGTAGTAAACAGCGGCACATTACGTGTGAAAAAATGAGGTACGACACCTCTTTGAGCCAGTTCCTAGGGTGCAGAACGACGATGCAAACGGTCTAGCAAAACTGGCCGCAACCACTAAAAACTTCGGCAAAGAAAGCGTGGTCACCCTCCTTCATTTAGCCCTTGATAATACTGAGGTATTCTCCTTAAATTTGACTTAGGACTAGGGCAACCAGTTTGTGTCCTACTTACAGGAAGGGACACTCCCACCTAACAAAAAGGAAGCCAAGAAGCTCCGCATATAGGCCACCCGGTATTGCCTGGTAAACCACGAGCTCTACAAAAGGACTTTTGGCGGACCCCTGGCCAAGTGCCTAGGTCCTCACCAAATGAAACCAGTACTCGAAGAAGTGCACAAAATCCACTACGGCGCCCATACAGGTAATCACGCCCTCGTGCGCTGCTTAATATGGGCCGACTACTATTGGCCAACTATGAAGAAAGATGCAGCAGAATATGTGTGCCGATGCGAACAATGCCAAAAGTTCGCCCCCATGACACACCAACCAGGAGAGCCTCTCTACTCGGTCACTTCCCCGTGGCCTTTCATCAAATGGGGAATGGACATAGTCGGCTCGCTACCAGAAGGACGAGGAAAGGTACAATTTCTATTAGTTTTGACTGACTATTTTTCTAAGTGGGTGGAAGAAGGCGCGTACGCCTAAATACGCGGACAAGATGTCATCGCTTTTATATGGAAGAATATCATCTGCTGCTTTGGCATTCCAAAAAAATTCACCTGAGACAACGGGCGACAGTTCATCAGCCAGAAAACACATATTAAGCGAATACTCTCCACGCCATACCACCCCTCCGCCAACGGCCAAGAAAAATCTTCCAACAAAATGATACTAAATATATTGAAGAAGAAGCTCGAAGATGCCTAAGGGTTATGGCCTGATCTACTAGTACTATGGGCACACCGAACCACACCTAAATCCTCCACAGGAGAGATGCCATACTCAGTAGTCTATGGAACCAACGTTGTCATGCTAGTTGAAGTTGGTGAACCAAGCCTTAGGTATTCGCATACAAGTGGAGCTAAATACGACATGAGTAGACTTCAAGACCTCGATGAGGCCAAGGAAAGAAGATAAATGGCTCACATAAGAATGGTGGTCCAGAAACAACAAGTCAAAAGGTACTACAACAAGAGGGCTAAGATACGACCACTCAATGTGGGTGACTACGTCCTCAAAGCCAACATATTAGCATGAAAAGACCTAAGCGAAGGAAAACTGGGCACCAACTAGGATGGACCATACAAAATCATAGCAGCAGCAGATAAAGCGCCATTCTAGCTAGAGACAATAGAAGGAAAAACGCTCCAAAACAATTGGAATGTCGCCCACCTCAAGTATTTCCATTTCTGAAAGGCGCCTCCCGAGTCGTGCTCTTTTTCCCTTGCCCTAGTTTTATCCCAATTGGGTTTTTTGGGGAGGGTTTTAACGAGGCGGCAGAGGAGACGCCTGGAGATACTTATGAGGCAAGTTTAGCACACCAGCCACTCCGTACACCCTCCCGACTGGCATAACAAAGGGACTGAACTAGCATGATCTCCAATGTATGAAAGCCTACGGCCATCTCCAATGTGTGAAAGGCTATGGCTATCTCCAATGTATGAAAGGCTACGGTCATCTCCAATGCATGAAAGGCTATGGCCATTTCCAATGTATGAATGACTACGGACATCCCCAACGAATAAATGACTGAGGCCACTATCGTAATAAGTTGACCCAACTCGACTATGACAAAGTAATCTAACGACAGTCGAGGTCAGGTACACGGCCATTGCCATCTCCAACGAATAAACGGCTACGGTCATTGTCATAATAAGTCAACCCAGCTCGACTACGGTGAGTTAATTTGACGACAGTCAAAATCATGTACATGGCTATGGCCATCTCCAACGAATAAATGGCTAAGTCCACTGTCATAATAAGTCGACCCATCTCGACTATGACAAAGTAATCCAACAACAATCGAAGCCACGTACATGGCCACGACCATCTCGAACGAATAAACGGCTAAGGACACTATCATAGTAAGTCGACCCAGCTCAACTACAACAAATTAATTCGACGACAGTCGGCGTTACGTACATTGACACGACCATCTCCAATGAATAAATGGCTAAGGCCACTATCGTAATAAGTCGACCCATCTCGACTACAACAAATTAACTTGACGACAGCCGAAGTCACGTACACGACTACGGTCATCTCTAACATATAAATGGCAAAGGCCAACGTCGTTAATAAGTCGAACCAGCTTGACTGCGATGGTCGAAGTCACGTACACGGTTATGGTCATCTCTAACGTATAAATGGCTAAGGCCACCATCGTCAATAAGTCAACCCGGCTTGACTATGATGATAGAAGTCACGTACACGGCTACGATCATCTCTAATATATAAATGTCTAAGGCCACTGTCGTCAATAAGTCGATCTAGCTTGACCACAATAAACTAACTTGACACAGTCGAAGTCACGTACATGGCTACGACAAGCACACTAAAAAACACTACAAGCAAGCAACCAAGAATCCGCTCTGTGGAGTCGAAATACCAATAATAAAAGGTATGAAAAGAAATAGCAAAAAAGTAACTTCTATTATCATAAAGAAAAGTATACATGTACAACAAGATCTATTCACATCCCCACAAAACAACAAAAACAAAATAAATACAAGTCCTAGCATGCCCCACCATCATGTCTGTCGTCACCCGCCGGTTCAACATCCTTTCCGATGCCACCCTCAGTGTTGATAAGCCACAAAGATCCAGGACCCGGAAGCCAGATGGTTAACGTCCTCGGAATTATAGCCTGTCTAGTCTAGGGAATTAGAACTATATCCATAGCCTTCTCGGGCAACTCGAACTAAATGTCGCTGTTCCTCTACCTCTGGCTTAGTGGCTCGGCCTACAGCAAGCAACTCCTCAAACATGGCCAGCTTGGCTTCGATGTACACCCACATGTCCCCCGCCTCGCCAGGCAAGCCGCCGTCAGACATAGACGCAGTGTCCTGCTTAAGAGCCTCAATTTCATCCACCTTGGCATTGAGTTCGGTGATCAAGGCAACGCCCTCGGCACGTAAATTAGCAGCCTCTGCCGCTACCCCACGAACAGCCTCTAATTCATCCTCCATTGACTGGAGAAGAGTCTACAATTTATTATTTCGAGCTAAGATGGTCATCAGCTGATCATCCACCTACTCTAGCTGATCTACTCATCGTTGCAGCTGAGCGTCCGACTGATCTAGGCCCTCATGAAAAACCCAAAACTGTGGGTCCTAAGCTGTCACGACCCGGATTCCCACCATCGGGATCATGATGGCGCCTACTCGTGGTAGCAAGGCAATCCAATTTACTCACCATCTTTCCATTAATGAAAATCATCCTATTGTCAAATTAATAACAAGAATAATAATAATAATAATAACATAAACTGCAGAAGTCAACTTTCATAAATCTTAATATAAGTGTGAAATACTCAACATAAATCCTCTACCCAAAATGTGGAGTCACAAACTCACGAACTACTAAGAATAACAACACATAATGGTCTAAAAGAAAAATAATAATCGTCTCTCTCGAAACAATGAGACTACAGCAACAATGAAAATTATAGGAAGAGACACCGGGCCTGCGGACGTCTGCAAGCTACCTCGGTCTCGAGAGTATGACAATCCTGCTAATGAAACTACTGCTGCTAAAAACCTGGACTTGTGCAAAAATGCACAGAAATGTAGTATCAGCACAATCCGACCCCATGTGCTGGTAAGTGCCTGGCTTGTCCTGGTGAAGTAGTGACAAGCCTAGGACCAGACACTCACATAAACCTGTGCAGTTCTATATACATATGTACCACAAAATAACCGAAATACTGAGCAACACAAATAGCAAGGGAGAGAACATGCTAGGGGAGCATAATCGAATATACACAATTAATCAGTAAGGTAAAAACAAGTGCAACAAAACAGTTATCACAAAATAAGAAATTTAATAGTTGCACGGTATCCCCCTTCGTGCTTTTACTCTCATCCTCACCAAATAATCAAATAAAAGTGCACGGCATCATCCTTCGTGCTTTTACTCTCATCCTCACCAAATAATCAAATAAAAGTGCACGACATCACCCTTCGTGCTTTTACTCTCATCCTCACCAAATAAGCAAATAAAAGTGCACGGTATCACCCTTCGTGCTTTTACTCTCATAAGAAAATAAAAGTGCATGGCATCACCCTTCGTGCTTTTACTCTCATCCTCACCAAATAAGCAAATAAAAGTGCACGGCATCACCCTTCGTGCTTTTACTCTCATCCTCACATCCATGGCATGGCATGATCCTTCGTGCATGGTTTAAATAACAACGGCACGGAATGTTCCTTCGTGCATAAATAATAAACATGGCACGGAATGATCCTTCGTGCATAAATTAAGTAACAATGGCACAGAATGTTCCTTCGTGCATAAACAGTAAAACAAGGCAGGGAATGATCCTTCGTGCGAACATAAGTAAAAATGGCACGGCATCACCCTTCATGCATTATCACTCTTCCTCACCCAAATAACAATCACAGTCAAGGGAAAAAGAATGAAACATGTAATATGTACCGTCCCGGCAAGGGAAACAATAATCATAACAATATCCCGGCAAGGGAACAACATCAACAAAACAACAAAGTCCCGGCAAGGGAAACAATAATCAACCTTCACAACCCGGCAAGGGATCAAGAACATGACTTAAGAACATTTCACATTAACTCACAACATGTGTCAACAAATGACTCACGGTCATGCTAGACACCAGTTTATAGATGCTCGTCACCACGTCTATACACCGCACTCGATCACATAGCAATTAATAATTATCACATTCAATCCTATTCCCTCAAGCTAGGATAGATCAAACACTTACCTCGAAGGCTTATAGTCCACTCAATCCTCAAACAATGCTTTTCCTTTCGAATTTGGATCCAAATCAATCGTATCTATATATAATTTAATTAATATCATCAATTCTACTCAACAAACCAGCCCAATTGCCTAATTAAAATATTTTTAACATGCTGTCCAAAAATTGTAAAACTGACCCCAGACCCGCTTGGTCAAAAATTCTGAAAATCATACTAACGGATTCCTCGTCTCTCCATGAGTCCGTACATATAAAGAACACCACAATCGGAGTCCGTTTGACCCCTCAAATCAACCCCTAAAGATCTCATAATTTTAGGCCCCAAAATCCTATTTTTCTACTGTTTTCATGAATTAAAGAATGTAATTGTGGTTTATAATCACCCATAAATAAGTTTTAATAATCAAATCACTTACCTCTGTGATACCCACTGATTTTCTCTCTTAAACATTGCCTCAGACGCTTCTTCCCGTTCAAAAATTGGAAGAAAACTCGACCTTCTCATTATAGGTGCACTGTTCACTCGTTTTACTGCTCCCAATGGATTCCGTGTGAAATTCTAATGAATTTAGGCTTTTGAATCACTCAATTTGACCTTATAATAAAGGAGATATGTTGGTTCTAAGATTTACAAATAGTGCGGGTTTTTAATACGCCGTCAGGGGCAGTTTCGCCATAAAATCCTCATACGATGTCCAAATTCGATGATTCTTATTGCTACAGGTCCGTAATTACGATACGGATCTAATGCTTCATTCAAAACAGTAATCGGAGCTCATTTATTCAATATGATATCATTTATGCTTGAAGAAACGATGTCGAAGCATAAGAAAACGATCATAAAGCAACCCAAACCTATCCAAAACTCAACCGAGCCCTCGGGGCTCCAAACCAAGTATGTAAACTGACTCCAAAATATCATACAAACTTGCTCGAGCAATCAAATCGCTAAAATAACATCAAATTCAACAAATTAAACCCCAAGATCATCACTTTTCATTTCAAAGTTCATAAACCTTAACTGCCTTTTTAGGTACGCAACACGTCAAACGACGTCTGTTTTTTACCAAACTTTACACGAAGCACTTAAACAATATATAAGACTTGTACCGAACGTCGGAACCAAAATACGAGCCTAATACCATAGGCTTTTAATCAATTTTCATTTCCATTTTCCTTAACAATTTCAGAAAATAATTTAATAGAAAAATTCTTTTACTCAGGTTTTAGACCTCGAATTTCGACTCCGGGCACATGCCCGAGTCCCATATTTTTCTACGGAACTCTCGGGACAGTCCGATATCGGGTCCGGGTCCGTTTACCAAAAATGTTGACCAAAGTCAACTATTATCATATTAATATCAAAATTCTTTAAATTTTTCAAAGAATTCACATATTTCAACAAAAAAAAAATTTCGGCTTCGCGCCCGAGCTGTGCATGCAAATTGAGGCAATATAAAATAAGGTTTTCAAGGCCTCAGAAGAACGGAACAGACGAGGAGAACAGGTGATGACACTTTGGATCGTCACATCCTCCACCTCTAAAACAACCGTTCGTCCTCAAACGGATAAAAGAAGGAAGTACCTTAGTTGGGGAACAAATGTGGATAACGGCTCCGAAGGGGTTCCTTCAGCCCAAGCACAATATAATCATAACATTCGCTGCGGCGTGCAGGCCGACCCATACTCAATCATATCATACGCTGCAGCGTGCAGCCTGATCCATACTCAATCATAACATTCGCTACGACGTGCAGCCCGATCCGTACTCAGTCTACAGTATGCATATAAGTCACGTACTGATTCTATTAATTTCCTAGTTTCCAATTTGTTAAGAAGAATATACTTTAGATATTTAACTTCAGGAAAATGACTTAGCATTTCATAACGGTGATTAAGCACAAGACTGAGATCAATGATTATACAGAGCATGCTATCACAATGATATTCACCCTCAGAGGATGCTACAGATTGGCAGAAGGCCCCAGACACGGCAATAAGCCTAGATATATTTAACATAGGGTGCGTATCAATCACTAATATAGAAATATTCTTGTTCGGGATAGACCAAGTCACAATCTCCCATCAAAACCAATCCTTCACCTGCCATGGAATGCGAGTCACGCCCTTTATAGGCGACACCGGGAGCTTACCTTCTCACCAACCACGGACTCTACATCTCGGACCTTACGGTCTGCATAACTCTTCTACCTAGACTGAGCCGGACGCAGCCTCTCGAGTGAATAAGAGAATGCTACTGGAATGAAATGCGCTGACTTGGTCACCTATCAACAATGACCCAAATAGTATCAAACTTCTTCCGAGTCAACGGAAGTCCAGTAACGGAATCCATTGAAATCCACTCCCAATTCCACCAGGGAAGCTCAATTCTTTGAAACACACCACCAGGACTCTGATGTTCCTATTTGACCTACTGACAATTCAAACACCGAGCGACATATGCAACAATGAACTTTTTCATCCTACGCCACCAATAATGCTGTCGCAAGTCATGGTACATCTTCACGGCGCCCTGGTGAATAAAATACTGAGAACTATAGGCCTCCATTAAGATCAACTCTCGAATCCTATCAACATTGGGCACACAAACTCACCCCTGCAATCTCAACACCCCGTCATCACCTGAGGTTACCTTCGTAGCACTTCCCCGCTGCACCCTACCTCTCAGGACACACAAATGGGGATCATCGAACTGCCGTTAACGGATATGCTCCAATAGAGAAGAACGAGCAACCGTGCAATCCAACACTCTGCTAGGCTCAGAAATATCTAATCTCATAAATCGGTTGGCTAAGGCATGAACATCTAAGCAAGTGGTCTCTGGCTGACCAGAATGAAAGCAAAACTACCCATGCTGGCAGACTTTCTACTCAATGCATCAGCCACCATATTGGCCTTACCTGGGTGATATAAAATAGTAACGTCAAAACTTTTAGAAACTCTAGCCATCTCCTATGCCGCACATTTAACTCCTTCTGCTTGAACAAGTACTGAAGACTCTTGTGATCCGTGTATACCTCACACGCCACACCATATATATAATGCCTCCAAAATTTTCAAGGCATGAACAATCGCTGCCAACTCTAGGTCATGAACCGGATAACTCTTCTCATGGATTTTTAACTGCCACGAAGCATAGGCAAGGACCTTTCCATCATGTATCAACACTACACCAAGCCCAATACGGGAAGCATTACAATGGACTGTATAAGGTCCCAAACCTGTGGGTAAAACCCATATCGATACCATGGTCAAGGCTGTCTTGAGCTTCTAAAAGCTCACATCATATTCATATGCCCATTCGAACTGGACATCTTTTTGGATCAATCTGTTCATCGGGGTTGCAATAGAGGAAAACGTCTTCACAAACCGCCAATAATAATCTGTTAATCCTAAGAAACTCTGGATCTTTGTGGCTGATGTTAGTCTAGGACAGTCCTTGACTGCCTTCATCTTCCTTGGATCAACGTGTATACCTTCTCCCGTTACAACATGACCCAGTAATGCAAGGTTACTTAACCAGAACTCACACTTTGGAAATATTTGCATATAGATGACTATTTTTCAGAGTCAGGAGAGCTACTCTAAGATGTTGCGCATGCTCCTTCTGACTGCGGGAGTATATCAATACGTCATCAATAGAGACTATCACGAACAAGTCTAAATAAGGCATGAACACCTCATACGTATGCACATGACCATGACTCTGGCCATAAAAGTTGTCCCTAATTTATAACATTGCCAATTAACCATGTGTTATCAAATACCTTATTCCAAAACTCCCACTTTACTCACAATGAGGCATGGATACTTCGTGATTACTTTCCCAAATTAATGAGTCATATTTATCCTCACCTGGGTGCTCGTCTCAAAGGCTAAACTCAACGGTTACAAAGCAGAAATGGCTAAATATGAATAGAAACTATACAAGAATTGTAAAATAATCCTAACGGGCATGACTCTCATTTAAAATGTAATACAAAAATAATAATTTCATAAAAGGAGAATTTTAAACACATAAACTCTTACCACCGGGACCTTGTCCTTATATGATATCCACCGCAGCTTGAACCTCGGTTTAAAATATTTCACATTATGCAAAAATTTGAGGATCTCATCCTCAACTCTGAATCACAAGTACTTGCACATTGTACCATCTGAAATTTTTCATATCCTTCCTTTCTTCCTTTCAATAATTGTCCGTCAAAGAAAGTCATGATATAAAATGAACCCTCATACTGATAGGGCATACAATTAACGATTGAAATTAGTTATTCCAAGAATTATATCAAAACCCACTTTAATAAGTAATATAAAGCCACTCTTAGCCTCATGGATATTTTAGTGACTAACACCTAATAATAGGGATATCTATCCTCATGTAATATCCCAACGTGAGTATTTCCATAAGCAGATTTGATGATTACGATGCTTTCTCATAAGTGGAGCATATTAAGAGGACTCGCCTAAATTTTTCAAGAACCAAATCAAATTGAAAAATATCCTTTTTATAACAATCAAAAGTACATGTGATGACACCATCTGGTGTAGTGACCTCATTCATACCATAGAAATTATATCAACGGTTGGGTTTCCACCTCTAGGATTCTCACCTCCACCTCTAGCATCCTGACCTCTACATCTGGCTGGTCATGTAAGATAAGTATTGGCTGCAATGGAGCACGTAGCCTGAGTGTTTTCCTAAAATTACATTTCTCCAAAATTCCACATCCACAAAAATCCTTTGAGGCTCAGCTAACTTATTGCACATGAAGACATATTCGGACACTGTTATAGTGACCTAGTACAACCGTTCAGATCGCATATACCATGCACAGAATCTAGGAGGTGACGTCTCCAGAATATTTTCTTAAAATAGAGTTTAGTAGGTAGTGTTGCGTTGGCCGGCTTGCCCTCTTCGTAGGCTTGTCACAAACATCGACGGCCAATTTCCTCTTTTGCTATGTTGTCTTAAGACTGCTAAGCTACCCCATTTACTCATATACTCTTCGTTATTCTCTGGGGGCGATTCTTACCCCATGCAAAGAACCAACCTTAAATATGTATAAGTTATTTGGAGGACCTTTCTATACCATATATATACATTCCAATAATTCACAATATTTGTACTTCATAACTCCAACAAATCAACCGGACGTCAAGGTTTGTTGAAACCCCGCACGATTCATTAGGTGATCTCCTGATATAATTGCATCTTCCGTTGGAACCACAACTGGTGTGGTAAATACATTATCTTCCCACTACTTCTGTTTGCCATCTGAAGCACAGTAAAATCAACCCCTTCGCATTCGAATTTTTCCACGTTCTGTAATACCTCATAGCAACAGTCAAGCACAATCCCGTGGATTCTCAAAATATGCACCGCTGAAGGTGGTAGCGAAGAGTTTGGTGAAACCTATCCGACCTCCGCAAAACTTCTAAAGGCGTAGTTGATCTATCACCAGCCTGTGCCATTATTTGACTGAAGAAGTGGTACGTGACTTTGGCCATTCGTAGGAAGACAAGAGTAGAAATTCAATTTAACATTTGAAGAACGAATTCGCACGATAGGAAAGAACAAAAGAGATATTTTTCCTAACTCAATAGACTATGAGGAACAAGTACAAACGTCTTCGTACCTACCCCTCTGACTCTACTAAGTTTGTTCGTGAGTTGTGAGACTTATGTAACCTAGTGCTCTGATACCAACTTGTCACGACCCGGATTCCCACCATCGGGATCGTGATGGCGCCTACTCGTGGTAGCTAGGCAAGTTACTCACCATCTTTCCATTAATAAAAATCATCCTATTGTCAAATTAATAAGAAGAATAATAATAATAACATAAACTGCGGAAGTCAACTTTTATAAATCTAAATATAAGTGTGAAATACTCAACATAAATCCTCTACCCAAGCTGTGGAGTCACAAACTCATGAACTACTAAGAATAACTACACATAATGGTTTGAAAGAAAAATAATAACCGTCTGTCTCAAAATAATTAGACTACGACAATAATGAAAACTATAGGAAGAGACGCCGGGCATGCGGACGTCTGCAAGCTACCTCAGTCTCGAGAGTATGACAATCCTACTAATGAAACTACTGCTGCTAAAAACCTGGATTTGTGCAAAAATGCACAGAAATGTAGTATCAGCACAATCCGACCCCATGTGCTGGTAAGTGCCTAGCCTATCCCGGCAAAGTAGTGACAAGCCTAGGACCAGACACTCACATAAACCTGTGCAGTTCTATATACATATGTACCACAAAATAACAAAAATACTGAGCAACACAAATAGCAAGGGAGGGAACATGCTAGAGGAGCATAATCGAATATACACAATTAATCATTAAGGTAAAAACAAGTGCAACAAAACAGTTATCACAAAATAAGAAATTTAATAGTTGCACGGCATCACCCTTCGTGATTTTACTCTCATCCTCACCAAATAATCAAATAAAAATGCACGGCATCACCCTTCGTGCTTTTACTCTCATCCTCACCAAATAATCAAATAAAAGTGCACGGCATCACCCTGACTTCAACTACTACTTCAAAATAAAATCGCCACTCCATTCTCCAGGCGGGCTCCCTGACTTCAACTATTGCTTCAAAAATAAAATCGCCACTCCATTCTCCAGGCGGGCTCCCTGACTTCAACTACAACTTCAAAATAAATCGCCTTCCTTTGCTTCTTGTACCATTTTATTCTTGCTGCATCGACTCTTGAACCATCATTTCTCCTAAATTACCTTGTTTCGGAACTGCTTTCTTCCTGGGTCGTGTTGCTTTCCCTCCTGACTGCTGGGGATATCTTTAGAATTGTTTACTTGCCTGCTGAGGATAATGATGCTGGGAAAATTTTCCTTCATTACCTCATTTCCTTTGACTCATGCGCTTGAATTTGCGCTGGGATCTCTTGTTGTAACCCTATGCTTTATGGTGGGTTACTGGTTTCAAGGCCTGCAATGTAAAGACTGAAGACTTGCCTTTTGTTATACAGGTAGGCGCCTGCTTTTAGTAGCAAATTTTGAATTTAAAATGCATGTTGGCAATAATTTACAAAATATGCAAAGGACAATGCAAAATAAACAAACGTAAAATATCCTATTCGAGGGCGAATACTCCCATTGTATTCTATTCGAGGGCGAATACTCCCATTGTATCCTATTCGAGGGCGAATACTCCCATTGTATCCTATTCGAGGGTGAATACTCCCATTGTATCCTATTCGAGGGTGAATACTCCCATTATATCCTATTCGAGGGCGAATACTCCCATTGTATCCTATTCGAGGGCGAATACTCCCATTGTATCCTATTCGAGGGCGAATACTCCCATTGTATCCTATTCGAGGGTGAATACTCCCATTGTATCCTATTCGAGGGCGAATACTCCCATTGTATCCTATTCTAGGGCGAATACTCCCATTGTATCCTATTCGAGGGCGAATACTCCCATTGTATCCTATTCGAGGGCGAATACTCCCATTGTATCCTATTCGAGGGCAAATACTCCCATTGTATCCTATTCGAGGGCGAATACTCCCATTGTATCCTATTCGAGGGCGAATACTCCCATTGTATCCTATTCGAGGGCGAATACTCCCATTGTATCCTATTCGAGGGCGAATACTCCCATTGTATCCTATTCGAGGGCGAATACTCCCATTGTATCCTATTCGAGGGCGAACACTCCCATTGTATCCTATTCGAGGGCGAACACTCCCATTGTATCCTATTCGAGGGCGAATACTCCCATGATATCAATGTATGAAAGTGAACAAACCCGAGACGTCCTGTTCGAAGGTGGACAAACCTGAAACATCCTATTTGAAGGTGGACAAACCTGACACGTCATCTTGAATTGCCTTCCTCATTTCTCCGAGAAAATTTTCAACAATGGCAGAAAATTTTCTGCCCCAGTATTGGTGTTCTTCCTTGTGGCATGACTTTCCGCTATCAATAGCACTTTCTTTCCCTGTTTCAAATCAAAGAAAATTTGTTAGTTCAAAACATTGTGAGCGGTTGTGCCGCTCATGTGGTGGTTTTTTCCTTTTCTCCTTTCCCTCGCTCGGGGTTCCCAAAACTTGTTGGGGAATGATTTCATTTGTTGGAGATGATATTCCTGTTGGGGATGGGTTTTTCCATTTATCCCTTCCCCGTTCTGTGTTTCTCAACTTGCTGGGGGTTACTTTGTTGAGGATGAGATTTCCTTTCTTCCTTTACCACTCTGTGTTGTCCGACCACCTCGGAACTTGCTGAAGATAACACTGCTGGTGGATTTTCATTTCCTCAAAATTGGTGTTTCGCTCTTCTGAAGACTGTTGAGGATGACACTGGTTCGAAGACCATTTCCCTTAAGGCTTGTCCTATCTTCCTTCTTCCCCAAGTGGGTATTGACTTCCAGAAAATTTTGAAAGTGAGAAGAAAATTTTCTGCCCCAGTTTGATAATCTTCTTTGCACCATACTTCTCTGCCGTCAATGGCATTTCCTTGCCTTGCATAATAATTGGAAAGGTGGTGGTAAGTTTTGAAGTCATTTCTCACTATGTTTTGACTAGACTGACTTTGATGGAGAATTTTGACAAAAGGAGAAAGATAAAAAGAAACAACAAATAGAAGACAAGGGAGGACCGACTCTCTAACCAGAAACAACTATAAAAACTTATCAAACGCGGATACCAACTCTACTGGCCTATCCTCCGTCGTTAATTTCCTTTCACGATTTCTGTCTCGTGATTTCCATCTAATTATCACCTTTATTCGACTTGTAGTGCCCGAAGGGTTTTCACTTTCAAGCCTCTCTCATTTTGATTTTCTCTCAGCCTTTCGTCGCCTTATGGTGCCTGTGAAGGTTTTCACCGGTAAGACTCTCTCATTTGTATCACTTTTAGTTGGGGATTGGGGTGTCACTGCTAAGACTCTCTCGTGTTTCCTTTCTGCTGGGAATCAGAGTCTTTTCTGCTGAGAATCAGAGTGTTATACTTTGATAGGACTCTCTCACTCGCTTGACGTGGCATCTTTTGAAGACTGATCAGAAGGTCTTTCTGGACCGTAATGTGGGATTTGGACAGGGTTAGAAAGAAAGGGTATTGAAGGCTCAAAACAAAATCAATTTTGGGTTCAAAATTTACAACCTTCGGACCTAAATTTATTTATAATCAACACCATTTTTCTTTGCCCCAGTTTTTACTCGGGGAATTTTTATTACTTTATTTACACTATGACCGAGCTGTGAAGCGCCTACGTATCCTTTTTAAGGAATCAGGTCAAACGTAGTTCCCAATTCCCTTTTTTTCAAGTTGCTCTTTTCATTCATTTTTCTTTTTCTTTTCTTTTCTTTTCTTTATCTCTTTTTGTTGTTTTTTTTTTCTTTATCCCTTTCTTCTCTTGTCTTTCAAACTTGTGTTTCTAGTCTTTGCAACTAATTCCGAATGAGGGGTATGAAATAATTTAAATTAAGGCTCAAAGGGTTGACGATGGATAAAGTGCTTGGATAGCAGAACAAAAATGCCTTCGTCATTCCAATCTTCAAAACATGCCAAGTTCAAACAACATATTCACGACATCTTCTGTTTGTGCCTTGATTGATAACCATATCGTCCATTCGCCTTTTCATCTATCATTTTAAAGTATTGCTGGACGACACTTTCATTTCAGTATCACTAGCGAACCCCGTCTTAGCATGGCCAATTTTCCTTTAGGGGTTTCTTTATGTTTCACCTGCCCTAGTCTCACATGATTCGGGCTCCAAATAATCCCAAATCATTTTTATTTCTTTTAAAATACCCTGATTATCTTCCAATTGCTTCATGATTAACCCTTAATATTAGGCCAAAATTATATGCGATGCCATGTCATTAGAGTCGGCGTTTGAACAAATGACAAATTTAAAAATAGAAGAACTAAACAAAAGATGACTGGGGTAATAAAATATCGAAAGTTTCATAAACCTAAACGGCGAAATGATTCAAATACAAATAAGCAAACCAAAACACAAAACTGAAACGAAACTTGAAACGACTAAGCAAACTGCAATGACCAAAATGGAAAGATAAGAGGGTTTCACTTCAAAACAAGATCCGGGTCACAACCACGAAAACTACTCGGATAAAAGAAATGACAACAAAACAAACCACCGAAGACTCCTCCTGATTACCAAGCATGACTTCTTATATGTTGGGTCTAAGGGTGAGCTGGCAATGGATTCTGATTAATGTTGGGTGCCTCCGGTGTCTGCACCTCGATCTTATTGGTGTCAATAAGATTTTGTACTGCATGTTTCAGTTTCCAACATTTCTCGGTATCATGTCCGAGAGCCCCTGAACAATATTCACAGCTTACTGAGCGATCTACATTTGGGGGTAGGGGATTTGGCAATCTTGTCTCAACAGGACTCAACAAACCTATCTGCTTCAATTTGTGGAACAGAGCAGTATAAGTTCCTCCCAACTCAGTGAAGGTTCTTTGTGCCTTTTCCTTTCTGAAGGCATGATTCCCTCGGAAACCTGGTCCTGGAGGGTTATTGTAGGCCCTCGGTGGTGGATATGTATTTCGGGGAGGGTGATTAGGGTGGTAGGGTCTGGCTTGGTAATGAGGTGAAGGACCTTTCGATCTAGACCAAGTACCCTCCTCTACTGTTGCAACTTCTTCTTTTCTCTTCTTCCCGAATGCAACCCCTGTGCCATTCTGAATAGCTTGAGTTGTTGCTTTCAACGCGGAATAGCTCAAGATCTTATTGGACTTAAGTCCCTCTTCTATCATTCCGCCCATTTTGACCACCTCATTGAAAGATTTACCAACCGATGTCACCAGGTGACTAAAGTAGGTTGGCTCCAGTGTCTGCAAGAAATAATCCACCATCTCGTTCTCTCTCATCGGGGGATCTACCCTTGCTGCCTGTTCCCTCCAGCGGAACCCAAATTCTCTGAAGCTTTCGGCGGGTTTCTTCTCTAGCTTTAGCAATGATAAGCGATCAGGGATTATTTCAAGATTATATTGAAATTGGCCGATGAATGCTTGGGCCATGTCATCCCATGTAAACCATCTGCTGGGATCCTGCCTGGTGTACCATTCTAATGCGGACTCTCCCAAACTCTGACCGAAGTAAGCTATCGAATTTCATCTCGCCCTCCGGCTCCTCGCATTTTGCTGCAGAAACCTCGGAGATGGGCTACTGGGTCACCATGCCCCTCGTATAGATCAAACTTGGGCATTTTGAACCCGGCGAGCAACTGGACATCTGGAAATGGGCACAGATCTTTGAAAGCAACGCTGACTTGGTTGCCTAAACCATGCATATTCCTGAAGGATTGCTCTAGGCTTTTGACTTTCCGAATAACTTCCTCATGCTCCAAACTTTTGAAGTGCTTTTCCGGTTCTGCCGGGTTATCCCAGTGAGGGGTGTGTGAATGCGGTTCAGGAGCCTTAAAGGTAGGCTCGGGATCATAACAATGATTGTCATGTATTTGAAAAAGCGGTTCACCGGACGACTTCTGTAAAGTAGCAGGTGGAGGTGCCACGAAAATAGGGGTGACCGGAGGAGGGGTATTTTGTCTAGCTGGTTCAACCTGGGATGTATAAGGGTTTTCCCCTTGATAATATGGATAGATCGGTGCACTTGTCGAGGGATCAATAGGCGGACGCTCTGGAGCTGGTGTAAGAGTAGGAAGGTTTGGTGGTGACTGTCCCCTAGCCCAGGCTAAGTGCATCTCTGTTATTTGCTGTCTCAACCGATCCACCTCATCTTTCATTATCCGTATCTCTGTTTTCTCTCCATCGAGACTTTTGCCGGAACTAGACATGCTTGCTAGAATTGGCCCTTTTGATCTAGTATGGTAATGGTGATTGGCCAGAATATTCTGTCAAGCCAACCGCTAAACTTTCTGAGAATATGCAACAAACTTGTAAGCTCACAGAGTTTAACGGATATGTTATCGCACATTGGATGTAATGCACCTAGTCAGTTAACCATATATGTATTCGCTACATGCATCATTCCAGCTTTTCCTTTTCCATTATCCTTGAAAACCTCTCTTGTTATTAACTTCCATGTTTTTTTTATTTTCTTTTTTATTTATATATATATATATATACAGTTATGGTCGAATCTTATGGAGATTGCCTACGTATCATGACCCCGCATGAATTAGACCGAGCGTAGTTCTCGCAAATTAATGCAAGAAAAATAAAGAGATATTTATTTGATTTTATTATTATTATTTTTTTTTTCTTTGAAGGAAAATTATAGAAGCCGACTCCAACTATAAACTTGTGTAGGAGATTTCTACAAGAATAAGAAAATTTTTGGTGTCAATTATGACTATTTCTACAAAATTGGCCACATAATGGCTTAATTGACAAAATGACTATTTTTGCAAAATTTATTTGAGAAAGATAAACTTGAAAATTTTTCATCCTGTGGCTCATGGGGGCATCGTTCGGCATTGCCATAAACCAACACAAGACTGAGAAGTTTTTAATATCAATTGACTATTTTTTTATAAAATTGGCCATATAATGGCTTAATTGACAAAATGACTATTTTTTGCAAAATTTAATTAAAAAAGATAAACTTGAAATTTTTTTTTTATCCCGTGGCTCATGGGGCATCGTTCGGCATCACCATAAACCAACGCAAAACTATATTTTTCATAAAATGGCCATGTAATGGCTTATTTAAACAAAGTGGCTATTTTTGCAAAATTTTATTTAAGAAGATGCAAATTCAAAATTGTTATCCTGGGGCCTATGGGGCATCGTTCAGCACCGACACAGGCCAACACAAGACTGAGGAAGTTAAAATACAAAAATGTGGCTATTTCAGCAAAATTTCGGCCATGTAATGGCTTGTTTGATAGAGTAGTTATTTTTGTAAAGTTGAGTGATGACTCAAAATTTAATTTTTGCAGATAAAGCCTTTCGACATTTCCGCGAGGGAATATTTCAAGGCTGTGTCCAAAATTATTTAAAATGATTCAAAGTGGCTATTCTTGCAAAAAGGGCCTTCCAGCGTCCTTTTGAAGGACATTCGGTTTGTTTTAAACAAGAATAGCATCACCCGATTTATTTATAACAAAATCAAAAATTTGATATTTTTTGGTTATTTTTGCAAAAGGGGTGTGAACCCGGACTTGATCTTGCGGCTATGGCCTTGCAACATTTCCACAAGGAATATTTCAAGGCTGTGCCCGCAAATTATTAAAAATGATTCAAAGTGGCTATTTTTGCAAAAAAACAGCCTTCCGGCGTCCTTTCGGAACATTCAGCTATTTTCAAAAACGGCGTCACTTTGATTTTATTGACAAAATTAAACACACATTTTTTGATTTTTAAAGGGGTGCCTTTCAACATTTCCACAAGGGTATTTCAAGGCTATTATTCAAAAGGAAAAAGATTTCAGAGTGGCCATTTTTGCAAAAATAGCCTTCCAGCGTCCTTTCGGAACATTCGGCTATTTTCAAAAAACAGCATCACTTTCGATTTATTTAAAACTAAATACACATTTTTTTTGAATTTTGGAAAGGGGTGGTCGGACCCGATGAGGGTTGCCTACGTATCCCACTTAATGGCGAGAATCAAACCTGCGTAGTTCGGTCAGATTATTTTATGACCAATTATTTCAACAAAATTATTCTTCATATTTTTCAAACTTTTCTTTTCAAATTTTCGACTGCGTTTTGTCAATATTTTAATACTTTTCTGTTTCAAATTTCTTTCTTTTTGTTTTCAGGAATTTATCCAATCAGCATAATAACACAAGACAAATAAATGTAACATATAATATGCTCGGTCTTTGATTACCGGGTCACCTGTCCTAGACGGACCCAACCCCTTGTGTTGAGTCCCCTAAGTCAAATGCAACATGATGCAAATAAGCGTTCCTACTAGGGATCCGGCATGAAGTCACGTTATTCTAAGTTCAAAACATGGGTATGTGTTCTAGACTGTGTACCCAAGCGGACAACTCGGGCTGAGGAAGGAGCTCCTTTCCGGGAACCAAAAGGCCAGCCGGCTTAGAAACTTTCCGAGCCTCTTTATTACTTCGGGGTATGACGCTAACAGAATAAGGAGTCTCAACCAGTGAGCACATCCCCGGGGGTGAGAGAAAGAAAGGATTTGGTGCAGTTTGTATATATAGTTCAGATGATATCAAAGTGGTAAACATATAGCAGTTTGTATATATAGTTCAGATAGTGTCAAAGCGGTAAACATATAGCAGTTTGTATACACAGTGCAACTAGTATCAAAGCGGTAGATATATAGCACATTAATTAAACATATAATAAAATCAGATATAGACAAAAACAACAATTTAACTGAGCTCGAATTCTTAAACCCCGAACCGAAGTTCTGGGTTAGCATTATCCCCAGCAGAGTCGCCAGAGCTGTCACACCTCCTTTTCCTGCACCCGCGAAGGCGCGAAGGAGTTTTTCCAATTAAAGGACAATCGAGACGGGATCCATTTATTAAATTCAGAGTCGCCACTTGGAAAAATAATGGTGTCCCAAGTCACCGGTTTGATCCCGAACCGAGGAAATTTATGACTTTGTAATATAGTCTGCGAAACTAGAAAACCGGATAAGGAACTCTGTTAACCCGGGAGAAGGTGTTAGGCACTCCCGGATTCCGTGGTTTTAGCACGGTCGCTCAACTGTACTTTTTGCTTTTATCCGATTTCTTTATATATTTTAACTATGTATTTTTAATGCTCCGCTTTTATTTTTAGAAGAATTGCGACGTCACGAAAACACATTTCGAGTCACACCGCAACCAGTACGCCTGTGACTTTAATGTATTTCAGTTCCGCCGAGAGTAAGATTTGGGTCACATAAATGCGCACCCGTATTTAGGAAAGTAATTTACTTATAAATCGTGCCTAAAGAGTCTATCGTCTTTATTAACTTTGGGAAAGGACCGTGAAATTCACTAAACGGTCCTTCCAAGTCTAAGTTTTTATAACAATTAATTTGAGGGCCCCGCACTTGTGTATTTTTTGTTTGGCGAGGCTCGTCTCATTATTTTATTTAAGGTCAATCCTAACATAACTATATTTTCTACTTATTTCATCTATTGGTTTTAAATCGAAATGGAATTTACTTCTTATAATTGACAGTCCGGATGATGAGCTAGACTGTCTATTCCGGATTTGGGCCATTTGTAATAGTAATCAAAGCCCAATATATTCCAACGCTTTTAGCATATGATTGGACCAATGTCCGGACGAATAAGAGTGTCCTAATGCTTTTGGCGTTACTGTTATTCTTACTGGTTTACCTATTCAGATTTCAATATTTACAAGTTATCATGTTCCAACGAAATTCATTCAAAGTCATCCTGTTTCAGTATAAGTTATTTGGGGAATACAATCACAATCGCTAGTGTTCAAAAGTAACTCTGGATTAAACAACGAAATTTAGTTATCGTTCCAGCTATCCTGTTTGAATTGAACCTCTAATTATCCGATTTACACCTAAAACACAAGATTAAACGAACATAATTTCCAGATTTCATTTCACACACTAATTACTTAAAATCATTCCAAATATAACTATTAACTTTAATATTACAATGAATTCTAATTGTTACTAGAAAATCTATTCACAAGTCAAGTATTATTGCTATCTAAATATAAGTAGCAAAATCAGTCCAAAATATACAATCCAGTTAACAATCCTTTAGAAATGCAAATTCAACAGAAAAGTGGCTAAATGTATCATAATCAACTTCTTCATTCCATTCTTAAAATTGGAGATCTACATCATATTGAATTCAGGATGTGTACCTGGAAATTACAATGAATGGAGGTCAGTTGCAGCAGCAGTAAGACACAATAACCACAGCAAAAGAATAACAACAACCACCACAACAACAACAGCCTCAACAACAACAGCCAACAGAAGAAAAGAGCAGCAGAACAACGGCAACGACAGGAGCAACAGAAGAAACGAACAACAACAACCACCACAACAACAACAGCCTCAACAACCACAGCAGCAACAGCACAACAACGACCAGCAACAGCAAAATAAAAAGCAGCAGCAAACAACAGTGTACAACAACAGCAACATCAGTGTGCAACAGCCGCAACAATTCACAACAACAGCAGTAGAACAAAACAACCAGCAGCAGTAAGAAAAACTATATCATGTATACCTCTCTAGTGTGTTTGTTTTAGAATACTCTCCAATGTCTATCTCCAGTGTTTCCCAGTGTGTATTTTTCTGAGTTTCTCCCCCTGTATCTGTGAGTGTTTCTCCCGCTTTATTCTGTCCGAATTCCCCTTCCCTTCTGCCAATTCTGATCCATTTTCTTTTTACAGCTCATAAGAGCATTAAGACCCATTTGATTAAGCATTTTTCACCCATCATCTCCACTATCATATGTTTTGTTTCCCATTACCATTTGTCTCACTCTATTAATTAATTCCTAGCATGGGTAACATATTTAATTACTTCTTTTAACATCTTCCAAAACCACTATGTCTTGTTCCTCACTAAGTATTAAACAATACCCTATTTTAATATTACTAGTGCTTAGTGGATAAAATACTTTAACATAAATAATTCTTTAAGTTTTCAACTTCCATATTACCCCTAAAACTACTGAAGTCAAGGAAATAGGCTAATGTCCCACTGAAAACTTCTCTCCTAATGTCCTACTAAACTACGACAAAATATTGATCACAACCTAAAGTAAATTGATAAATTAACTATAGAGTTTTCATTTTAACTTACGTTAGAAGAAAAAATGTGCCACTGTAATTGATGTGAAAATGCCTCTTTATTTGAGAGAATATTTAATCATGCTAAAAGTATTAATGAAAAGGCAAACTGATACCAAGAGTGAATGGAAAAATACTTACCGCAAAAGTATGTTTTCAAGTTTCAAAATTAGATGTAAATACTTGAAAAAAATACTACTATGCCTTCCATTGTGACCAAGAGTTTGCCATATAAACAAAGAATCACATTTTCAAAACCATTCCATATATTCATTAACTTAAAACTATTCCACAGATTCATGGAACAAAGAATTGTTATTCATTTAGAATGGAAGAGGCCAAAAATCTAAGATTGAGAATGAAACCTCAAGTTTAGTTTATAGTAGGGAACATGGCAACCTAAGTCTAACAAACATTAACAAAGGAATACTATGAAAAAGCTAAGCAAGTATAAGAGCTCTAACCACAATCACAAATTATCACTATGGACCAATGTCAAGGAAATCCATCACAACGTACCAAATAACAGTGCAAATAGGAAAGGGGAGAAGAGTGAACCTTGATTGCAATAAAAATCAGCAACTACACAGATATTGACTCCAAAAAAATCCATCGAGAAACTAGTGATGCACATTTCAGCAACCAACGAACGGACCTCGAATGGAGACGAACGACGAATTCCCAATACTGAGAACACAAATGATAGTTTCGAAATGACCTCAACTAACACCTTATATAGGAATCTCCGTTCACTGCTGAAGAAAAATGGCGTCGGCTGGCTTTCTAGTGTTGTTGCGGCTGTAACTCCTTAGTTCTCTTTTCTTCTAGGGCTGACCGGCGGCGGCGGATTTCTGGTGGAGAAGAGGGGTGGGCGGTTACAGGGGTCTTGGCGGTCTTGGTGAATACATCATGGAGACGGCGGTGAGCAAGTTCGCTGGCCAGTATGGTCGTTTGATCGCTGGTGTTCGGCGGCTTCTGTGGTGGAGCTACGGCGACTTTGGTTGAAAAATGGGAGTGGTCGGTGGCGTGATGGTTGTGAGACGAAAGGGAAGGGTGGTTGTCGGCCGCAAGGTTTGTCGGCGGCTAGGTTAAGAGGTGAAAGGAAATGGGGCATTTGGAATAGGTCTTTTAGGGTTAGGAATAATGAAATGAAATGAAATGAGGGGGGTTGGTTATTTACGGACCGGGTCGGGTCAATATGGATGTGGGCGGGTAAGGGGTGTGGTTTTGGGTTGGGTTTGGGGTAAAATTATTTTGGTCTTGGTCTCTTTTCTTTTAATTCAAATAGCCCATAAGACCAAGACTTCTCTTTTCATTTATTTCAAAAAAAATTAAAATCAAAACCCCTAAATTAAATTACAAAACCAAATTAACTTAAAAAATGCTAAATAACTTCAAATACCAATTATCACATCAATTAAAAATAAAATCACCCGATTGGGACATTAAATGCTAAAAATAGAACAAATGCATATTTTTGTGATTTTTCATTTTCATAAAACAAACTTAATTGCAAACTTGAATTTCATATACAAATCCAGTATATTTTTTGTATTTTTTATTTGTTTAAACACGGACACACAAACGCAAACAATAAGAGAAAATTAACATAAAATCCACAAAAATTGCAAACAACATAGAAGTATTTTATTTTGAAAATTTTTTTAGGAGTAATTCGTGTGAGGCAAAAATCACGTGCTCACAGCTGCCCCTCTTTGCGCGTAAACATGAAGAGTTTTCGTGCAAAGATAAATGAGCGGATACGAGCGATTTTTGCCCGTTTGAGCACTCCGTATGAAGCATTTTTTGAAAAGTTTGACCGAACCTTTGCTTCAGAAGATTTCCTACATATCCCTGGCTAAAAGGGAATCAGGTCAATGTAGTTCGGGAAGTTTTGGTAGCTTGGGACTACCATGACTGCTGTGATCTTGCTGTTACTGCTGTTGTTGCTGTTGCCACTACTTAACCGATCTCCTTATTACACCGTACTAAACAAAAAAATAAGAAGCTAGACTAAGTTACAGCATTGCAAATTCTTATCTATCTTTTCAACTTGATCTTGTCATGCTCCTTGCCATCCTGCTGGCTCTGATGTTTCTTCACATGCTTCTTCTCTTCTAACAATTGTTATCTCGGCCTATCTTGATTGCCGAACTCTGACCGTTGGTCTCTTCCTTGTGATCTTCGAACTATTTTCTTTCGAAGTCTGAATCTATCTTTCTGATCCTTGTTGCCTTCCTTTCGATTATGAACTTGGATTCACGCTGGGGATTTCCGTTATACTCTACCGCTTTCCTCAACCAACTTCAACAATAAATCGCCACTCTATTCTTCAGGCGGGCTCCTTGACTTCAATTACAACTTCAACATAAATCGCCACTCCATTCTTCAGGCGGGCTCCCTGACTTCAACTACTATTTCAAAATAAAATCACCACTCCATTCTCCAAGCGGGCTCTCTGACTTCAACTACAACTTCAAAATAAAATTGTCACTCCATTCTTCAGGCGGGCTCCCTGACTTCTATCACAACTTCAAAATAAATCGCCACTCCATTCTTCAGGCGGGCTCCCTGACTTCAACTACTACTTCAAAATAAAATCGCCACTCCATTCTCCGGGCGGGCTCCCTGACTTCAACTACTACTTCAAAATAAAATCGCCACTCCATTCTCCAGGCGGGCTCCCTGACTTCAACTACAACTTCAAAATAAATCGCCTTCTTTTGCTTCTTGTACCATTTTATTCTTGCTGCATCGACTCTTGAACCATCATTTCTCCTAAATTACCTTGTTTCGGAACTGCTTTCTTCCTGGGTCGTGTTGCTTTCCCTCCTGACTGCTGGGGATATCTTTAGAACTGTTTACTTGCCTGCTGAGGATAATGATGCTGGGAAAATTTTCCTTTATTACCTCATTTCCTTTGACTCATGCGCTTGAATTTGCGCTGGGATCTCTTGTTGTAACCCTATGCTTTATGGTGGGTTACTGGTTTCAAGACCTGCAATGTAAAGACTGAAGACTTGCCTTTTGTTATACAGGTAGGCGCCTGCTTTTAGTAGGAACTTTTGAATTTAAAATGCATGTTGGCAATAATTTACAAAATATGCAAAGGACAATGCAAAATAAACAAACGTAAAATATCCTATTCGAGGGCGAATACTCCCATTGTATTCTATTCGAGGGTGAATACTCCCATTGTATCCTATTCGAGGGCGAATACTCCCATTGTATCCTATTCGAGGGCGAATACTCACATTGTATCCTATTCGAGGGCGAATACTCCCATTATATCCTATTCGAGGGCGAATACTCCCATTGTATCCTATTCGAGGGCGAATACTCCCATTGTATCCTATTCGAGGGCGAATACTCCCATTGTATCCTATTCGAGGGCGAATACTCCCATTGTATCCTATTCGAGGGCGAATACTCCCATTGTATCCTATTCGAGGGCGAATACTCCCATTGTATCCTATTCTAGGGCGAATACTCCCATTGTATCCTATTCGAGGGCGAATACTCCCATTGTATCCTATTCGAGGGCGAATACTCCCATTGTATCCTATTCGAGGGCGAATACTCCCATTGTATCCTATTCGAGGGCGAATACTCCCATTGTATCCTATTCGAGGGCGAATACTCCCATTGTATCCTATTCGAGGGCGAATACTCCCATTATATCCTATTCGAGGGCGAACACTCCCATTGTATCCTATTCGAGGGCGAACACTCCTATTGTATCCTATTCGAGGGTGAACACTCCCATTGTATCCTATTCGAGGGCGAATACTCCCATGATATCAATGTATGAAAGTGAACAAACCTGAGACGTCCTGTTCGAAGGTGGACAAACCTGAAACATCCTATTTGAAGGTGGACAAACTTGACACGTCATCTTGAATTGCCTTCCTCGTTTCTCCGAGAAAATTTTCAACAACGGCAGAAAATTTTCTGCCCCAGTATTGGTGTTCTTCCTTGTGGCATGACTTTCCGCTATCAATAGCACTTTCTTTCCCTGTTTCAAATCAAAGAAAATTTGTTAGTTCAAAACATTGTGAGCGGTTGTGCCGCTCATGTGGTGGTTTT
This sequence comes from Nicotiana noctiflora, assembly GCA_032618575.1. NCBI lineage: Eukaryota > Viridiplantae > Streptophyta > Magnoliopsida > Solanales > Solanaceae > Nicotiana > Nicotiana noctiflora. The sequence goes on along the minus strand of JASVEL010007796.1, from coordinate 32,387 downwards.
TTCCTTTTCTCCTTTCCCTCGCTCGGGGTTCCCAAAACTTGTTGGGGAATGATTTCATTTGTTGGAGATGATATTCCTGTTGGGGATGGGTTTTTCCATTTATCCCTTCCCCGTTCTGTGTTTCTCAACTTGCTGGGGGTTACTTTGTTGAGGATGAGATTTCCTTTCTTCCTTTACCACTCTGTGTTGTCCGACCTCCTCGGAACTTGCTGAAGATAACACTGCTGGTGGATTTTCATTTCCTCAAAATTGGTGTTTCGCTCTTCTGAAGACTGTTGAGGATGACACTGGTTCGAAGACCATTTCCCTTAAGGCTTGTCCTATCTTCCTTCTTCCCCAAGTGGGTATTGACTTCCAGAAAATTTTCAAAGTGAGAAGAAAATTTTCTGCCCCAGTTTGATAATCTTATTTGCACCATACTTCTCTGCCGTCAATGGCATTTCCTTGCCTTGCATAATAATTGGAAAGTTGGTGGTAAGTTTTGAAGTCATTTCTCACTATGTTTTGACTAGACTGACTTTGATGGAGAATTTTGACAAAAGGAGAAAGATAAAGATAAACAACAAATAGAAGACAAGAGAGGACTGACTCTCTAACCAGAAACAACTATAAAAACTTATCAAATGCGGATACCAACTCTACTGGCCTATCCTCCGTCGTTAATTTCCTTTCACGATTTCTGTCTCGTGATTTCCATCTGATTATCACCTTTATTCGACTTGTAGTGCCCGAAGGGTTTTCACTTTCAAGCCTCTCTCATTTTGATTTTCTCTCGGCTTTCGTCGCTTTATGGTGCCTGTGAAGGTTTTCACCGGTAAGACTCTCTCGTTTGTATCACTTTTAGCCGGGGATTGGGGTGTCACTGCTAAGACTCTCTCGTGTTTCCTTTCTGCTGGGAATCAGAGTCTTTTCTGCTGAGAATCAGAGTGTTATACTTTGATAGGACTCTCTCACTCGCTTGACGTGGCATCTTTTGAAGACTGATCAGAAGGTCTTTCTGGACCGTAATGTGGGATTTGGACAGGGTTAGAAAGAAAGGGTATTGAAGGCTCAAAACAAAATCAATTTTGGGTTCAAAATTTACAACCTTCGGACCTAAATTTATTTATAATTAACACCATTTTTCTTTGCCCCAGTTTTTACTCGGGGAATTTTTATTACTTTATTTACACTATGACCGAGCTGTGAAGCGTCTACGTATCCTTTTTAAGGAATCAGGTCAAACGTAGTTCCCAATTCCCTTTTTTCAAGTTGCTCTTTTCATTCATTTTTCTTTTTCTTTTCTTTTCTTTTCTTTATCTCTTTTTGTTGTTTTATTTTTTTTTTTCTTTATCCCTTTCTTCTCTTGTCTTTCAAACTTGTGTTTCTAGTCTTTGCAACTAATTCCGAATGAGGGGTATGAAAGAATTTAAATTAAGGCTCAAAGGGTTGACGATGGATAAAGTGTTTGGATAGCAGAACAAAAATGCCTTCGTCATTCCAATCTTCAAAACTTGCCAAGTTCAAACAACATATTCACGACATCTTCTGTTTGTGCCCTGATTGATAACCATATCGTCCATTCGCCTTTCATCTATCATTTTAAAGTATTGCTGGACGACACTTTCATTTCAGTATCACTAGCGAACCCCGTCTTGGCATGGCCAATTTTCCTTTAAGGGTTTCTTTATGTTTTACCTGCCCCAGTCTCACATGATTCGGGCTCCAAATAATCCCAAATCATTTTTATTTCTTTTAAAATGCCCTGATTATCTTCCAATTGCTTCATGATTAACCCTTAATATTAGGCCAAAATTATATGCGATGCCATGTCATTAGAGTCGGCGTTTGAACAAATGAAAAATTTAAAAATAGAAGAACTAAACAAAAGATGACTAGGGTAATAAAATATCGAAAGTTTCATAAAACTAAACGGCGAAATGATTCAAATACAAATAAGCAAACCAAAACACAAAACTGAAACGAAACTTGAAACGACTAAGCAAACTGCAATGACCAAAATGGAAAGATAAGAGGGTTTCACTTCAAAACAAGATCCGGGTCACAACCCCGAAAACAACCCGGACAAAAGAAATGACAACAAAACAAACCACCGAAGACTCCTCCCGATTACCAAGCATGACTTCTTATATGTTGGGTCTAAGGGTGAGCTGGCAATGGATTCTGATTAATGTTGGGTGCCTCTGGTGTCTGCACCTCGATCTTATTGGTGTCAATAAGATTTTGTACTGCATGTTTCAGTTTCCAACATTTCTCGGTATCATGTCCGAGAGCCCCTGAACAATACTCACAGCTTACTGAGCGATCCACATTTGGGGGTAGGGGATTTGGCAATCTTGTCTCAACAGGACTCAACAAACCTATCTGCTTCAATTTGTGGAACAGAGCAGTATAAGTTCCTCCCAACTCAGTGAAGGTTCTTTGTGCCTTTTCCTTTCTGAAGGCATGATTCCCTCGGAAACCTGGTCCTGGAGGGTTATTGTAGGCCCTCGGTGGTGGATATGTGTTTCGGGGAGGGTGATTAGGGTGGTAGGGTCTGGCTTGGTAATGAGGTGAAGGACCTTTCGATCTAGACCAAGTACCCTCCTCTACTGTTGCAACTTCTTCTTTTCTCTTCTTCCCGAATGCAACCCCTGTGCCATTCTGAATAGCTTGAGTTGTTGCTTTCAACGCGGAATAGCTCAAGATCTTATTGGACTTAAGTCCCTCTTCTATCATTCCGCCCATTTTGACCACCTCATTGAAAGATTTACCAACCGATGTCACCAGGTGACTAAAGTAGGTTGGCTCCAGTGTCTGCAAGAAGTAATCTACCATCTCGATCTCTCTCATCGGGGGATCCACCCTTGCTGCCTGTTCCCTCCAGCGGAACCCAAATTCTCTGAAGCTTTCAGCGGGTTTCTTCTCTAGCTTGAGCAATGATAAGCGATCGGGGATTATTTCAAGATTATATTGAAACTTGGCCGATGAATGCTTGGGCCAAGTCATCCCATGTAAACCATCTGCTGGGATCCTGCCCGGTGTACCACTCTAGTGCAGACCCTCCCAAGCTCTGACCGAAGTAAGCTATCAGAATTTCATCTCGCCCTCCGGCTCCTCGCATTTTGCTGCAGAAACCTCGGAGATGGGCTACTGGGTCACCATGCCCCTCGTATAGATCAAACTTGGGCATTTTGAACCCGGCGAGCAACTGGACATCTGGAAATGGGCACAGATCTTTGAAAGCAACGCTGACTTGGTTGCCTAAACCATGCATATTCCTGAAGGATTGCTCTAGGCTTTTGACTTTCCGAATAACTTCCTCATGCTCCAAACTTTTGAAGTGCTTTTCCGGTTCTGCCGGGTTATCCCAGTGAGGGGTGTGTGAATGCGGTTCAGGAGCCTTAAATGTAGGCTCAGGATCATAACAATGATTGTCATGTATTTGAAAAAGCGGTTCACCGGACGACTTCTGTAAAGTAGCAGGTGGAGGTGCCACGAAAATAGGGGTGACCGGAGGAGGGGTATTTTGTCTAGCTGGTGGAACCTGGGATGTATAAGGGTTTTCCCCTTGATAATATGGATAGATCGGTGCACTTGTCGAGGGACGTTCTCGAGCTGGTGTAAAAGCAGGAATGTTTGGTGGTGACTGTCCCCTAGCCCAGGCTAGGTGCATCTCTGTTATTTGCTGTCTCAACCGGTCCACCTCATCTTTCATTATCTGTATCTCTGTTTTCTCTCCATCGAGACTTTTGCCGGAACTAGACATGCTTGCTAGAATTGGCCCTTTTGATCTAGTATAGTAATGGTGTTTGGCCAGAATATTCTGTCAAGCCAACCGCTAAACTTTCTGAAATGCAACAAAGCTGGTAAGTTCACAGAGTTTAACGGATATGTTATCGCACATTGGATGTAATGCACCTAGTCAGTTAACCATATATGTATTCGCTACATGCATCATTCCAGCTTTTCCTTTTCCATTATCCTTGAAAACCTCTCTTGTTATTAACTTCCATGTTTTTTTTTTCTTTTTTATTTATATATATATATACAGTTGTGGTCGAATCTTATGGAGATTGCCTACATATCATGACCCCGCATGAATTAGACCGAGCGTAGTTCTCGCAAATTAATGCAAGAAAAATAAAGAGATATTTATTTGATTTTATTATTATTATTTTTTTTTCTTTGAAGGAAAATTATAGAAGCCGACTCCAACTATAAACTTGTGTAGGAGATTTCTACAAGAATAAGAAAATTTTTGGTGTCAATTATGACTATTTCTACAAAATTGGCCACATAATGGCTTAATTGACAAAATGACTATTTTTGCAAAATTTATTTGAGAAAGATAAACTTGAAAATTTTTCATCCTGTGGCTCATGGGGGCATCGTTCGGCATTACCATAAACCAACACAAGACTGAGAAGTTTTAAATATCAATTGACTATTTTTTTACAAAATTGGCCATATAATGGCTTAATTGACAAAATGACTATTTTTTGCAAAATTTAATTAAAAAAGATAAACTTGAAATTATTTTTTTTATCCCGTGGCTCATGGGGCATCGTTTGGCATCACCATAAACCAACGCAAAACTATATTTTTCATAAAATGGCCATGTAATGGCTTATTTAGACAAAGTGGCTATTTTTGCAAAATTTTATTTAAGAAGATGCAAATTCAAAATTGTTATCCTGGGGCCTATGGGGCATCGTTCAGCACCGACACAGGCCAACACAAGACTGAGGAAGTTAAAATACAAAAATGTGGCTATTTCAGCAAAATTTCGGCCATGTAATGGCTTGTTTGATAAAGTAGTTATTTTTGTAAAGTTGAGTGATGACTCAAAATTTAATTTTTACAGATACAGCCTTTCGACATTTCCGCATGGGAATATTTCAAGGCTGTGTCCAAAATTATTTAAAATGATTCAAAATGGCTATTCTTGCAAAAACGGCCTTCCAGCGTCCTTTTGAAGGACATTCGGTTTGTTTTAAACAAGAATAGCATCACCCGATTTATTTATAACAAAATCAAAAATTTGACATTTTTTGGTTATTTTTGCAAAAGGGGTGTGAACCCGGACTTGATCTTGCGGCTTTGGCCTTGCAACATTTCCACAAGGAATATTTCAAGGTCGTGCCCGCAAATTATTAAAAATGATTCAAAGTGGCTATTTTTGCAAAAAACAGCCTTCCGGCGTCCTTTCGGAACATTCGGCTATTTTCAAAAACGGCGTCACTTTGATTTTATTGACAAAATTAAACACACATTTTTTGATTTTTAAAGGGGTGCCTTTCAACATTTCCACAAGGGTATTTCAAGGCTATTATTCAAAAGGAAAAAGATTTCAAAGTGGCCATTTTTGCAAAAATAGCCTTCCAGCGTCCTTTCGGAACATTCGGCTATTTTCAAAAAACAGCATCACTTTCGATTTATTTAAAACTAAATACACATTTTTTTTGAATTTTGGAAAGGGGTGGTCGGACCCGATGAGGGTTGCCTACGTATCCCACTTAATGGCGAAAATCAAACCTGCGTAGTTCGGTCAGATTATTTTATGACCAATTATTTCAACAAAATTATTCTTCCTATTTTTCAAACTTTTCTTTTCAAATTTTCGACTGCGTTTTGTCAATATTTTAATACTTTTCTGTTTCAAATTTCTTTCTTTTTGTTTTCAGGAATTTATCCAATCAGCATAATAACACAAGACAAATAAATGTAACATATAATATGCTCGATCTTTGATTACCGGGTCACCTGTCCTAGACGGACCCAACCCCTGTGTTGAGTCCCCTAAGTCAAATGCAACATGATGCAAATAAGCGTTCCTACTAGGGATCCGGCATGAAGTCACGTTATTCTAAGTTCAAAACATGGGTATGTGTTCTAGACTGTGTACCCAAGCGGACAACTCGGGCTGAGGAAGGAGCTCCTTTCCGGGAACCAAAAGGCCAGCCGGCTTAGAAACTTTCCGAGCCTCTTTATTACTTCGGGGTATGACGCTAACAGAATAAGGAGTCTCAACCAGTGAGCACATCCCCGGGGGTGAGAGAAAGAAAGGATTCGGTGCAGTTTGTATATACAGTTCAGATGATATCAAAGCGGTAAACATATAGCAGTTTGTATATATAGTTCAAATAGTGTCAAAGCGGTAAACATATAGCAGTTTGTATATACAGTGCAACTAGTATCAAAGCGGTAGACATGTAGCACATTAATTAAACATATAATAAAATCGGATATAGACAAAAACAACAATTTAACTGAGCTCGAATTCTTAAACCCTGAACCGAAGTTCAGAGGTTAATCATCCCCAGCAGAGTCGCCAGAGCTGTCACACCTCCTTTTTACGCGCCCGCGAGAGCGCGAGGGAGTTTTTCCAATTAAAGGACAATCGAGACGGGATCCATTTATTAAATTCAGAGTCGCCACTTGGAAAAATAATGGTGTCCCAAGTCACCGGTTTGATCCCGAACCGAGGAAATTTATGACTTTGTAATATAGTCTGCGAAACTAGAAAACCGGATAAGGAACTGTGTTAACCCAGGAGAAGGTGTTAGGCACTCCCGGATTTCGTGGTTTTAGCACGGTCGCTCAACTGTACTTTTTGCTTTTATCCGATTTCTTTATATATTTTAACTATGTATTTTTAATGCTCCGCTTTTATTTTTAGAAGAATTGCGACGTCACGAAAACACATTTCGAGTCACACCGCAACCAGTACGCCTGTGACTTTAATGTATTTCAGTTCCGCCGAGAGTAAGATTTGGGTCACATAAATGCGCACCCGTATTTAGGAAAGTAATTTACTTATAAATCGTGCCTAAAGAGTCTATCGTCTTTATTAACTTTGGGAAAGGACCGTGAAATTCACTAAACGGTCCTTCCAAGTCTAAGTTTTTATAACAATTAATTTGAGGGCCCCGCACTTGTGTATTTTTTGTTTGGCGAGGCTCGTCTCATTATTTTATTTAAGGTCAATCCTAACATAACTGTATTTTCTACTTATTTCATCTATTGGTTTTAAATCGAAATGGAATTTACTTCTTATAATTGACAGTCCGGATGATGAGCTAGACTGTCTATTCCGGATTTAGGCCATTTGTAATAGTAATCAAAGCCCAATATATTCCAACGCTTTTAGCATATGATTGGACCAATGTCCGGGCGAATAAGAGTGTCCTAATGCTTTTGGCGTTACTGTTATTCTTACTGGTTTACCTATTCAGATTTCAGTATTTACAAGTTATCATGTTCCAACGAAATTCATTCAAAGTCATCCTGTTTCAGTATAAGTTATTTGGGGAATACAATCACAATCGCTAGTGTTCAAAAGTAACTCTGGATTAAACAACGAAATTTAGTTATCGTTCCAGCTATCCTGTTTGAATTGAACCTCTAATTATCCGATTTACACCTAAAACACAAGATTAAACGAACATAATTTCCAGATTTCATTTCACACACTAATTACTTAAAATCATTCCAAATATAACTATTAACTTTAATATTACAATGAATTCTAATTGTTACTAGAAAATCTATTCACAAGTCAAGTATTATTGCTATCTAAAAATAAGTAGCAAAATCAGTCCAAAATATACAATCCAGTTAACAATCCTTTAGAAATGCAAATTCAACAGAAAAGTGGCTAAATGTATCATAATCAACTTCTTCATTCCATTCTTAAAATTGGAGATCTACATCATATTGAATTCAGGATGTGTACCTGGCAATTACAATGAATGGAGGTTAGTTGCAGCAGCAGTAAGACACAATAACCACAGCAAAAGACTAACAACAACCACCACAACAACAACAGCCTCAACAACAACAGCCAACAGAAGAAAAGAGCAGCAGAACAACGGCAACGACAGGAGCAACAGAAGAAAAGAACAACAACAACCACCACAACAACAACAGCCTCAACAACCACAGCAGCAACAGCACAACAACGACCAGCAACAGCAAAATAAAAAGCAGCAGCAAACAACAGTGTACAACAACAGCAACATCAGTGTGCAACAGCCGCAACAATTCACAACAACAGCAGTAGAACAAAACAACCAGCAGCAGTAAGAAAAACTATATCATGTATACCTCTCTAGTGTGTTTGTTTTAGAATACTCTCCAATGTCTATCTCCAGTGTTTCCCAGTGTGTATTTTTCTGAGTTTCTCCCCCTGTATCTGTGAGTGTATCTCCCTCTTTATTCTGTCAGAATTCCCCTTCCCTTCTGCCAATTCTGATCCCTTTTCTTTTTACAGCTCATAAGAGCATTAAGACCCATTTGATTAAGCATTTTTCACCCATCATCTCCACTACCATATGTTTTGTTTCCCATTACCATTTGTCCCACTCTATTAATTAATTCCTAGCATGGGTAACATATTTAATTACTTCTTTTAACATCTTCCAAAACCACTATGTCTTGTTCCTCACTAAGTATTAAACAATACCCTATTTTAATATTATTAGTGCTTAGTGGATAAAATACTTTAACATAAATAATTCTTTAAGTTTTCAACTTCCATATTACCCCTAAAACTACTGAAGTCAAGCAAATATGCTAATGTCCCACTGAAAACTTCTCTCCTAATGTTCTACTAAACTACGACAAAATATTGATCACAACCTAAAGTAAATTGATAAATTAACTATAGAGTTTTCATTTTAACTTACGTTAGAAGAAAAACTATGCCACTGTAATTGATGTGAAAATGCCTCTTTATTTGAGAGAATATTTAATCATGCTAAAAGTATTAATGAAAAGGCAAACTGATACCAAGAGTGAATGGAAAAATACTTACCGCAAAAGTATGTTTTCAAGTTTCAAAATTAGATGTAAATACTTGAAGAAAATACTACTGTGCCTTCCATTGTGACCAAGAGTTTGCCATATAAACAAAGAATCACATTTTCAAAACCATTCCATATATTCGTTAACTTAAAACTATTCCACAGATTCATGGAACAAAGAATTGTTATTCATTTAGAATGGAAGAGGCCAAAAATCTAAGATTGAGAATGAAACCTCAAGTTTAGTTTATAGTAGGGAACATGGCAACCTAAGTCTAACAAACATTAACAAAGGAATACTATGAAAAAGCTGAGCAAGTATAAGAGCTCTAACCACAATCACAAATTATCACTATGGACCAATGTCAAGGAAATCCATCACAACGTACCAAATAACAGTGCAAATAGGAAAGGGGAGAAGAGTGAACCTTGATTGCAATAAAAACCAGCAACTACACAGATATTGACTCCAAAAAAATCCATCGAGAAACTAGTGATGCACATTTCAGCAACCAACGAACGGACCTCGAATGGAGACGAACGACGAATTCCCAATACTGAGAACACAAATGATAGTTTCGAAATGACCTCAACTAACACCTTATATAGGAATCTCCGTTCACTGCTGAAGAAAAATGGCGTCGGCTGGCTTTCTAGTGTTGTTGCGGCTGTAACTCCTTAGTTCTCTTTTCTTCTAGGGCTGACCGGCGGCGGCGGATTTCTGGTGGAGAAGAGGGGTGGGCGGTTACAGGGGTCTTGGCGGTCTTGGTGAATACATCATGGAGACGGCGGTGAGCAAGTTCGCTGGCCAGTAGGGTCGTTTGAACGCTGGTGTTCGGCGGCTTCTGTGGTGGAGCTACGGCGACTTTGGTTGAAAAATGGGAGTGGTCGGCGGCGTGATGGTTGTGAGACGAAAGGGAAGGGTGGTTGTCGGCCGCAAGGTTTGTCGGTGGCTAGGTTAAGAGGTGAGAGGAAATGGGGCATTTGGAAGAGGTCTTTTAGGGTTAGGAATAATGAAATGAAATGAAATGAGGGGGGTTGGTTATTTACGGACCGCGTCGGGTCAATATGGATGTGGGCGGGTAAGGGGTGTGGTTTTGGGTTGGGTTTGGGGTAAAATTATTTTGGTCTTGGTCTCTTTTCTTTTAATTCAAATAGCCCATAAGACCAAGACTTCTCTTTTCATTTATTTCAAAAAAAATTAAAATCAAAACCCCTAAATTAAATTACAAAACCAAATTAACTTAAAAAATGCTAAATAACTTCAAATACCAATTATCACATCAATTAAAAATAAAATCACCCGATTGGGACATTAAATGCTAAAAATAGAACAAATGCATATTTTTGTGATTTTTCATTTTCATAAAACAAACTTAATTGCAAACTTGAATTTCATATACAAATCCAGTATATTTTTTGTATTTTTTATTTGTTTAAACACGGACACACAAACGCAAACAATAAGAGAAAATTAACATAAAATCCACAAAAATTGCAAACAACACAGAAGTATTTTATTTTGAAAATTTTTTTAGGAGTAATTCGTGTGAGGCAAAAATAACGTGCTCACAGGTCTCATAATTCCAGGCCCCAAAATAATAGTTTTTCTACTGTTTTCATGAATTAAAGAATGTGATTGTGGTTTATAATCACCCATAAATAAGTTTAAATTATCAAATCACTTACCTCTGTGATACCCACTGATTTTCTCTCTTAAAAATTGCCTCAGACGCTTTTTCCCGTTCAAAAATTGGAAGAAAACTTGACCTGCTCATTATAGGTACACTGTTCACGCGTTTTATTGCTCCCAATGGATTCCTTGTGAAATTCTAATGAATTTAGGCTTTTGAATCACTCAATTTGACCTTATAATAAAGGAGATATGTGGGTTTTAAGATTTACAAATAGTGCAGGTTTTTAATACGCCGTCAGGGGCAGTTTCGTCATTAACCTAAAAATCTGGGCAACCTTAGTAGAATGGCCATAAAATCCTCATACGATGTCCAAATTCAATGATTGTTATTGCTACAGGTCCGTAATTACGATACGGATCAAATGCGTCATTCGAAACAGTAATCGGAGCTCATTTATTCAATATGATATCATTTATACTTGAAGAAACGATGTCGAAGCATAAGAAAAGGAGCATAAAGCAACCCAAACCTATCCAAAACTCAACAGACCCCTCGGGGCTCCAAACCAAGTATGTAAACTGACTCAAAAATATCATACAAACTTGCTCGAGCGATCAAATCGCTAAAATAACATCAAATTCAACGAATTAAACCCCAAGATCACACTTTTCATTTCAAAGTTTATAAACCTTAACTTTAGACTTTTTAGGACCGAAACACGTCAAACGACGTCTGTTTTTGACCAAACTTTACACGAAGCACTTAAACAATATATAAGACTTGTACCGAATGTAGGAACCAAAATACGACCTTAATACCATAGTCTTTTAATCAATTTTTATTTCCATTTTCCTTAATAATTTCAAAACAATAATTTAATAGATAAATTCTTTTATTCAGGTTTTAGACCTCGAATTTCAACTCCGGCCACATGCCCAAGTCCCATATTTTTCTACGGACCTTCCGGGACAGTCCGATATCGGGTCCGGGTCTGTTTACCAAAAATGTTGACCAAAGTCAACTATTATCATATTAATATCAAAATTCTTCAAATTTTTCACAGAATTCACATATTTCAACAAAAAAAAATTTCCGGCTTCGCACCCGAGCTGTGCATGCAAATTGGGGCAATATAAAATAAGGTTTTCAAGGCCTCAGAAGAACAGAACACATGAGGAAAACAGGTGATGATCCTTTGGGTCGTCACATAAGCGAATAGGTCTGCCATTGCCTGATGCTTGGAAAGACACTCCTTGTACTTCTTTGCCACCTTCTTTAGGGCGCCAGCCTTCTTTTGTGCTCGCAGACCTATCTCTATCTCCAAAACGAGGGTCTAAATAAGAGACAAAAAAAAAAGACAAATTAGCATGCACCAAGGTTCACTTTATAATACATAAAGAAGAACAGAGTATACCTGTAAAATCGCACTGACAACTCTTTGGGATAGATCCCTGTCGCTAACATCTTTCAAACTCTCGCTCAACGGCCACACACAGTGGGGTCATATCCGCTGTGGCCTGCTCGCTATGTTGAAATAGGTTATATCCACTTGGGATAAAAATCCGGCGTTCAGGCCCACCCGCCATTATCCCCATGGGGGCTCAATCACTCCTTAATGCATCTACAGCCGCAGGGGCCGTCTCAGGTTCTGCCCTTTCCTCATCATCTGCCTCCACAGCAACAGCCGACGTGCCACAATCTGGAACACGTACAGGATCGGTGTCGAGAACTACCCTCCCCTGGAGAGCCGACCTCCCTGAGCGGATGGCATCGGACATCGAAACTGGTCTTGATTCCGGACAAGGTTCACACACCCCCTTATCCTCTGTGGCAATACCCTTGCCGAGCAGCAACCGACGCCTCTTCCTCTCCGGCGGCTCCTCGCCCTCAGAAGTCTCATCTACGGGCCGAGGGGATAGGGTGAAGGAGTTGCTTCGCTTGTGGACTCAACCATAGGCCCAGCCTCAGGTTGAGCAACCTCTAGGACGCCATCACTAGGCGAGTCACGGGGCACGTACTCGTCTCCAAAATCAGTCCCCACCCCAGACAAGGCGGTGACATTATGCTTCCTCCTCTTAGGGGCGCTCCGACCTGCCAACATAAAATAGGTCAAGTAGTGAAACCTAATGAAACCTGTCAACCATGGTCGAAGAAGTTACTTGGTGGGCCATATCGATCACAGAATGCGGACCAGGTACGGCACGCCTTTGCAAATGGAATCAACTGCTCTACCCACGACCTAATATTGTCAACGGATCAGGGTTAAGAAGCCCTCGCTGTGAAAAGGAGAGGCAAATTAAAAGAAGTTATGATGGTCATACGATCATAGATTGCAAATAGTACTAAAATCAAGTAAAAACACTTACGTTTTGGATTCCACCTCTCTGGGAATCCTTCAGGATTCGACACGAGGTGCTCCATCTTTATGTAAAAAAAACTTACGCCAGAAGCGACTGTTGGTGTTGTCGTCGGCCTTGACGACTAGGCCCCTCTTTCCAGGGCTTTTTAGTTGTAGCATAATACCCCTCGTGTAGCTAGGGTTGAATAACGGCAAGAGGTGATGGACCAAAACGCTGAATCCGTCCCTGGCCGCATAGGTGTTCATAATACGACACACCTTCCAAGTGTAGGGATTAATCTGAGCCAGGCACATGTCATAAAAGCGGTAGAGCTCCTACACGAGGGGAAAAACTGGGATGCCTTACCCGATCAGGAATGGATATTCATAAAATGTGAAATATCTCGGCCGGTGCACGTTGGCATAGTTCGTGTTGGCCGGCTCCATCACTACTTGGTCTGGAATCCGGTACGCCTCTTGGAGGTCATTCAAATGTGATTGTAATAGCTCACTATGATCCAAAAGAGGAGTCAGGCTCTTGGTCGGGAAATTTCTACGAGCGTGTATCTCTTTGGGAAGAAATTGTCTACGCTAAGAGGGACGAGGGGTTTCTTTGCCTTTTTCTCATCACCACCCGAAGATGGTGGAACCCTAGATGTGGTGTCATCTTTGCCCTTTTTACTGCTTTGCCCGCGTTTAGCCATAGTAATTTTCTATATAAATCAAGCTCTGACAACAAGAAGGGTGGTTTCAATAGAAAAGGAAGAGTTTAAGCACAAAATAGCGGTTTTTGCTAAAGAAGATGAAAAGGGAATTAGAAAAATATGGAAGTTCGAAAGATAAAAAAGATTGAACATTCCTCCAATTTATAGGGCTAAGATACACGGAAATCGAAGAGGCATGATTCAAAATGGGTGAGGGTAACCAAAACGTAAAATTGCCTCCTAAAATGCCTCGAGAGCAAGTATGCCCATGATGCGTGCCAGTAGTGATGCCACTTTAAAAAGTAGACAACGTGTCAACGGATCGACAACAACATATGTTTCCCCTACTCACATCATCGCCCTCATAATAAGGTCAAATTCTCCAAAGACGAGGTCGGCATTTCCGTCCATTGAAGGCGTGTACCGTATACGCCTCTAACGAGCGAAGGACTAACTGTATGGGGTTAAATTTGACCCTATACGTCTCTACGCCAAAGGGTACGCCCTGTACGCGTATACCTACTACAATAAGGGTACGGTTCGGACGAGAGGGCGAAGGCGACGCCATTTAAAATTGGGCGTCCTCGCTAGGAGGACATCAACCACGTTCAATACTTTTATTACTATTATAAAGAAGGCCCCTCCTTATATAAAGGGTACCTTCCTATTTTAAAAAGGGCGTCAGTATTATTATTCAATAATACAACTCTCTTATTCTCTCTTATTCTCTGTATCTCTAACTTCTGATAAACAACTATTCTTAAGTTCATCATCTTGCAATATTAGATCTGTCATAGCTACATTGTTCTTACATCTCTAGACTTATTATATTTGATTATGATTTATCCTTTTATACTTTGATTGTTTTAGCTTACAAATATCGTTTAACTTTTGAGCCAAGCACAAGACAAAAGTCAATGTTAGATGTAATGTCTAAATGATATAATTTTTGGACCCCATCAATCCTTGGTGGATATTGATATGATAGTCGGTGAATTCATTACTTGTTCAGTCTTAGTGATGACTACTGATCGAACAACGAATTCGAAAGTTGTTTACTTGCCTTTCCAGAAATAATTTACTCTTTCTTAAACATTTATAATGTTTAGCTCTTTTATATAAGGGTGTCACTGGAAGGGATGTGACTTTTAATGAAGGTGTGTTTGTATGTTTTGTATAAACATGACCATTCATGAACAAATGTATTAATACATTGGTCTATAATAAGGTGAACCAACCGATGAACATGACCAAAGTCCATCACAAGTTGGATTTGTTTCATGAATGAATGTGCTATATTTTCATATCATATAGACGTATGAATAAAATAACATACAAATGCAAGAAAATGGCAGAGTGATTGCGAAATTATTTTATATTAAAAGGTTGTAGCCATAATTAATACAATCCGTCCATCTATTGTCTACATTAAGTATAGTCAATAATCTAATACGTAATAGAAAGTCGAGATGAATTAATCTACGATATAAGGAAGTTCGCATTGAATTGTCATAACAATAAAATGAGTTTTGGGATATTATAAATATATTTATGACTCAGTATTTCACTATAATAAGTATCATGGGTTATTGAGGGGTATAGTGATGTATATAGGATGACCGAATCACCTAAACTAAATCCACAAGTGGATATATTAGCGGAGGAACAGTGTCTTGGAAACCGTCCAAACAAACGTGCATTGATATTCTACAATAGGGGCTGAGTTTATAGCCTTAGACAAGGCCAGTGAAAACGTTGAATGGCTCCAGAATTTCTTTGAGAAATTGTACCTTAGCCCGATATATTATACCTAAATGCATACATTGCGATGGTCAATAGGACGGATTGGGAGCATTATGTATAACGAAAAATCTTGTCAAAAATGACGAAGGTATAAAATCGTTAGGCAACTACTTTCTAGGGGAATTATCATAACTGACTATGTGAAGTCAAGTGATAATGTGTTGGATCCATTTACAAAAGGCCTAACTAGATTGGTAATTGAAAGATCATCAAGGAGAATTGGACTTTGGCCGAGGACAAGTCATTGTAGCGGAAAACTCTACCTAGAAGACTGGAGATCCTAAGATCTAGGTTTAAGGCGCTCAAACAAAGTCATTAATGATAGTTCAATATTATTAAATAAATTTTTTTTTGGTCCTTTCTCGTGATGAGACGATGTTCAGTACCAAGGATAAAGCACTAAGGTTTTTTAATGGTTTTTAAATTTGATATAGGGTATATCAAATAGTATATCTACATGATAACACGTTTAGGAATCATCTATGTAAGTGTGAAGTGTTAGTCGCTTCAAGAAGAGTTTTGTAAGGCCAATTCTCTATGCACTTATGAAATCAGGCGGTGTTCATGGCTGAAATGAACACAATAATGAGAACCAAAGACGATTAAGGGTTGATTGTTTGACTTATGGTTGTCAAGGTATACACCAAAGTTCAACGGTTTAAAGATATCACCGACTAACCGAGTATATATCCGACATAAGTTCACTATGGAAGTTCAAAGGGAAACCTACTTATCCATATGTTATTAATCCTTACTTGCGAATTATACGATTTTTATGCATGTTTTTTAAAATATGGCCATTTCCCCTTCATGTGGGGGATTGTTGGGATTTTTTCTACAGGGTGTGAATGGGAAATGGAAAAGGCATGTCTTGAATTGTACCTCTTCATCTTACCTTTTCATTACCTATAAATTTAGAGATTTGGATTCATTTTTTAGATATAAAATATCTGAAAAGTTCTCCCCTCTTTTCTATGCTGTTCCATTATTTTCAAATAAACATTAGTGTCAAGTATGATTTGCTCTGTTTGTTGAGTCGCCGAAGTTCTGTAATTTCCGATTTTCATTATTACGGAATAATTTTTCCATTCTATCATGAGAGGAAGTAATCCATAACCTTAAGTAACAATGAGGGGATTAAAATCATTAAGGACATACAAGTAACTTGTGTGTTCGGAAATTATATATATCTTATGTTATTAAACTAACATTTTTTTACTTTTTAAATTTTCTAATTTCGAACACAGATTACCAATAACATTACCTTATTAAGAAAATATTCATCACACACTAAAATCTCGGAGGAGGTATAGAAATAAGCGAACCATTGCCCGTTGTGAGAAATTAATATTCCCCACAAACATCAGTTTTTTAGTAAACTGAATTTGCCTAATAACCATCCGTCCGCACGATACAGGGAAAGTAATCATGAACTAAGTTTACATACAACTTAAGTGTACAAATCCAACTGAAAAATCACGTCACATTGATTAAAAAGGCGAATAGGTTTGGTTTGGTATAAAGTATAATAATCGAACAATATATATATATATATATATATATATATATATATATATATATATATATATATATATATATATATATATATATATATATAAGACTTTTTATAGAATTCTTTTTTAAAACAATATCTAGAGATATTTGCGATTCTCTTATGGGATGTAATATTTAGTTAAATATGAAGTACTCCATATTTATTAACGTTAAATATGAGTTTTATGATCACTTTCTTATCAAGTGTTAGTGAAATACGTCAATATTTTTGCTCTTCCATATTCAAATGTCAAGATCTATTAAATTCTTATATCTTGTTCGAATTTGAAATGGTATTTCGATAATTTAAATTTAAATAGAACATATCATTATATTTATTTTTATATTTAATTATTAAATTTGGTTAACCTCGAAAGTGTACATATAAACGTAAAATCATTATCAAACAACTAAAAAATAACTATTATGTGTTACTACGAAAATTCTTCGATACGAATATTTTAATGGATCATATATTTATATATAAAATATTTAACCAGGTAAAACTGAAATAATATTTATATAATTAAAATAAAACCCGATAAAATCGTATCAATCCAAATTCATATTGTTGGTTTGGTTTGATAAAAATCGAACCAACCAATTCGATCTATATCGTCCCTATATACACAGACAAAAACACAGCAAAGCAACAAAAAAGTTAATTCTATACACTATCAGAGCACTTGATAAAGTATATGTAACTTTTTTTATATAATGAATGGGAATTAGTAACATGAAAAATAAGTAAATTTTTTTGTTGAGGAAAGATACGCAATTTGTTACTATAACATCTTAAGCGTAAAATTACATTTATACTATCGACGTGTATATATATATATATATATATATATATATATATATATATATATATATATATATATATATATATATATATATATATATATATAGTAACTCATCTCAGTTAACGTTGGTAATATAATTGGTGCTCAACTGTTACACTTATTTCCTATTTAAAAACCCTCCAACTTCAGACTCGTGCTTTAATTTCATACCCCTCGGCTTTACTAGGAGAAGGAGGAGGAGTTATCGTCTTCTTGCCGGCAAAGTTCATTTTACCGATCATCCTTGGCATTACGCCGCCATGTGGTCTTTTGTTGGTGCCGCCATTGGGTGTCGGTGGCGCGGTTGGACGCCATTGCAGTGATGGTAACAACAACACATGTACATTTCTCTTCCAAATTTGCCCTCCTCCTTGTTGATCATCAAGAAGAACTCTAGTGGCTTCATATCTTGTGATGCTTGAAACAATAACTACTATTGTTAAAACAATTCTAGGGCTTCTTTGAGGTCTCATATTGATTTTGCAACTAGCAATAACCAATCAAGAATTATAAACTAAGTTGCAAAATAATAAATTTTATGGAATAATAATATTTGATTCTGCAAACAGTTTAGTATAAGCAAAAAAATTCCAAAAAAAGAGTCTGGAACTCAGCGATACGAAGGAGAGGTATATGATATGAAAACAAATATGAGAAAAAGGACGGAGTATTTATAATCATGGAGTTTGATTTGAGAGTTGTAAACTAGGAGTTGTTAGCATTAAAAAAAAAGACAAAACAAGAGAAAAAAAAGAGTTGTAAACTAGGATAATTTTTTGACATTTTTCATTCCTTAATTCTCTCTCGAAGGGCTTTGACTTTTGACTCAATCTGAAACGGAACCTTTTTTCAAGAGACGAGTTTTGGACAAACCGAAAGATGTAATCGTGGAGTTATTAAACTGACATGCAACATGCCATGCACATGCTACGTCTATTTTAAGATTTAGGGTGTGTTTGGTACGAAGGAAAATGTTTTCCATGGAAAATGTTTTTCTAGAAAATGTTTTCATGGAAAATGAGTGATTTTATCACTTATTTTCTCTTGTTTGGTTGGTAAGTGGAAAATATTTTCCGAAAAATATTTTTTATGTTTGGTTAGAGAGTAAAAAATAGTTTTTTTAGAAAAATATTTTTTCTGCGACACATTTTATCCCGATCTGTGTTTGTTTTGATTTTCCCCCCCAAATCTGTGTGTATTTTTCTTGCTTATGAATACATTTTTTTGAGAGTTTAATTTGTGTGTGAAATAAGAAAAAGAGGGAAAAAAAATAATAAATGGAAGCAAAACGGCTAGACAAAGTCCCCGGTGAATGAACATCCGCCGAAATTAGAGAAGAAACGAAAAAAGAAGTAAAAGAAAAAGACAAAGAAAAGGGAAAAAGGAGAAGGAAAAGGAAGCAAAAAGAGAAATAAAAAAGTCATTTTTTCCTACTTCTCACTCTCCCATGTAGGGGCGGATGCACGTTTATCCAAGCGGTGTCATCCGACACCGCTTGCTTGGGAAATATTTACAATATATACATATATGCAATTAACAGAAAAATATTACAGATACTATAAAATAACTTCTTAAGCTGTATTGTGTTTTCTTATGTAGTGGTCAAGCGCTGCTATTTTTTAAGTGATGTCATGGGATCGAACCTAAATGGAACAGATACTTTTGTTTGCAAACTTTTTAGTTTGATTCTTTTGAAAAATTAGAGATTTTAGAGAGTTGAACCCTCATTCTCATTTTCAAAAATGGAAAAGGTTTAAATATGCCTGTAAACTATGTGAAATATGACAAATATGTTTGTTGTTAACAGTTGGGCTCAAATATGTCCAAATCGTCCAATAGTTGTGGAAATTTACCCTATTTTTAATGGAAAGAATTTTTTTCCTTTATTTTTCTAATAAATTAAAATCAAAATATTTTTTTTCAGTTTTTAGAAAAATATCGATTTAAAAATATTGAAAAAAGAATTTCTAAAATAATTATTTTTGTAAAAACAGAATAAAATCTAAAAAGTAATTGTCTAAAGCAACATTTTTGTAAAAAAACTGAAAAAACAAATATATTTTTTATGAGTTTTTAGTTTGAAAATAATTTAGTTTTTTTCCAGTTTTTACCACTTTAGAAATTGATTTTCAATTTTTTTTCAAGATATTACAAAAATCATTATTTTAGAAAATAATTTAAATTTTTTAAAATAATTTTTTTTTCGTTTTTTTAGTTTTTACAAAAATATTGCTTTAGAAATTACTTTTTAGATTTTATTTCTATTTTTACAAAAATATTATTTTAGAAAATAATTTTTCAATTTTTTTCAAGAAATTGTTTTTCGTTTATTAGTAAACATAAACTCAGTTTTCTTTCAGCTTTTGCCAAAACATTACTTTAGAAAATTGCTTTTTAGATTTTATCTATTTTTACAAAAACATTATTTAGAAAATATTTTTCATTTCTTTTGTAAAAACTGAAAAAAATATTTTTGTTTTTTTTCTTCAGTTATTAGTAAAAAAACATCTTTTAGAAAAATTTCTTTAGAAAAGATATATTTTAATTTTAATTGATTAAAAAGAATACTGTTTCCGTTAAAAAGGGGCAAATTTACAAAACTATTGGACGGTTTGGGCATATTTGAGCCCAACTATTAACGACGGACATATTTGTCCTATTTTACATAGTTCACGGGCATATTTGGACCTTTTCCGTTTAAAAAATAATCAGTTAAGTGTGTGGGACAAAACACCTTCGACGGTCCGTAAGTGCTAAAAAATATATTTTAACGCATAAAGGAAGTTATTTCAGCATATTTAATGGTATTTGAAATCTTAATTTTAAAATGATTACTCCAGTTCTACAATTTGCAAATTTTGGATATGCTGATTTGCTATTGTTACTGTTCAGACTTCTCATCTTCTCTCGTTATTTATTCCAGTTTGTCTTTAAATTTCGACACCACTTAGTAAAATTTTTGCGTACGCCCCTGCTCCCAAGGAGAGTGAAATATACGCACTCTACCACGTCAGCTTTAAGGGTACAAATAATTCTATTTTAAAATAATTTAGGGGGCTAATGAAAACCCCGCAAAAGTAGAGTGTGTATTTGGGAATCCAGCTATAGGTCAGGAGGTACTTATGCATTTTTCCTTTTAACTTCGTGAGTTCGATCATATGGTTCTTAACAACGAACTTATTGTATTTTAATTGGATTCAGATCTAATTATACTTACTTCAATTTTAATAAATTTTTATATTTACATTATAATCTGTATCGAGTATTTTAATCAGATTCAGATCTAATTATACTTATTTAAATTTTAATAATTTTTTTATATTTATATTATAATTTGTCTCGAATATACTGTGTTAAGATTAATCCGTTACCTTGAAGAGGTTTAGACATGTAGTGGTCGGTTCAATTGAAACAAACCATATATAGGATTTAAACTCTTATTAAAACCATGTAGCCGTCCAATGAATTAAATAGTGAATATTTTCTTTAGCAATAATTAAATACCAAAACTTATACTCTAAAGTAGAATAGCACTACCGGCCAAATATATTTGGTAAGGTTTTGACTTTACCATACTTAGCAACAAAAACATAATATGTATGTCTTTGCCAAATTTACTGATTTCCCATAATTTGGGAGGTCAAAATATTTAAAACACAACATTTTGCACGTTTTTGGGCTGGATTTTGTTTCCTAATTATTTTTTGCTAACTTTCCGAATTGCTAATAGTGGTTGATCAGCAATTCATATTATTATTATTATTATTATTATTATTATTATTATTATTATTATTATTATTATTATTATTATGGGGTCAAATTTGATCCTATACGTCTCTACGCCAAAAAGGTATGCCCTGTGAGCGTATACCTACTACAATAAGGGCACGGTTAGGACGTGAGGGCGAATGCGACACCATTTAGAACTAGGCGTCCTCGTGAGGAGGACGTCAACCACGTTTTATACTTTTATTGCTATTTTAAGGAAGACCCCTCCTTATATAAAAGGGGATCTTCCCATTGTAAAGGACATCAGTGTTATTATTCAATAATACAACTCTCTCATTCTCTCTTATTCTCTCTCTATCTCTTACTTCTAACAAACAACTTTTCTTGAGTTCATCTTACCAGTTTAATATCTTACCAGTTTAATGTGTTAAATCTACAACATAGTTATCACTCTTACATCTCTAGGCCTATTATATTTGATTGCGATTAAATTACCCTCCCGTGCTTTTAACTATTTTCTAGCTTAAAAGGACACTTTTAACTTTTGAGCCAAATAATTTGGTGCCGTCTGTGGGGATTTCGAGAATCAAAATCATAGTATTGTAACGACCCGGCCGGCCGTTTTAGAAAATTACGTCCCAATCCCCAATATAACTGTTCCCCTAAGTTCATTTCTGCTATTGTGGTTTGCCGGGAGAGTCGGTTCTGAAATTTGGAGCATTTTGGGACACGTAGTCCCTAAATGAGAGCTTTAAAGTTAGAAAATGGTTCGTAGCCAGAATAGTGTTAAGATGACCTCGGAATGGAAATCCGATGTTTCCATTAGCTCCGTTAGGTGATTTCGGGGTTGGGAGTGCGTTCGGAAAGTATTTTGGAGGTCCGTAGCTCAATTAGGCTTGAAATGCCGAAGTTTGAAATTTTGGCGAATCGGAACGATAGGTGAGATTTTGATCCGGGGGTCGGAATGGAATTCCGACAATTTCTATAGCTTCGTTATGTCATTTTGGATATGTCCGCAAATTTTCAGGTCATTCGGACGCCGTTTGGTCGGGTTTTAGATCGAATGTGTAATTCGGAAAGTTTTAAGAAATTTAGGCTTGAATTCGATGTGAATTATGGGTTTTGATGTTGTCAGACGTGTCTTGAGGATTGGAGCAAGTTCGAATAAGGTATTAGGATGTGCTGGTGTGTTTGGGTGAGGTCCCGGGGGCCTCGGGGTGATTTCGGATGGTTAAACGGGAGAAAAACATGGAAATTGCAGGTTTAGGAATTCTGCCTCTGTTGTTTTCGCCCCTGCGGAAATGGAACCGCAGAGGCGAGTCCGCTGAAGCGGAAATTGGAATGCGGAAGCGGACTAGAGCGCAGGGGCGGTCCCTTGTCCGCAAAGGCGGCATCGCGGGTGTGAGAATGGGACCGCAGGAGCGGTCAGGAGATGGACTGGGGAGTTTCGCAGAAGCGGTTGAGCCTTCGCTTGGGCGAGTCCGCAGAAGCGGACTCGTATTCGTAGGTGTGGAAATATCCGCAGGAGCGGACTGCTGTCCGCAGGAGCGGCCTCGCGGAAGCGGCCCTGGGCTCGCAGAAGCGGATTGGGCCAGCCAGGTCTGGGGTTCACAGAAGCGACAAAATGTCGCGGAAGCGGATCCGCAGAAGCGGAAAATAATCCGCAGAAGCGGAAATCGACCTGGGTTTAATGAGCAGTAAGGGTTAAAATTTCAGAAACATTTCCAAACTTTGAGAGCTCGGCTTAAGGTGCGAATTAGGCGATTTTGAAGGAGAACTCGAGGGGTCTCTTCAGGTAATCAACTATGGACTCCAATTATGATTGTTGTTGATAATATTATGCAAGCTTTTCATGGAAATAGAGGAATTGGGGTAATTAATGGGGGTTTTCACCCTAGGCCTAAACTTTAGGAAATCAAGGGTTTGAATGGGCAAATGGAGTCCGAACTTAGTAAACTTTATAAACATAGATTCGTATTGAGACGAGGGTTCCGAATATGTAACTTTCGTGATTTTTCGAGAAGCGTACCGAAAGTCGGGTTTTGGCAACTTGTGGGTTTTGGTGTGTTTTGAGTTGTTTTGATTGGGTAATGCCCAATTGGCCTATTTTGATATGATTATATTGATTTTTATCAGATACTACACCTGTGGAGGCCGACATTCGCGGCAAGAGAGTTGTCTCTTAGCGGTTTTGTATGAGAGTCGAGGTAAGTGGCTTGTCTAACCTCGTGTGGGGGAACCTTTACCCCTAAGATATTATGTGATAGTTTAAATGCCTTGTACGCGAGGTGACGGACGTGTACATGCGCTGGTTGTTGTAACTCACTTTACTTGAATTGTCCAATTCGTGATATTCCTGTTCTTAGTTTATTAAATTGTGATATTTACCTGGTAATCGTTAGGGAAGCATGATTAGATAGGATTTATCTGTCTAATTGCCTAATTGTCTTACTTGAACTTCTCGTTAATTGTTGGCACTAGTCCCCGGTGAAGTTGTAGATGAGCATATTATGTTTTCTTTGTGCGTTTTCTTTATTTGTTGTGTTGGTGGACTGCGGGTTCAATTCCCGGAGATCCAAGGGCTGTGGGTTCGATTCCCAGAGACCCGAATTTGTTATTGTTTGTGGACTGCGGGTTCAATTCCCGGAGATCCAAGGGCTGCGGGTTCGATTCCCGGAGCCCCGGAGTTTATTGATATATTATTGAGATACGGACTGCGGGTTCGATTCCCGGAGATCCTGAGATATTGAGACACATCCTGAGATACTGAGATACGGACTACGGGTTCGATTCCCGGAGATCCCGAGATCATTAAGATACATCGTGAGGTATTGAGACATGGGCTGCGGGTTCGATTCCCGGAGACCCAGAGATACCGTTATTGGGACTGCGGGCTAAATTCCCGTAGCTTTTGGACTGTTGATTATAGAGTGGGACTGTGGGTTTAATTCCCACAGGTCCTGGACTTGCTGATTGAGTTTCTGTTGAGTTGATTACTTGTTGTTAGCTTAATCGTAGACGGTTGCAATGATCATTTTATTGTTGTTATTTCGGAATTATTATCATCTAAACTGTTTATTGTTGTTACTATCATTATGTTATTGTTCTATTAGTAGGGCCCTGACCTTCCTCGTCACTACTCCATCGAGGTTAGGCTTGGCACTTACTGAGTACCGCCGTGGTGTACTCATGCTACTCTTCTGCACACTTTTGTTGTGCAGATCCAGGTACATCAGGACATGCTGATTCACGTCCAAGTAACGGACGTAGTCAATATAACTTGGTCTAATAAGTCCAAGATCGATCCCACAGAGAATTAACCTATCAATTACAACGTTCACAACCCAAGAGTACTTACGAATCAAGTTCCCAAAATTTAGAATATATTTGTGTATGATTTTCGAATACCTACTTTGCAAGAATTAAGAATGCTTAAAAGAAAGAATTGAATGTTGAATAAAATAATATGGAGAAGGACTAAGGTATTGATTTCCCCTATTGATGGAATCCCTTATCGTTATGCTCATACAAATTGTTAATATATTCTATCAATCATGAACGCTATGTGTATGGTACCTCTCCCGAGCAATTACAATAATTTACTAGTGCACTCTCTCGAGCTACCCTAGCTAGCTTTAATTTGAATAGTTCACTTAAGATTGCACCCAAGACTTCGTTATTCCTAACCCCGTCTTTACGCCTAAAGTTATAGATTCCTCCAATAACCTAGGGGTGATGTTGTTCAACAATAAACCTAAATATGCACTCTTTTCCAAGTTATGCACACTAAATAGGCACCGCTAATTGGGACGTCTACCAATTAACTACAATAAGAATGAAGTTGAACAAATAGAAATCTAAGTCACAATTTGTAATCACATAAACGATAAGTTCATCTATTAATTGGTTCCATCAAAACCTTAGAGAAGAATTTAGCTACTCATGCTTGAAGAAACAAGAATAATAATTGAAATCATAAAGAAATACTTGATATAAAAATAAAAGAAAGAGTTTGAGAGGAATCTCTCATACTAAAAACTTTGCAAAAGTATTGAATAATAGATTACATGCCTTTATGGGGTAAACTAGGAGTTTATATAGGTTTTACGGCTTAAAAACTAAGTTTGAGTCCAACTGGGATTACTGCTGCCGCGACGTCCGCGGTTCGTTCGCGGCCGCGAGCGGACCGCGAACAGTCAAACTTCAGAGACCTTCTTTTTTCGCGGTTCATCCGCGGCCGCGAGTGGACCACGGATGAACAGTACTTCTAATTCTTCACTGCTTCGTCCAGACCTCTTCACTTTAGCTCTTCTCTTGGCCTTTTCATCAACCTATGACTCCAAAATAGCTTTTTATGGCATCCAATGTATCACATGTACCTGTAAAACACAATCGAACACTAATCAAAGCATTTTGTCCTCATAAACAACATTAATTCCATAATAAAGTGTGATTATTTAGGGTATAATTATAGTCAAATTCACCTATTATCAACACCCCACACTTAAACCTTTGCTCGTCCTCGAGCAATCTTTAATCACACTTTAGGCCAATTTCAAAAAAAATTGTCTCCCCCAAAGTATGTCACAAAAGCTATTACACATGAACAACTTAAGATATGCATAATCTTTACTTAACCGTAAACTCTTATGCCAGCACATTATTACTTACTCTACTTATTATCAAAAACATGCAAATTTACCTTTTTCCGCTTGAATTACATGCCCTCGCCAAATTTATTGAGAGAAGTTCCCACCCATTAATAATTCAAAAACATGGAACTTATAAATATCGGAAAAATTCACTCACTCTCAACAAAGAAAATTCATATGCATACAGACACACCATAGGCTTGCCCCTAGTGTAATACTCCACTAATCGAGTTATTCAATCATAGATCAAGAGGTATTTAAGGGTTGTAATGTTGGCTACGGGACGGGTAGGATACTTTTGGTTATAGTGACTAACCTCCCTAAGCACTTTTCTTTTCCTTTTTACAACTTCCCTTTTCGTTTTCTTCCTTATGTCTCCCCTAAACATTCATTCACCTTTCTTCAATTTTTAACCCCCACTTTTCTTTTATTGATGTAGCTGGCCTTTCTAAAATTTTATTCAATATAGCTCTTTTTCTCAGAATATTTTTTTCATTGTCTTGCAATACATTTACATTATTTTGGCCAGCTCACTATTTTCTACCATTCACTCTTCATTTTCCCTTTTTCAATTTTCCTTC
Organism: Nicotiana noctiflora; assembly: GCA_032618575.1. Lineage (NCBI taxonomy): Eukaryota > Viridiplantae > Streptophyta > Magnoliopsida > Solanales > Solanaceae > Nicotiana > Nicotiana noctiflora. The sequence continues at coordinate 5,758 of JASVEL010007796.1, read as the reverse complement.
ACCCCACACTTAAACTTTTGCATATTCATTACAATACAAGTGCTTCTAGGAGGTAAAGTAGAACAAATATAATAATTTGAAGAACATTCAAGGGTTATCAAAAAAAAAATAGGCTTTAAGCTCAAAGGGGTTAACTAAGATATAATGTACGGGTGAATTCATGTCTATTGATATATGGGTTACACAAAGAAATGCCTCTATCCTTTCTACATCCGAACAACTTATATTTCGCTTTGCAAACACACAGGGGAAGTTCTAGGCATCATGTACAACATACAATGTAAGTAAAAACCTCACACAGACATGGCATGCAACTCATTTGGAATCCGGTTTATCTACAAAGTCCTATCGATGTTCAAGCAAGCATTATTGTGCAATTTAAGGCATATTAAGATTCTACAGTCAAGCTTAGAAGATACATTCTCAAGTTCAATTTACGCTTTTTCTAATGTGCATATTCGGGGTTACATGTTGCCCTTTTACCTCTAATCCAAAAAAAAAATCTACCTAACCCGGTTCAAATAAAAACCCTTGGAAAAGAACCGTGGTCAAAAGAAAAACCAAGGGTGAGATGATACACTACCTAGAAAAAGAAAATAAAAGAAAGAAAAATTCCTACGTGGACTACTTCCCTCAAGAGTACTTGTCCTAAATAGTCCGTCATCAGGAAGAGTCCTCTACTCATATTTTTGGATTTTTAAAAAAAATTGATTTTTTTTTGTATTTTTATTATTTTATATTACTTACTACACTACTATATACATTATGTACAAGATAAGTTTCCCTCCCCACGTTCAATTTACGCTTTTGCTAAGTTTTCTTGCCCCTCTTTTGCTAATGTATGTCATGTCCCCATGGCATAAATAAAAATGAAAGCATAAGAGGGGCAAGAAAACTTAGATGCGACTCACTCGGAGTCGGAGACGGTGGATGGGTCGACATGGCATGCTTTCCCAAGTGCTCTGAACCATGCCATAAACTTGTTCTCTGAGGGCTTGCCTAGTGGACATGGCATCTAGCCGTGTGTGTAAGCCGTCTACGGAAGTGCGTATAGCAGCAACCTCCTCCTCCATTGACCTCAACATAGGTCGTGTGGACTCGGATCTAGACATGCTTGCTCCACGAGGAGCAGACCTGGAAGGTCCAGCTGAATCCGTGGAGTGCCTGGCCCGGGCAACCGGTACAGGATCGTCCTCCTCATCTAAATCAATAGGGGTTGTGTCTCGTCCAACCCGGATAGTAGCAGCTCTAAATGGAGCTTTCGGTAGTAGCTCACCGTCAGCATCAGTAACTGGGGTGTGGTTGAGGAGACACAACGTAGTGACAAGAGATGGGTAATAAAAACCCTTGGCGGTGAGGGATCCCCTCAATACCATCTCGTCACTAATAACTCGGGCAATATCAACATCCCGATGTGTTACAAAACACCAAGTCAAAACAGCCCTATTAAAGTTAACATCTGTGGTGTTACTTGAGGGCAAAATACGATTGCAAATTATGGAGAACCAACATTTGGCAGTGTGTGTAAAACAGTTAGAGTGCAGAGTTTGATTTCTAATCCATACTGGTATGCCATCTACACATAAGGCCTTTATTAGCATGTCCCATGTGACACCGGGCCTATCATGGTAGTAATCAATATCACTAGTGTGCAATGGCAGGCGAAGTACTCGCCGAATAGTAGGAATATGAGCATTGACCCACTTACCTCTGACGAAAACTTCTCTGACCATAGCATAAGGAGCATTGGCGTAGAATTTTCGAACAAGCATCTTGTTCACCTTAAGAGGTGGGTCAAAGAGGAAATCCATCTCGCGCCTTCGAATCTCATCATAAATTTCCGGCTTCTCCGAGCGGATAGCTATCCTGTCAACTTCTACCTCTTGGAGCCACTTCTTGTTTGCTTTAATGTGAAATGCATTTTCGGATCCTTCATCAGCAAACCTAGACTCGTCATAAGTCGGTTGTCTGGATGAACTAGCACCATGTCGTGCTCTCTTTGGGGCCATGATCCTGCACAATTAAGATAGCCAAAAAGTTTGTAAACCGTTAGTCATTGGAGGGCTACTCAGACTTCGCCATCCTTGAAAACTCACAATTGACCATTCTTTTTGTGCAATTCCCTCATACCACTATATTAAAATTCTTTATCTAACTATTTTACCCATGCCTATTTGAGCACCCCATACTTAGTTCTTTGAACACTTCTAATAATACCCAATTGACTTAGTTCATCCCCAATAAACTACACCATTATCAATTCATGAGTTGGGCATTAGTTTTCCTAAACTTCATCAATACCCTATGAACAATTATAATGTGCCCAACTTAGCTTACTAATCAACATACATGGTGTTCATACTATTTTAGGTTTCCAATCATAAAATTAGCATCCACAACCCAATTGAAAAACCCATAAACCAATTATTCACCAAACTTCAACTATATGACAAGGTTCCTTAGTAAAAATTCATGGAAACATGTATAGTGCAAAGAAACCCACATCATATTCCAAAAGAAATATACTAATCTAACAATATCTAATTATTTATATAAACTAAAAAAATCAAAAACTAAGAATAAACACAAAATAAGAGAGAAGAGAAGTAGAGAAACTTACAATTAATACAATGAAGAAGTAATTGAGGAAGAATGGGGTGAATTGGAGAAGAGGGTTTTGGGAATTTTTAGAGAGAAGGTGGAGAGTTTTGAGTTAGAGAGAGAGAGAGGAATTGGGAGAGTGAGAGGCGGTTGGGTTGTTGTGAGGGGGAGGGGGAGTGATTTTAGGGTTTTAAAGAGGGGAGAGAAAACAAAATAAAAAAAACTATAATTTTCGCCGACCGCGGAACTGACCGCGACTGTTCGCGGTTCGTTCGCGGCCGCGGATGGACCGCGAACAGTCGAGATTCAGAGAGGTCATTTTTCCGCGGTTTGTTCGCGGCCACGAATGGACCACGAACAGAGAAAGTTCAGAGAGAGCATTTTTTCGCGGTTCATCCGCGGTCGCGGATGGACCGCGGACAGTGCTCCTCTCTGAAAAACATTCTCGACTGTTCAGCAAAAATTTGTGTTTTTCTTATATTCCTTTATTACTTACTACTAAGATAAAATTACTTACAACATGTTTGTGGGTTGCCTCCCACGTAGCGCCTGATTTAACGTCGCGGTACGACTCAACTTAGCGCATTTTACGGCTCGCTAGACCTTTGAGGTTCATCCAACCGCAACTCTACCTTGTCCTCCATGTCATCCAGGCCTAAGTATTGTTTCAACCGCTGTCCATTTACCTTAAATGTACGTGATCCATCCATAGTTTGATTTTCCACAGCTCCTGACTAAAATGCCTCAATTACCTTGAAGGGTCCTGACCACCTTGATTTCAATTTACCTGGGAATAGTCGTAATCTTGAATTGTATAGTAGTACTTTGTCCCCGTTTTTGAAGGTACGCTCAACGATATTTTGATCATGGATCCGCTTCATCCTATCTTTATACAATCTTGTATTTTCAAATGCTAGATACCGAAATTCTTCTAACTCATGCAACCCAGTCAACCTTGCTTTACCTGCTTCATCCAAGTTGAGATTCAATTGTTTCAGTGCCCACCACGCTTTATGCTCTAATTCAACCGGTAAGTGACAAGCTTTTCCGAACACCAATTTGTAGGGAGACATGCCAATGGGTGTTTTGAATGCTGTTCTATATGCCCATAGCGCATCATCAAGCTTCCTGGACCAGTCGGTTCTTGTGGCGTTCACTGTTTTAGTCAGTACACTTTTTATCTCCCTGTTGGAGACCTCAACTTGTCCGCTAGTTTGCGGGTGATATGGAGTGGCCACACGGTGTTTAACATCATACTTGGCCAATAATTTCTCAAAAGCTCGGTTGCAAAAGTATGTGCCCCCGTCACTAATGATAGCCCTTGGAGTCCCAAACCGGGTGAAAATATTCTTCTTCAAAAATCCCACTACCACCTTAGCATCATTTGTGGGTAGTGCTGCAGCTTCCACCCATTTGGACACGTAGTCAACTGCAACAAGTATGTACTTATTGCCGTATGAGCTAATAAAGGGCCCCATGAAATCTATTCCCCAGACATCGAACACTTCCACTTGCTGGATTGGATTCATTGGCATCTCATGACGCCGGGAGATATTCCCGGTACGTTGGCATTCGTTGCAACCATTCACCCACAAGTGTGCATCCTTAAACACCGTCGGCCAATAAAAACCGGCCTCGAGTATTTTGGAAGCTGTACGTATTCCTCCAAAGTGACCACCATATGCTGAAGCATGACATGCCTGCAAAACAGAAGATTGTTCTATCTCGGGGACGCATCTCCGGATCATGTTATCAAGACATATCCTAAACAAATATGGTTCATCCCAATAATAATACCGACTTTCACGAAAAAATCTTTTCCTCTGGACCGATGATAGGTCATAGGGAACAATGCCACTGGCTAGATAATTGGCATAGTCAGTCATATCTTGGGCTCTAGGCCTCAGAATTCGACTCCGGACGCATGCCCGAGTCCCATATTTTCCTACGGACTTTCCAGGACCGTCCAATCTCGGGTCCGGGTCCGTTTACCAAAAATGTTGACCGAAGTCAACTATATCAATATTAATAAGAAATTTCTTCAAAATTTCCATAGAATTCACATATTCTAAACAAAATTTTTCCGGCTACATGCCCGGATTATGCACGTAAATCAAGGCAATATAAAATGAGGTTTTCAAGGCCTCGAAAGCGAAACATATGAGGAAAACAGGTGATGACCCTTTGGGTCGTCACATCCTCCACCTCTAAAATAATCGTTCGTCCTTGAACGGACAAGAGAAGGAAGTACTTGAGTCGGGGAACAAATGTGGGTAACGACTCTAGATATCAGACTCGGACTCCCAGGTCGATGCCTCAAGAGGCTGACCTCTCCACTGAACACACACAGAAGGAAAACTCTTCGACCTCAGTTGTCGAACCTGCCGGTCTAGAATGGCCACCGGCTCCTCGTCGTAAGATAGATCATTGTCCAATTGGATAGTACTGAAGTCCAACACATGTGTAGGATCGCTGTGGTACCTCCGAAGCATAGATACATGAAAAATTGGATGTACGGCTGATAAGCTAGGTGGCAGTGCTAGTCTGTAAGCCATCTCTCCCACTCGGTCCAGAATCTCAAATGGATCGATATACCTAGGACTGAGCTTGCCCTTCTTTCCAAACCTCATCACGCCCTTTATTGGCGATACCCGGAGCAATAGTTGCTCACCAGCCATAAAATCTACATCCCTGACCTTACGATCCGCATAAATCTTCTGTCTGGACTGAGCTGAACGCAATCTCTCCTAGATAGTCTTGACCTTGTCTAAGGCCTCCTGAACTAAGTCTGTACCCAGAAACCGAGCCTCACCCGGCTCAAATCATCCTACTGGAGACCGACATCGCCTACCATACAACGCGTCACACAAAGACATCTGAATGCTATACTGGTAGCTATTATTGTAGGCGAACTCTGCTAATGGCAGAAACTGGTCCCACGAGCCTCCAAAATCAATGACACGGGCTCGGAGAATGTCCTCTAGGATCTGAATAGTACTCTCGGACTGACCGTCCATCTGAGGATGAAAAGCTGTACTCAACTGAACCTGAGTGCCTAACTCCTGCTGGACCGCTCTCCAGAAACGCGAGGTAAACTATGTACCCCGATCTAAGATAATAGACACCGGCACCCCATGAAGGCGAACAATATCCCTGA
>JASVEL010007795.1:0-141659 GCA_032618575.1 Nicotiana noctiflora | reverse complement strand
TTTTTTGACCAAATTTATTTGTTAATAGTAAAATATTAACATAAATTCTATTAAATATTTATTTTAATAACAGAATATTAATATTAAAATAAATATTAATATTAAATCCTCCAATCTGTTTTTTCTATTTTGGTAACAGAAAATTAACTACCCTCCAATTTTCCTCTTTATTGTTGAGTAAATGACCATTTATGTAATGGCATTTATGGTGGCCGTTTTGCATAAACAACCATTCTGAAGAGTTGCACCTCTTCTGATTTCAGCTCAACTTTGGCTATAAATAAAACACTATTATGCTCAGAATTTCACTACGATTTTTTCAGTTTCTCCTCCTTCTTCTGCATATTTTTAGCTAGGGGTGTACAAACCGAACCAGAAAACCGTACCAAACCGAAAAGTCAAACCAAATCGATTAAAAAACCCGACTAAGTTTGGTTTGATTTGGTTTGGTATTGAGTAAAAAAAACCTTAACCAAACCGACATATAAATATATAATTTTTATATATACTTTTAAGGCTTTATATAGATTTTTCTTTACAAAAATTCTAGAAATATTTGGGATTTTCTTATGAAATGTAATATTTAATAGAATATGAAATACTCTAGTTTTACTAGCCTTAAATAATGAGTTATATGATCACTTTATGATCAAATGTTACTGAAATGCGTCAATTTCTTTGTTCTTCCTTGTTCATATATAAAGATTTATTAAATTATTATATCTTTTTCATATTTGAAGTTGTATTTTGATAATCTAAAATTAAATAGAACTTATCATTAATTAGGTATCATGCTGAGTTTTATGTTTAATTATTAAAATAGTTTAACCTTATAAGTATACATCAACAAAAAATTATTGTCAAAGGACTAAAAAAATAACTATAATGTGTTATAACAAAATACTACCCTAAAAATATTTAAATGGATCATATGTTGTCAAGTTTAATTTTTACTAAACATATATTTACTTATAAAAAGTTTAACAAAGTAAGATTTGAAATAATATTCACGTAACAAAAAAACCTCGAAAACTCGAAAAAATCGAACCAATCCAACCTTAGATAGTTGGTTTGGTTTGGTTTTAATAAAAATCGAACCAACTCGCTCCATGTACACCCCTACTTTTAGCATCAAACAAAGCAACAGTGAGTGTGATTTGCTACCGAACTTTGTGTTCGCTGAAACACTGGGGTTTGAAGTACCACTACACCAGTGTATAATTCGTTCTATCCTGAGAGGAAATAATCCATAACCTTGGGTACTATGAGAGAATTAAATTACTTAAGGAAACACCGTGGATTCAATGGACTCGAATTGATTTTTTGTTACTTTGTTGTTGTTAATTTCTATTTATGTTCATTTATATTTCCAAAATTATTTTACAAATATAATATACCAGCGGGACAAAAATTTTCTCCAAAGTAAGAAGGGAGACCGTGATATAAGTATATGACTATTTCAAACAATTCAATAGTGGAAATAATGAAATTTTGGATGAACTAACAGAGATACACTAAGATTAGAATAATATAGCAGTAATATCCAAAAGTAGATACAACAGTACCAACTGCCCCTTTCATCACATTGGTATATTGTACAATATAAGCCCCCACATTCAATGACAAACAACAGATAGCAACCCAACACCTAACCTTACTTCCCTAGTACAGTTCCCTTTTCTTGTTTAAAAATCCCATCTCTCAAATCTCTTTTACTTCACCTTTCTCCATCATCCATACACAGAAACAGCAACAGAAAAAGCGCTGAGAAAAATGGTGAACTTGGTAGAAGCACAGAAACCTTTGTTGCATGGTTTAATGAAAATGGCTGGAATCAAACCTCATAGTATAGAGATAGAACCAGGCACTATTATGAACTTTTGGGTTCCTTCTGAAACCATAAGAAACCCAAAGAAAAACAAGAAAATCACCACAACTACTCCTTTCTCCAATAACCAATGTGCCACCTCCCCTGAAAACACCACAAAACCTGACCCCACCAAACCCGTAGTCGTACTCGTTCACGGCTTCGCTGGCGAAGGAATTGTCACGTGGCAATTTCAAGTTGGCGCATTGACTAAGAAATACTCTGTGTACGTACCGGACCTACTTTTCTTCGGTGGCTCGGTAACCGATAGCGAAGATCGGTCACCTGGTTTTCAAGCTGAGTGTTTGGGTAAAGGACTAAGGAAATTGGGTGTGGAAAAGTGTATAGTGGTTGGGTTTAGTTATGGTGGAATGGTGGCGTTTAAGATGGCTAAAATGTACCCTGATTTAGTTGAGGCCTTAGTGATCTCTGGTTCTATTTTGGCCATGACTGATTCTATTAGCTCTTCGACGCTTAATGGTTTGGGATTCTCTTCTTCGTCTGAGCTGCTGCTGCCTACTTCTGTTAAGGGTCTCAAGGCACTTCTTAAAGTAGCTGCTTATAAGAAACTTTGGTTTCCTGATCGCCTTCACAGGGACTTTCTTGAGGTTAGTAATTAAAATTTAATCTTAACTACTCCTGTCTACAACCTATTATATTGATTATGTCCCTTTTTGTTTAATTTTTTCTTACTTATTTACAACTTAAATTCGTATATGACTTCTAATTCAGTTATACCCTATTAGTTTGTAAACTTGTAAATTGTTTGGTTTATACTAAAACATTTAGTACAATTTTTCACTTTAGTTATGGTCATTATATTAGCCGTGTTGAACATTGGTAAACTTTTACTAAGTTGTGTTTGTTAGTCTCACAAGTCCATTTTCGATTGTAAAAATTATCGTGGCTTTTATATTCTTCACCTGAATCAGCTAATTAGTTTAAACAAAATGTTATTTATGGAACACGTTTTCCTTTTCTTTATGGAACATGTTTTCCTTTTCTTTGCCAACAAAAGTTGAAAAAGGTAAGAAAAGAAAAATAGAAAAAGAAAGACAAAGAAGATAATAGAGGAGACTGTAAGCCCATGAATAATTGACTAAATTATTTTGAGGAATTTTTAGAAACCACAATTGTTTAGTGGTTATTAACTTTTTATAGCTACCATATACCTAATTATTTTCTATAGCTACTATTCAGTTATTACGATTATGTATTCACTGTATTCGCATTGCTACATTCATGGAGCAAAAAATGCCTATTAGGATACTCCAGCTGTACGCGCATGTATTGACATGTAGTCGCACCATGTATTCATGAATACAGCAGCAAAAAGCGCCTAAAATCAGGGCGCTTCAATTGTACGCGCATGTTTTACATGGATTCGTGCAACTGTATTCATGAATACATCAGCAAAAAGCGCCTAAAATCAGGGATGTCTAGATGTACACATATGTATTCTCACGTATTTGCACATGTATTCATGAATACAGTAACGACAATTACCTTAAAAATAAATGTCTAGCTGTGTAAGACAGAGGAAAAACATAAATAGCGTATTTCATGTCTTATTTTATGTCTCGATGGTAGTATATACCATAAATACTTATTTTTCTATAAAATATAAAAGGTAACTATAGAAAATAATATTTTAAAAAATAATTTTGGTTTGTAATAAATAGTTTGTATACCTTTGCTCTAGGAAGTAAAATTTTCAATTATTTTTTGTAAAAATGGCACGGTCTAGCTAGTTTTCGGACTGGTCATTCAAAAATAGCCAGCTTTTGCCAAGTCATTGAAAAATAGCTACTATTTTGCTGCAACAGAGACCGATCCAGCATAATATACTGGAGTTCAGTGCACCTGTGTATGACATTCCAGCATATTATGCTGGAACTCCAACACACGGAAAGTTCCAGCATAATATACTGGAGATTCGAGTACTTGTGTATGAACTTTCAGCATATTATACTGGATTGATATACTTTGCTGGAACTCCAATATATTATGCTGGAGCTCTAGTGTACTTATGCTTGAACTCCATCATATTATGTTAGAGTTCAAGTATACTTATGCTGGAATTCCAGCATAATATACTAGCGTATTTTCCGAGTTTTAAATAGTGTTTTCGCTCAGATATATCTTTACATGAAAAGTGGCTAAATTTCAATTATTTTTGAAACTGAACTATTTTGAACGACCGCTTATAAATCTGACTATTTTTAAAATTCTTCCTTTTGTCTTCCTTGGGTAATCAGATAACCCTTAATATCAAAGATGAGTGGGCCTAATTGTTTAGAGTCGAAATCATATCCCTTATTATAAATACAGAAAATCTCGCACCAGTACGTGTTTTTATATCAAGAGATTGACATACGTGTTATACATCTATTAGTTTTGATATGTGCAGCAATAAGTCTCCAACTTTTTCATAATTTGAAGATATGAACGTTGATTATATATCTCAGTGCAGCTTTGTCCACATTTTCCAGTCCCCACTTATTTAAAAGGAGGCACCACGGTTTTCGCATTGTACATTAATTCTAACACGGCATCCACCCATATGTTTCATTCTTGACATCAGCGCCAGTTCGCTCAACCAACTTTTTCACATATGCCAACGACTTGAATAAACCAAATGACTGAAAACCCATTTTACAAGAGTAAATTTGCATAAAATCAGTTAGATTCAGACTTTAGACCAGCTAGAGCAAGTCAAATTCGAAGTTTCTTAAACCAAATCTTGGATGTCTCAAGTTTATTTCGAGAATACCGAAGTAGTAAATTCATAATTTGGTGAAATTAGGATTAATAATCTCTAGTAGAAAAGGAATGTTGTTTTATACAATACTATGACGCAACATAGTTTTCATGCTCATGTAATTCATATGTAAAGTGTAATAAAGTTCAACCCGAGCAAAGGACCTTACCCCACTTAACAATAATGCTACTGGTGTCAGGTAATGTTCACCAACAGAAAAGAAAGAGGAGAACTGCTAGAAGGCTTGGTAGTGAGCAACAAAGATACCAATATTCCAAGTTTTCCACAGGTAATATGCATTTCATGAGTTCTACTCTGCAATATTTTACGAGGAGAACTTCTACATTAGTTACTTAACTTTCTTCACATATATTAATGTGCATTTTTTATAGAGAATACATCTCCTCTGGGGTGAGAATGATCAAATTTTCAATTTGGAGCTTGCTCAGAACATGAAAGAGTAAGTTTACAGGCTTGACATGCTCTTACATACAAACTCAAACATATATACAAAGAAGTTATTAAGTAGTTTCACGATGCACCATTCGATATATGGTCCCCGGATTTACAGTTAACTGTTTCATTAATAATGTGTTTGGTATGAAGGAAAATGTTTTCCATGGAAAATGTTTTCCTAGAAAATGTTTTCATGGAAAATGAGTGATTTTATCACTTATTTTCTCTTGTTTGGTTGGTAAGTGGAAAACATTTTCCGGAAAATATTTTCTATGTTTGGTTAGAGAGTAAAAAATAGTTTTTTTAGAATTTTTTTTTTTGCAACTCGCCTACCCCTCCCCCCCCCCCCCCCCACCCCTCCCCTTCCCGAAGTCTCTAAAAATTGACACAATCTAAAGGAACTAATGTGATGCTTTACTTTTTAATGCAAAAATCGCGTATTTCCGAATCGGTAAATTTATAATTTCTAAACCCGTAAACTTTCGAACTCATAATTTTGGAACTTGTAAAATATTGAGTCTTTAAATGATAAATAATAAAATTAAAAACTGAAAAATATATTTTAAATTTTTTTTTGGGGGGGGGGGGGGGGGGGGGGGGGGGGGGGGGGGGGGGGGGGGGGGGCAGTAAATCGAAAAAAAATAAAAATTTAAATTACAAAAAAAAAGTAATTTATTTTTTTTGTGGGGGGTGTGGGGGGAGGGTGGGGGTGGGGGGAGGGGGTAGGGAGTGGGGGTGAGTGGTGCAAAAAAATAAGAAAACAGAAATTTAAAATTATAGAAAAAAAAATTAAGGTAAAAGAAATTTTTTTGCGGGGTGGGGTGGAGGGGTAGTAGGGTGGATGGTAACGGAAAAACTGAAATTTTTCTAAAAAAAAAATTGTTATTTTGGAGAGGGGGTGGGGTGGGTTGGTGAGGGTGAGAATGGTTGAGAAGGAGCTTTGGAAAATATTTTCTCTTCTTTTGATAAGGAAAACATTTTCCTCCAATTGGAGGAAAATGAATTGATAAGGAAAATGTTTTCAAAACATTTAAGCCAGCCAAACATGGGAAAATTGGAAAACATTTTCCAGAAAATATTTATACCAAACACACTCTTAGTAGAAATGCCACAGAGAAGTTGACAAAACCTAATGATGTTTCTGTATTACATGATGACAGTCAACTAGGTGACAAGACTACATTTCATGGCATAGAGAAAGCAGGGCATCTGGTTCACCTAGAGCGACCTTGCGTCTACAACAGGTGTCTCAAACAGTTTCTTACTTCCCTGAATGCAGAAAAATCCCAATACTGAAGGACATTACCACAAATTCCACCATCTAATACCATGTAATTTTTGTCTTCTTATCAGAATGAAAAGAACTTCGTATTTCCTCTGTAATATCAGTTATATAAATTGGGGTTCACTGTTCAGAATCAAAATTGATGCTTTAATGCAGGATAATATAAAAGCATATACATATATACAAATACATATTGCAAATTGCATATTTTTGCTCCTCATGCATTAGCAGTCACTTGACACGAGAAACCCTTCTTGGACGTGAAAATATATAATGGTACATGGTAAATGTGGAAGAAAACAAGTTCTCAGTGAAGCTAGAATTGCATCACTTGTTCCATTTAATCGTCTTACAGCAAATTTATTTGGCATCATCTGAAGGACTGCTGAATTTCTTCCAGTGTTTTCCCTTTGGTTTCTGGAACCCAAAGCCTCACGAAAATCACCGTAAATGCTGATATCAGTGCATAAATAGTGAATGTTCCTGCCAAATACACACGTCTTTAGATTCACTCCTAGCATTGTGCAGAGAGAGATAGATATATATATAGAGAGAGAACCTCCTTTACTCCAAGTCAAAAGCAAATTTGCTGTCATTGTAACAAGCCATGCTGAAAACCAATTGGCCAGCGTTGCGACACTGCCACCCAGACTTTTGATGCTCACTGGCAGAATCTGCACAACCAATAAAAAACCTCGACGTCTCAAAAGAAGGTAAGCAGAATACACTTCCTATCCTAAAACCTATGCTAGCATCCTTGAAGAATATCTCAAATTCAATAAGAATATATTCAGGAAGAAAAGCTGAACCAAAAGCTTGTAAGGATGGCACATAAAGAGTGTCAATGATGCTTGATCTTCCTATAACACTAACATCATCACCTTTAACAGGGGAGATCTTTATTGTTAGCTTTGCTTAAAATTTGTCAACTACAGTCTCCTGAGAATGTTCAACTACAGTCTCCTGAGAATGTTACAGAGTAGAATCTTGTCTGGTCTCATGAACCACAAATTAGCTTTACGATACCTCAGACATTATGATCCAAGGGATGGAGCCCAATCCTACACCGAATGCCATCACCAAGACCTGTTAATAGGTAAATGGTCTCAGGACTGACAGAGTGTAACGACAAATAACAGATGAGAGCAGGGGATAGTAGTGTGGGCACAATAGAAGGTGAGGCAGGAACTTACCACAAGGCCCACCAGAGACAATACTGCAAGGAAGGGATGCCAATTTTCAGGCGTAAAACCCTGGGTTAAGTAGAAAAGAATAGTGGAGGGACAATAAAGAGAGTCAATCCCAACACCAATAAAGAAATCTCATTAAATTCAGATAATTGGTTGATCAATTCTTACAAATATAAATCTAACTAACTGACCTTCAGGTAGAATGCCATCGCCACAAGGAAGCTGCTAAGGGTCATTACGGATGAGGATACCTGAAGAAAAAGTATAGAAAAGTTATCATTTGCTTTCTTTTTCAGCAAATAGAAACTTCTATGTGAAATTCTGGAAGACTCACAATAAGGAGTAGCCTGCGTCCTGCCTTGTCCACCAGTGATGCAGAGATACCAGTCACAATGACCTATAAAAGATGTATATTAAATTGGAATAATATATGCATATAAGCTAACATTAGATCCAAGGAAGGGATCTTACCTGAATAGCCCCAATACCAAATGTTGCAGCTTTATTTGATGAAATTCCTGCACATTTGAAGAGCATTACAATTAAAATCATATGTTGAACCAGTTGTAAAATTCCATAACCTCTCTATGATTAGGTGATACTATGCATACAATCTAATTCTCATACACCTGGAATTAATTTGGCAAATGAAAGAAAAGGCTCGTAATACTTTCTAAGAGTGGACAACTGCACACCGTGAAGATTAAGATCACAGGTCGTAGTAACTGGTCTATTCTAGTTGATTCTACTACAAAAATCCATCCTGGAATGGGGCCTTAATTCCCCAATTCGTCATCTTTTTTGGACATCATGTTACAATGTGGTTGGGTTATGACGTTATGTGTATAATCAACTTGGTATTTGGTAAAGTTTTTTTCCAAATACGCCCCCAAAGGAACTGTGGTGTATGTGGATCTGGATAGTGGCATATTACCTTAGGGAACTGCGGTGTATGTGAATCTGGATAATGGCATATTACCTTAGATTGAGAGATCACTACAGAGGACACTTCACACTTTTTAGCTATTAAAAAGAAATAACTGAATGAGGATTGTGGGATGTATCACATAGGAAGCATTTCTCAGGAACCAATAAAGTGAAATGAAAAGTGCACAAGACATGGCATATTTGAGTAGTTACTCATTAACTAAGAGAGTTCCCATATCAGTTTCCATCAACCAGATTTGCCAGGCATACATTTAAGTAAAAAGAAAGAGGTGTCTTGCTTTTAAGGTTCCTGATAAAGAGATAAATGGTATTGGATGGAATTTAAAAAAGGATATAAGTATTAAAACTCCATTTTCACAAAGTATTAAAAAAGGACATAAGTATTAAAGCTGTTTATCATATTAGTCATCTTATTGCTTGTTTTCTAGAGTACCTTAAACAGGTGGCCTGATTCTTATGAGTTGATTTAGGATTTCTTTGCAGTTAATAGTGTTAAATTTTTTATTATTAATAAGTTAATAGTTCAAAATTTGTCTTTTGAGATAGATTCTGGTGCTGCAAATTCTCTTCGGCTTCATTTAGCATCACATTTGTAAAGTTGGTTATTGGCTCCAATTACAGTTCTCAGTAGCTGTCTAGTTTCCTTATTTCTTCCAGAGAGCTGAAACATGGCTATTAAACAAGAGGGAACAAAAACTACAAGAAAGATACACATATATTTATGTTTCATCCCCTCTCCCTCAAAATGGAGTCCTCCTCATCCCATTCTATTGCAAGTGTTATCTAGGACGCAGAGGAAGCGATTCATTGGTCTTTTTTTGCAAAACATGGAACTCCTTTTCCCATTTCTGATATCCAGATTATACTTTTCTTTCGGTTTCTACCAACAGAGTAAAGAACAAAGAGAATGGCACAAAAAAGCTTGTATTTGCCAGTATCTTAACCATTTGATGATCCCGGTATGCATTTCTACAGATAATGAAGGAACTGAACTGACCAGCAGATTTGAAAATGTTACTGGAATAGAATAGAACACCATTAACGCCACTGAGTTGCTGGAGTGCGAGTAGTCCAATACCTACCTGAATAAAATCACCCCATAAAGTGAGCCTTGACAAGAGTAAGGGATTTCAAATCGTTTACTATTCAAGGATGCCACATATAAATCAGCATATTTAGAGACTTCGAATTCAGCAGAAATGTGTACCAGCAAAGGATAGTAATATCGCCGTCTCTTAAGCTCGGAAAACCGAATGGTAACTTTTTTAGTTGATGATCTCACAGATTTCTAGACAAATGACAGGAGAAACAAATGAGCATAAACACATCGTAGTAGTTTACTTTGCAAGAAGCTTCTACAGTGCAATTTGAGGGTTCAAAATAGTTGAGAAACCAGCATTAAACATGTTCAATATGTTACCTTGATCTCATTCACTTCTGAGGATATATCTGTGTCAAATCCTCGTAGAACTTGCAAAGAAGTCTCAAAATCTTCATTCAGCCCATTTTTAGCCTACATAATATGGTGTTGCAATCAGTACAGCATAACAATGAAAATGTAGTCATGACAAACATAAGTTTGGAACTCATACCAACCAACGAGGAGATTCAGGTATAAAAAATAGACCAGGTATCAAGATCATGCATGGCAACATTCCTGCATAGTGGAATTATAAGTTGAAAAATGTTAACTAATGTAAAGGTTAAATATGTTCGAATCAAAGAGACGAGTGACTTCACATTAAGTTCAACAGTCCAAACAGAAGAATGGAGATTCTATTTGATACACAGAAAAGCATCAGCTCATTCAATATTTTTAAGTTGCTTCAGTGAACTTGCAGACGAAGAACAACTTCATATAGTTCTCAAAGGAGTGATTTTGGAAAGAAGGAAAGCTTATTTCAGCAAGATGAATGTCATCAAATGCTAACTTGATAAACTATTTCCAACTAATTCTACCACCGCAAGAACAGAAAAATTAAATAAGACAACAATCAATTTGTCAACAACCAAATGGTTAGGGAAACATATTGCTCACCTAAAACTGCAAGAACTCTCCAGCTTACAAATAATCCCAACAGATATACCAGCATTATCCCCACTGTTACAGAGAGCTAATTCCAAGACATCAAATGATTAGCCATGATAAGAAAATATAAAAATTATATGGCAGAATGACCAGGTATAAGTGTAGAGCCAAAACAAAACCAACCTGGTTAATGGATCCAAGAACTCCCCTCATGTTTTTAGGTGAAATCTCTGCTATATATACAGGCACCTGGAGAAAACAAGCAAGAAGATTCCAGCAAGCAGTACTATTCATAGCCTCAACAAGAACAATTACAGGAGCTAAACACTTGAGATTACCACATAGGAAATAATGCCGACACCGAAACCTTCCAACAACCTTCCCATGTATAAAAATGAGACATCCTGTTAAGAGTGAACAAAAGGCACATACTTTCAAGTTAATTACCTATAAAAGATGCAAATGCAACAAGAAGATGCACGATATAACAACTAATCACTTACAGTGGCAAATGAAACGGCAAGCCATCCGATAATATTAGGAATTGATGCAATCATTAGTGTCTGCATTTCAGAAAGAAGACTAGGTAACTGGGTAAGTTACTAAAGAACCGGCAAAAGAAAAAGAAACTATTATCATAGTATCAGACTTGTGTGTTTTAGTGCAAGGGTAGAGTTGCTCTCATGGAGCTAACTGATTCCTTGTGTATATACAATCTATTTGCAGAAATGCAGGGGATACTTAGTTCGTGATATACTCGCACATTGCCCTTATCAAACTTTCTTTATTAGCATGAAGAAAACAAGATTGTGTAATTGTAAGTGTTTTAAAACTATACCCCTTTTCTTCCAATGTATTCTGATATTTGACCGCTTGCAATTGCGCCAACCATCGCACCAACATTTGCTAAAGATCCAAAGACCGAAAACTGTCCATGAAAAGGAAACAGTATGCTTAACAAATCATCAGTAAAACGATATATAAAACCGGCCACCTATGAACTTTTTTAAGAAAAGACTCAATCGATAGCACACCGATCCATGTATCGTATTGTATTGAATTGTTTTAATGAATACAATGTTTGAAAAGATTGTATCGTTTTTCATGGTTTCATAATGTCACACTCCAATAATTTGAAGAATAAGCTTATAATATTACAAAGAAAAAGTAGAGTATTTGGTAGAGTAATTGTTAATAAGGGAAGGGTAAAAAGTAAAATAAAATTATAGTATAAGGTAACGACCTGACCAAACCAAATAGGTCGTTACATAAAAGGGATATTTTCATTAGTGCATTTAACAATACGATACAAAAAATTTAATAACAATCAAAACAAATATTGTATTTAAAGTAACAATATAATACAATACAACATGTAACAACAATCCAAATATAATTCTAATTCTTTCAGTTTAGAACTTGTATCTTAGCTAAACGAGAAACCACCTTTTGATGGTTTTGTACCCCAAAAAAAAAAAAGTGAAAAACAAGTACCTAATTAGAAAAGAAAAAAAAAATAGGCGGCCAAGAAAGAAAACCCAAACCTCTGAAATGGTAAGTCCAAGGTCGCTGGTGATTTCGGACTGCGTAGGATTAGAGTAGCCACACTGCAAAATTACAAAACCAACCACAATAATTAATCGTTAAAAGACAGAATGCAAATGCAAGATGGTCAGGGGCGGATTAATGGTAATAATTTTTAGTATATAAAATAAATACTTCAAGTCAAAAGCAAATTATTAATCTCGAAAGATGGTGAAGAAAGTATCATACGGTAAAGCCAAGTTGAACGGGGCCTAATGCAACGATGAGGACGCAGAGATAAATGGAGATGGATTCTCGGAGGATTTGGGCGGAGGAGCCCATCATACTGGACTGCCTGGAGCTCATACGATACCAGCTTCCAGTGTGCAGTAATGGCTTCCGAAGCCCATCCTCGGCGCTGGTATCATCTCGGAAACTCATCGTTCCACCTTCCTTCTTTTCTCTTTCCTTTTCCCTTTCGGATGAAGGTGTAAGATCAAAGGGGAACAAAGGGTGTTCATGAAGTTGGCAATGGCGTATATATCGCAACTGACTCTAAAATAACGGTGAAGCAAGCATTCGAGCGGCAATTGAAGCGGGACGGACACCGTTCTTATTTAACTTCCTTTTGTTTATGGTTTGAAATCTATGTCGTTTACCATGAAATTTAATTTAATTTTATCATGATTAAGTGATAAACAATAATTTCTTCTTTAGCCTTTTGGTGATAAGAGCACCTACTAATCGATTACACATTAATTATACACATATAATACACAATATATATATATATATATATATATATATATATATAGTCACAGGTTAAAAAGGAAATTCATACAAGAAAAGAAAAGATGAAATTCTTAAAAAATAGGAGTAAGTAAATATAATAAGTGTTATAATTATATTATATTATATTATGGTTGTCCATTTAGTACTCTGTTATAAATAAGCTTTTTGAATAAGCTTATCCATATTGGACTTAATCATAAGTATGTTTATCTGTTTAGTACTATATTGGAAATAAACCTCCTCAAGAAGCTTATTATTTCGGTACTCCGTTGTGGACAAATATTACTCATCTAAAAAATTATCTATAGCTAGTATATGCAGTCAAAATCGTGGAATATGATTTTGAAGGGTTAAATCGGGCTATAAGCCCGAGTCCGAGAGACTAAAAGTGGGTGTTGTATGGCTAAGGGACACCTACCTCGAGGAAGCTGATCGAATGTCTAGCACGAACCGCATCGAGGGCAGCATTATCTCGAAGTCAGTCAAGAAAGAACGAAAATTTCTCAAGGACACGTGGACCTGAGCATTAATTATAGGATAAGGGTTGTACGAAATGGTACATATGTGTACTAGGCAGTTATACACTTATAGCAATAGAATTCTTTACCTTTATGAGCAATGTACTATATTGGGGTTTTCTCCTCATATATAAAGGGGACCCCAATCATTTTGTAAAAGATGAGATCATTCACTACAATAGAATTTTCTTATTCTTCTCTTGTTTAACGTGCTCGGCAATTATTCTTCAGCTTTATTACCTTTACTTTATTTTCATACTTTAATGGTCTTAGACGACCTCGAGGTTCCTAAACAGACGAGCTCGAGGCCCCCTACTGTTCTGATAACATTGATATGGTTCTTCACTTCTTCTTACTTAAGCTCAATCTCATTTAATCACTAGCATTAGAATATTACACGTATCTTTAAAACCACAAATTATCTTTTATTGTTGCTTACATTCTTTGAGGTAAATAATTTGGCACCCATCGCGGGGCTAAAGATAATAGCGATTATTTTTGTGCTAGTTCTTTGATAACACACATTATTCTTCATATTTTTCTTGTCAAAGATTCTTTGATTTCAGGCTTAATCATGTCTAGCACACAAATGCACCCGCTCACTTGGAGAAAATAGCGGCATTAGGCTCGGTGTACCACCCGTAAACACCAAAAAAGTGCCAAACGTGGAGCCAGCTGATATCAGCTCCTACAACGCTCTAAATGCGGACACAAGAACAAACCTCGCAAGGAATGCACACAGGGAAGCCCAGGCCGGAGGCCATGAAACACGAGGACACAAAGAAGTAAGAGTCACCCTCCAAGTGATTTTCGAGATGTTAAAAGCTCAGCAAGTCGCCATCGCTCAACTCCAAAGTCAGAACAGAACTCGTAACATTGCCGAACTAGTAAACACACGGCATGAACCAGTGTTAGGAAGAACCGGTGAAAGCGGCTCGAGGATGCACCCCACAATCATGAAAATGCTCGAGGACTGACTAAAAGGATCGAATCATGAGAAAAGAAGATAGAAAATAACGATAAAAGGTGGAAACTTGCAACTCTCGGGTGGACCAGATACGGGGAACGCCTCCAGTTTTGAAGGGCCTAGATGCCAAAAAATTTATACAAAAATCTTTCCCCTTGAGTACAACTTCGATGCTCATTCCCAAGAAGTTCTGCATGCCCGATATACCGAAGTACAATGGGACAACTGACCCTAGTGAACACATTACTTCCTACACTTGTGGAATTAAAGGAAATGAATTGAATGATGACGAAATCGAATCACTACTATTAAAAAGGTTTGGAGAAACACTATCAAAAGGAGCTATGATCTGGTATCACAACTTAGCTCATAACTCTATTGATTCATTTTCTATCCTGGCATATGCCTTTATAAAGGCAAACGCCGGGGCCATAAAGATGGCCATGAGAAAATCGGACATATTCAAGATAAAACAAATGTACAACAAAATAATAAGGGTGTTCGTGTTCCGGTTTCAGATAGAAAGGACGGAAATACCCCTAGTCTCTGGTGATTGGGCAGTGCAGGACTTTATGCAAGGTTTGAATGAAATAAGCTCGATAACATCTCTACAACTAAAGCAGAACTTGATTGAGTATCTAGTCGTGACATGGTTGGATGTGCACAATCGGTATCAATCAAAAATTAGGGTCGAGGATGACCAGTTAGGATACCCATCGGGCTTAGTTCACCCGAACAAATTCGCAGTCAAACCCCCGAGGGATAAAGACTGGGGATCTAGATTCAACAATGAACGATATCAGTCGTATATTAAAGACAGAAGGAACATTTCAAGGCGTAATGCACCTCGAAATGATCGAAGAATAGATCAAGACAAAGCTCCCAAGGTTTCATAGGTAAAATCGGGTCTGACAGGCGCTCGGGACCAGTGGAGGCTCCCAAGTTATCAGAATACAACTTCAGTGTAGACGCCTTAAATATCGTCACAGTCATTGGCAAAATTAAATACACCAGATGGCTCAAGCCCATACAGACGGATCCTTCTCAGAGAAACCCCAACCTAATATGTAATTATCGCGGTACTCACGGGCATAAGACCGAGGATTGTAGACAAATTAGAGAGGAGGTAGCTCAACTATTCAACAAGGGGCACCTTCATGAATTTATCAGTGACCAGGCCAAAAACCATTTCCGAGAAAGAGATACAAATAGGAATAATGAACTCGAAGAACCTCAACACGTCATTCACATGATCATCAGTGGAGCCGACTTCCCGCAGGGACCTACATTCAAACTTACTGAAATATCTATCATAAAGAAACAACGTACTCAGAGCTATGTGTCTGAGGACACACTTATCATTCTGCAATAAGGAAGTAGAGGACGTGTCCCAGCCTCACAACGATGCCCTGGTAATCTTTATCCTTTTGAATAAAATTTGGGTTAAGCGTGTATTAGTGGATCTAGGAGATCGGTGAATATAACCAGACTAAGGCTCATGAAAAGACTCGGCTTGCTAGATCAGATTGTGCCTACATCCCCGGTGCTAAATGGTTTCAATATGGAAAGTGAAACAATGATGGGAGAAATCTTCTTTCCTGTAAGCGAAGCTGTGATCGTACAAGGCACCAGGTTCCATGTCATTAAAGGTGACATGAGGTACAATGCACCCCTCGAAAGGCCGTACATACACAATATGAGGGTAGTGCCTACGACTCTCTATCAGCGATAAAGTTCCCAGTAGTGGAAGGAGTGAAACAGTCCACGGAGAACAACATGCTATAAAAGAAATGTTCGCAATCGAGGAAGTGGTGCCGATACCAGAACCCTTGACCTCGAAAACATCAACCTCCAAGGTCAAGAAGGTGGCTAAGTAATAGTAACAGCCCCGAGCATCAACAAAAGTGAAATAACAGGTAACGGAAGGCGAAGAAATGAGTTCCCTAGATCCTCAAATCCTCGTTGTTCATGGCAAGCCCGATGCTACCAAGCCAACCGCTGAAAAGAAAGGTACACCTCAAAACGGGATTAGTCCCTGATCTCAGGAAAAAAACTCGTTTAGTTTCTTATTAATGATATAGATCGCATTGATTCAATATGATAGGGATTCCACTCAATGGATAAACATGTAAAATAATTAAAGCTTATATTAATGTTATGACTAGTTAAATCCTTGTGCACAGAGGACCACTTTAATTCATTTGCAGGGAATAGTCAATATTTTAGGGTAATACGACACGAAGCTCATTCCAGAAAAATGTTCCCTCGGAGTTAGGGCGACTGAGCTCCTTGGCCTTTGCGGCGTCAAATCAGGGCACCAAAATTAACCCCAAGGTCCTCGAGGATATCATGGTCACGAGCAACAAGACCTTAGAGTCATTGGTAAAGGAACTTACAGGCTCGGCATAATGGAAGCTCTCAAAGGTTTGTGCTCTCGAGAACACCCCTCCTACACAAAGGCCATAGGTTATAGATCATATGTAGCATTCTTTTTCCCTTAGCTCGGATTTTGTCCAAAATGGGTTTTACCTGCAAGGTTTTTAACGAGGCAATAACTATATCTTACCTAAGGAACGTCCAACAAGTATTCAAGGCTTCTTTTCGATCTACCTCGAATACTGGAGGGAATCACCCCTCGGAGGTTACATTTTGAGAAAAATATCTCATGCCTAAATGGGCCTCGATAGGAAAACTTTGGAATGGGCCTGACGGTCAAACGAGCCGTGTCCATATAGAATAGTCGAACCCCGGCATCAAAACATGTACTTATGAATCGACTATTTTAAGAAACATTCAGGATATATCAAAAATACTTTGTGTCTCATACAAGCTCTGTACTTACAATCCTACGAGAAATGTCTTAAAAGTCAAGACATAGAAGCACCCTGAATACATGGGGACTACCACCAAAATTCGAATTAATAAAGACCTCAAAGAGGCACCCCTTTAAAACAAAGGCCAAGGCCAATATTCTCAGAGTTTAACTTCTCGAACTAGTTCGGAAAGTTATCGGGGAACAAGTCCAAGTGACATACCCAAAGGCCACAGCCATACTAAAGACTACGGTTATATAAAGGCTACAGCCAAATAATGTGTCTTGGAGACATCCGAAGTCCACTATAAATTAAAAGGCCTTCAAACCCTTCATAAAAATATGTTAAATGAGGCTACCCTCAGCAAAATCTAAATGCAAAAGGCTTCAATAAATTCAGTCCTCAAAAGTTCCAAGGGCTTCCATAACATTGACCCTTGGAAATACCTCAAGAGGTGTTCGATTATGTTTACAAAAATAAATCACTAATAAGGTTCCAATAAGTTAGACCTTCAAAAAACCTACGGGTACAAAAAATACATGCTAAGGCATAGTCTAATTTTTAATAAGCCTTTTAAGTCAAAATGAGTGGAAAAAATTATACAGCCATAATAAGAGACCGAGTCGGCCCAACTTAAAGAGCCTAAGGGCCAACTTAAAGATCCTAAGGGCCAATCTTAAAGAGCCTAAGGGCCGAGATATAAGATCCTAAGGGACAATCATAAAAGAGCCTAAGGGCCGATGTATAAGAGTCCAAGGGCCATTCTTAAAAGAGCCTAAGGGTCAATGTATCAGAATCCAAGGGCCAACTTCGAAAAGCTTAAGAGCCAAAAATGTATAGCTCAGACTCCGATCCGAACTTAAGGATTCACAATATCTCGAGCTTACCTCGGATCGATTTAAAAACTTAGCTCGAAGATTATTCTATCTATCGATAAAAATCTAAGGGTTTATGACACCCCGAGCCCTAAAATCCAATCCTCAGATTGATCATTTAAACGGAGTCCTCCAAAAATAAACACAATGTTAAATCAAACTCAAACCAAATACAAGATAAAAGTTCCCCTTGTATTTCCAAAAGATTATTACAGGGAATATTTACACAAGGGAGGTCTACAAGAAAGCAAAATTGAGTAACCTAAAACTACTTTGGGATCACATCCTTAGCAACCACATCTTCAGGAGTTGCATCTCGGGGAGTCTCATCCTCGGCGGCTTCATCTCCATCTCTTTCACATTCGGAGGCATTGGCTGAATCATCCTCTTCGAAAAGTAGAGCGACTGCATCTTCTTCCAAAACTTTCTCCGCTTCAATATCGACTGAAAGATTGAAGTTGCGAGCATATATCTCCTCGATAATCATCCTCTGGGATTGTCTCCTAGAATGGTCTAGGGAACTTGCTAACTTAGACTCCGCTATAGAAGAAATCGCATTTGCCCGGGCATTAGCAGCTTCTGCATCAGCTTGATAAGAGGCCATAACGATCGCAACATCAGATTTGGCATTGGCCAGTGTTGATACTCAATTTTTTTATTGTGTATTTTATATCAAAAATACCTTCAAAATAGCATGTGTATACATATATAAGCATGCCCACGAGTTTTGGTATTTTTTCCAAAATTTTAAGAATTTTAAAATTAATTTATTGTCTATTTTAACAATGCAAAATCCAATAATTATCCCCAAATTGTTATTTTGGTGAATAATTTATTTTCATCCTCATATTTAAACCAAAATATAATTAAGATAATTTTTTCATATTTTATAAATTTATTTGATATTTTTAAGCTAAAATTGCATAAAATTATAATTATAGCCTATATTACGATTAACGGCATTTTACAATTATAAAATTATTCTCAGTATTTTTAGATTAAGGTTTATATATTATTAACTAATCCATTGCTTTTAATTTATTTTTAAAATCATCTAACTATTTTATAAAAATTAAAAGGGGAGAAATTGGCTATTTAACACATAGCCCATTATTATTTAAATATTAGCGTAAAATTGAATCTCAATCCCACCCTAATTACACGACCCAATTTCAAATTCTAACCCAAACCCATGACCCATTTTCAGACTCACCCGGCTCCTTTTTTAATCTTGGTCGTTGATCATTTTGATCAACGACCATGGTCCGTTGTTTACTTTTTAATTCCCATACCCTCCCTTAACCCTAATTCATTCCATCAGTTGTGCTGCCTTTGAACTCTCATCACCCCCCAAATCCTTTCTAGCCCTCCCCGGAACCCTAGTTGATTTCCACCTACTTCTGGCATGTCTCTACCGGAACCCATGACGCTCTCGGTCTAGATGGCCTGTGGTCACTCTCTCTCACCATCGAACTTAAGTTATTCGAAGTTTGAAGGCCGATTTCAATGGCTCCCTTTAGATCTGTCTCAGATCTGCACGATCTATGGCCTCTTCAACCATTCTCTGGCGAGTTCGAGCAATATGAGTCTCTTCGACTCAGGATCCGACTTTCCTCAAGACCATCTCATTCCAGGGTCTTCTCTGTCCTTTTTAAGCCTTCTAAGGTTCTATACGTGCTTAGTTCTTTCCGATATGTGACATGCTTGGTCTTCACTTGATGTTCCAAGGGTTTTCCCCAAATTTCCTTTTTCAAAACCGTTCGAATTTGATTGTTAAGGTTTCTGGAAAAAGTTTGTTGTAATTTTTTTTTTACTTTTGGTTCTCTCTTTATGTGTGTTTATAATCGCTTGTTTATTTCTTATTATGCTTAAGTTTGTTCTCTTACTTTTCTTTCCTGATTTGACGATATCCATTTTATGTTCTTTGTTCACATGTTAACTAGTTTGTTTGCTCCTTACCCTTTGCTTTATGTTCGTGCTCTTTGATTTTGTTTCACTTTACTGATTTTTACTCTTACCTATTTTGTTTAAACTTCGGATATTTGTTTGGGTTCCAAAATTTTCTCGAGCATGTCCTTGAATCAATGTGTTTGCTATCACGTATGTTTGATTTCTCACCTCTAATTCTATTTGAAACCCTAAAATTTGGGAGTTTTTCTTTGTAGATGGCACTAGGGTTTCACTTTGGAACCCTAGGTTTCCAGACTCAGGGTGAGCTTGTAATTAAACTTGAAATCCTACTTGCATGTGATTCTGAAACTTTCATCGTTAGACTCTTCTTTGTTTGGACTGTATGCTTTTTATATGAGAAAAATGTGACAACCCGACCCGTCGTCACGTGAGTTACCACTCAGTTTCTCCCTTGTTGTGTCATTTCATGTTCTATATCAGTATTAGAGTCTATCGGGTGAATTTGGATTTATTTGGGTTGAAAATAAGGCACATAGCCTTGTAGAAGGAAGCTTGTGTTAGAAAAGTCAATCGGAAGATGACTATGTGGTTAGAAGACTCGAATGTGAATTCCGATGATTCGGATAGCTTCGGGGGATAATTTATGACTCGGGAGAGTGATCATAATTTAATTTGGAGGTCCGGTGTAGAAATAGGCTTGAATTGGCGAAGTTGAAATTTTGGCGGAATCCGATCGATGGGTGAGATTTTGATCCAGGAGTCGGAACGGAATTCTGATAGTTGCAATAGCTTCGTTAGGTGATTTTGGATATGTCTACAAATTTTTAGGTCATTCCGACATCGTTTGGTCGAGTTTTTGATTGAATATTGGTTTCGAAAGTTTTAGTTGAAACTTAGGCTTGAATCCGCCTTAATTTGACGATTTTTGTGTTTAAGTGTAACAACTCGACCGTTCGTTTTGAGCTCCGGCGCGTCATTCAACAGATTGAGGCCATGAGCAGCTTCATCTCAGGTATATTGACTTGTGTGTATGGTCAGAATTAAAATTCAGGAAGTTTGGAGTCAAATCTAAATGGAAATTCTCATTTTGAAAGCTTAAAGTTGAAGAAATGAACTAGGATTGAAATTTTGTGTAAATGACCTCAGAATTGGGATCTGAAAGTTCAAGCACGTTCGTATGATGATTTTGGACTTGGGCGTATGTTCGAATTTGGTTTTTGATAACCCGTGAGCATTTCAGCGTATATGGTGGAAGTTAGTATTTCAGAAGAATTTTATAAATTTGGGTAGGAAGGCATTTTAGAGTTATAGATGCCCGTTTGGGATTCCGAGTCTGGGAATAGATCCGTATGGTGATTCTGGAGTTGGGAACGCGATCAGAAGTGAATTCGGATGTCCAAAGGTTATTTTAAAGTCATTTGGCTAAATATAGAAATTTGAAGGTTTATGAGAAAATTCGACCAGAAGAGAAAATTTTGATATCGGGGTCGGAATGAGATTCCGAAAGTTGGTGCAAGTCCATAATGTCGAATGTGACTTGTGTGCAAAATTTGAGTCAATTCGGATCGAGTTTGGTAGGAAATGGAACAATTAATCTCTTTAAGGAAAGCTTAAGTTGAAAAAGTCAACCCAACGTTGACTTATGAGTTAGAGGGCTCGGAACTAAATTCTGATAATTCGGCTAGTTTCGGGGATGATTTATGACTTCGGACTGAAAATGGAAGTGAATTCGGAGGTCCGGAGGGAAAGTTAGCTAGGTTTGGTGAAGTTGGAATTTTGGAAGAATCCGGTTGATATGTGAAATTTTGATCCGAGGGTCGAAATGAAATTCCGAGAGTTGTTGTAGTTTCGTTGTGTCATTTTAGACTTGTCTGCAAAATTTGAAGTCATTCGGACTAGTTTTGACGTGTTTCGGCATCGGGTGTGGAATTTGAAAGTTCTTGAGATTCATAGGCTTGAATCCGATGATGATTTGATGTTTTGATGTTATTTTGGATGTTCCGAAGGTTGGAACAAGTTTGAATGATATTGTGGGATATGTTGTTATAATTGTTTAAGGTCCTGAGGGCCTTTGTGGATTTCGGAAGGTTGACGGAATGAAATTCAGACCAAAAAGAAAAGAAAAAAATTGCAGAAATTTCTGCAACATAGCTGTCTTTGGACACTAAGAGTTTCAAAATTCGGAGGCCAATACCTTTTGATCTATAAAGAATCATGAAAAATTCAAAACAAGAAAGTTTTAGACCTTCATGTATAGTTTCCATAAAGCTAACTAAATTGTAATTTAGACATCCGTAGTGAAAGTTATGATCTATTGAAAATGACTAGTGGAGCTCGTTTTTTAGAATTTGCTTTCGGGGAGGCTAGTTTTCCGTAAAGCTAAAGAAATCGCAATTTGGACGTCTGTAGTGGAAGTTATGATCGACGGGAAATGACTGCTAGAGCAATGTGATGTACAACTTGTATAGCAGAAGTGCAAGGTACAACTCGACGAAGCACAGCAGATTCTTTTATACACGAAATTGGTTCATTTATTTAATTTGGTTTGGATGATTTTGGAGAGCTTCAAGAGGGAATTTTCATCATCAATATGAAGGTAAGTTATCCCCACCTATTTTGAATTAAGTACATCAATTATGTAGGGATTTGAGCATGAAAATTGTAGAAAAATTGAGGATTTAGGCCTAGGGATTTGAAAATAAGATTTGGTGATTAGAGGGGTCAAATGAACTCCGATTTTGATGAACTTTATATGTACGGACTCGTGGGGAGACGAGGATTCTGAAAATATGAGTTTTATAATTTTTTAAGAAGTAAGCCCGGGGCTCGGGTTTTGGCAACTTATGTTTTTGGGTGTTTTTCGATTCCTTTCGATTGGGTTATGATTCATTAGCCTATTTTGATGTATTCTTATTAATTTTGATCAGATTTGGTACCCGAGGAGGTCGATTTGCGAGTAAAGCGCAAGGCGAGCTAGGACTTTTGGCCGGTTCGAGGTGAGTGGTAGTAATAAATGATATACTGAGGGTTTGAAACCCCGTATTTGCACTATACGGTGCTATGCTGAGATGGAACACGCGTTATGTGACGGTCGTGGTGGTATTGTGACTGGGGATTTGGACTTGATCCTTCCCAATTGATAGTTTATAGTGCATATTGACTGAGACTGGGCTTATACCTGTATAATTGGGCTAGTTGCCATGTTTGGGGCCTTATGCCGATCTGTAGAATATTAGGGGAACCTTTGGAGCTAAATAACCTCAATACTAGGTTGAACACATACTCTCGGCTGTATTCATAGCTGTTTAGCATGACATGAACCAGTACTAGATATGTACTCTAAGTGAGAATACCTAGGGTTGAATACCATATTCTAGCTCAGTGAGCCCGAGAGGCCGAGTCTATATTGACTAAGAGGGGTCGAGGACCCATTGTGAGG
Source organism: Nicotiana noctiflora (assembly GCA_032618575.1). Classification (NCBI taxonomy): domain Eukaryota; kingdom Viridiplantae; phylum Streptophyta; class Magnoliopsida; order Solanales; family Solanaceae; genus Nicotiana; species Nicotiana noctiflora. The sequence continues at coordinate 118,284 of JASVEL010007795.1, read as the reverse complement.
TATTGATATATATACCGGATCGGGCTGCACGCCGCAGCAGTATATACTTATACATATATTGGATCGGACTGCACGTCACAGTATTATATATATAATATATATATGGACCGGAATGTACGCTGCGGTAATATATAAATATGTGGATCGGACTGCACGCTACAGTAATATATAAATATGTGGATCGGACTGCACGCTGCTATAATATATAAATATGTGGATCGGACTACACGCCGCAGTAATATATAAATATGTAGATCGGGCTGCACGTCGCACTAATATATATGTGGATCGGACTGCACGCCACAGTATTATAGTGGTTGGGCTGAATGAGCCCCTCTGGAGTCTGCACACACCCCCAGTGAGTGCTGTTATATATTATTGGATCGGGCTGCGCGCTGCAGCAGTATACCTATTATATTGGATCGGGCTGCACGCCGCAGCAGAGTTAGATCTGTGTTGGATCAGAGTTAGATTAGTGTTGGTTTAGAGTTAGATGAGTGTTGGATAAGTTTTGGATCAGTGTTGGATCAGTGTGAGACGATAGTGGACGGGAACCAGACTTACCATTATAGGGATGATTTACCTGTACGGTTATTCTTAGTATTGTTTAGTGATAATACATGTGTTCTTACTTTCGGTTATTATTTGTTATTTACTACTCACTGAGTTGAAAGATACTCACCCCACTCCCTGCACCTTGTGTGCAGATATAGGGATCCAGGAGGGCATTTGAGTTATACACTGCTGCTATTTCTATTACTAGCTGAGGAGGCATCGAGGTAGCTGCCGGTGTCCGCAGGACCCGATCTCTCCCTCCTTCTATTTATGTCTTTTGTCATTTTACTTAGACTTGGATTGTATAGGGTGTTTCTTTATGTTAGAGGCTCAGACTTATGACACCGGATTCTTTGGGCTGTATTTCATATATTTTTGTTTCTGCAATTGTCGTTTCTATTCTGAAAATAGGCTATTAACTCTAAATAGATCAGTGTGAGCACGTGATTTTTGCCTAACATGAATTACTCCCACAAAATCAAAACAAAAATTGTCTATTTTTACGTTGTGTATTTTTGTGAATTTTTCGTGTTATTTTTGGTAATTGTTTTGCATTTGTATATGCATGATTATATGTGTTTAAATTAATAAAAAATACAAAAATAGGTCATATTTACATTTTTTATCTAACTTTGCAATTAGGAGTAGTTTAAGTTTATTTTACAAAATAAAAAAAATCACAAAATATGTATTTTTCGCTTTTCTAGTATTTAATGTCCCAATTGTGTGATTTATATTTAATTGATGTTTAAATTGAGTGTGTTAATTGTTAATATAACTTAATTAGTATTTCTTATAATTTAATTGATGTTGTAGTGAAATTAGAAATTTTTGTTTTGATTAGAAAATTAAATTAAAGAGATTAGGAAAACAAAAGAAAAGAAAAATCAAAGAAAGAAATCAAAATTGGACCAAAGTCCAGGCCCAAATCAGCACAAACCAGCCCAAACCACCCGGTCCAACCCGCCAGCCCGTTTCCATTCGATCTGGACCGTTGATCTCCCATGATCCAACGGCCAAAATTAAATCTCGCATTTTAATTACCCAAAAAACCCCCAAACCCTAATTCACCTTCATTCTTCATCCCATTTTCTTCACTGATGTAACGCCGCCACTGTTTATCGTCCGCCGCCGCCGGAAATCACCTCACGGCAGTTCCGGCGGTCCAAACACCACCATTTTTACACCAAAGAATCCTCTCAACCTCCTCATCCCAACCCCGAGCATGGCTTCCTTCGAATCAGTCCCCATCTCCTCGAATCTTCAATTGAAGATTCGAGCCAAAACCAAAATCACCCCAATCAAACCCAAACTCACACCATAGCATCCCTAGGCCTCCCTTATACCATAACCAACTCTATTTTTGTTCAAATATAACCGGAAACCGTCGAACCCCTAAACCCATGTCCAAGAACCCTAAAAACCGAAAAAGGATTTAATTTGCCGGATTTCATTGAATTGAGGTTTAATAGACCTTAATTGATATGTTTTCACTTGGAAAACATTTCAATTAAGGTCCTTTCGACCTCAAATGCCGAATACCAAGTCGGCCGAGCTCCATTTTTTGGTTTCGAGGTATTTCTTTCTTTTCTTTTCTTTTCTTTTTCCGTTCTTACTTACTCGCACTCGTCAATTTAGTTTAATTATTTTCGTAGTTTCATTTGTTTGTTGATTTTTCTCGGACATTTCTCAATTTCCTCTTCTTTTGGGACCTTTTATTTGGTCGACCTGTTTGTTTTCTGATTCGTTGTTGTAAACGTGGCGTTATAAGATACGAATTCGATTCGTTTAAATTCGTCGAATAACTAATTCTACATTTTGAGCTATGTTTGGCCGAGAGTCTTGAACTCACTGTTTTGGCGATTGGTTTGTTATCAATCGTACATGTTGTGATTCGACTTAACGAATGTCGTCGTTTAAATTCGTCGAATAACTAATTCTACATTTTGAGCTATGTTTGGCCGAGAGTCTTGAACTCACTGTTTTTGGTGATTGGTTTGTTATCAATCGTACATGTTGTGATTCGACTTAACGAATGTCGTCGTTTAAATTCGCGAATTTGTTGTTTGAAATTCCGGGCAGTGGTTCATTGTTTTGCTTGAACTAAAAATTTTCTATTTGTTGTTTGTTCTGAGTATTGAGTTAACTGTTGGATTGTTGTTTCGAACCATTGTTGATTCTAAATTAGGCTGTGAATTGGGTATAGCTGTTAGTCCATTTAAGTAGTCATAAAATTAACCTTTAAAGTGCAATACACATGAAGATGAGTTGGTAAAACTTGCTGGACAGCAGTATACCCCATTGGTTTTTACCTTTAGGACTTGTTTAGTTGTTAAAACCCATACTTAGACAGAAACACTAGATATACAGGAGACACATTCACAGCATAGGCACTCATAGACATTCACACATTGAGAGATTAACACTCAGACAAAAACATTGAGAGAATAGAGAAAACAGGAGAGGGATAGACACTGGAGAGGATTCTAAAACAAAGACACTGGAGAGATATACAGGATATAGTTTTTCTTACTGCTGCTGGTTGTTTTGTTCTGCTGCTGTTGTACACTGTTGTTGCTGCTGTTGTACACTATTGCTGTTGTTGTTGTGTCTTACTGCTGCTGTTGCTGTTGTGAATTGCTGTTGTTGTTGTGTCTTACTGCTGCTGTTGCTGTTGTGAATTGCTGCTGTTGTACACTGTTGCTGTTGTTGTTGTGTCTTACTGCTGCTGTTGCTGTTGTGAACTGATTTCTCCTCATTCCTTTTTTATCTAATTGTTCATTCTTGGGAAGAGAAAGAATCAGATAGAGCAAGGGCCGTTACAATTGCTTTAGCTCTAGGTCTCTCGAGCCTTACCTCTGGTTGTTTGTGATTGCAGCTGTTGTTTGTTCTATTGCTGCATTGCTAACTGCCTGCTGCTGATCTCCCTCTTTCATTCTTCCTGTGTTGTTCACATTCAGGTACATACTCTTGCTTTTAATGTTGTGGAGTTGGCTGGAACACATGAAAGGCTTGAAAATTCAATAAATGAAAACTGTTCTTTGATCTATTGCATGTTGGGATCTATTGTAGTTTCTTTTTTTTAGAGCATTCAAATTAGATATTTGTTTGAAATGTAATGATGCTGGATCCTGTTAGCTAGGGACCATTAACTGGAGTAGTTATACTCCTAGAAGTATGAAGGTCCCATAGCGAGCCATTTATTTCAATTTGAATGGATTGTGTTCAGTATAGTATAGTTCAAATTGTTTCCAATAGGTGTTGAACAAAGCAAATCCAAAAGTGTGTATGTTGCATTATGTTATTTCACGTCTAGATTTTTAGTGTAAATATTGAGTATTTGAGTCACTTCCAGAATGTTTTGAAGATAATCTCATATAGTTCATGTTCATATGTAGTGGTCAGTAAAGATAGTATAACCAAACTGCCTCTGTTGTTAATCTTAATCCACGTTTTCCCTTTATTTTTCCCTTCTCTGATTATCTAGGAATGCGCTAGTAATCGAAATAAAAATGATTCGAAAGTAGAAACTAAAATTTCAAGTAATCGATATTTCATTTGTTACAATAACTGTATTGTTTTCTTTAGTTATAGGTGTTTGAAACATTTGGATTATTTTATGTTAATAACAGTGGTCATTGGACCTGTTCCATCAGGCCATTCGGTCTTGACCCTTCTACATCTACATTATGGCATAGCCATATGGGTTGAATGCAAGCCCAAAGTGAAAGGCATAAGTTCCATTGAGCTCGTGGCCCAAAAGTAACAACTATTAAGTAATATTAAGACTTTTCTTTTATTGTTAGAGATAAAAAATAGAAAATTATAGATTGCTTTAGATTTGGCCTTTAATAAAAAGTGAGATGAGCCTCGTTAGAAAATCAAATACACGGGGCCCTCAATTAATTGTTATGAAACTTTAGACTCGGAAGGACCGTTTAATAAATTTCACGGTTCTTCCCGAAGTTAACAACACGATAGACTCTTTAGGCATGACTTTAATAAAATTACTTTTCCTAAAATACGGGTGTGCATTTATGTGACCCAAATCCTACTCTCGGCGAAACTAAAACGCATTAAAGTCACAGGCGTACTGGTTGCGGTGTGACTCGAAATGTATTTTCGTGACGTCGCAATTCTCCTAAAACTGAAAAGTAGAACATCAATAGCACATAATTAAAATATATAAAGAAATCAGATAAAAGCCACAAGAGCAGTTGAGCGACCGTGCCAAAACCACGGAATCCGAGAGTGCCTATCACCTTCTCCCGGATTAACAGAATTCCTTATCCAGGTTTCTAGTTTCGCAGAATGTATTACAGAGTCATAAATTTCCTCGGTTCGGGATTAAACCGGTGACTTGGGACACCATTATTTTCCCAAGTGGCGACTCTAAATAATTAAATAAATTGATCCCGTTCCGATTGTCCTTTAAGTGGAAAAACTCCTTCACTGATTATTATTATATTCCTTCTCGGGGTGTAGTATTAAACAGTGGCACATTTACGTTTACGTTATATTGTGCGGTGTAAAAGGAGGTGTGACAGCTCTGGCGACTCTGCTGGGGATCTAATAACCCAGAACTTCGGTTCAGGGTTTAAGAATTCGAGCTCAATTAAATTACTGTTTTTGCTTATATCTGATTTCATTATATATTTTGATTAATGTGCTACATGTTTACCGTTTTGATATTGCGTGAATTGTATATATAAAACTGTGCCGAAAACCCTTCTCTTCTTACCCCGGGGATGTGCTTACTGGTTAAGACTCCCCTTTCTGTTAGTGTCAATACCAAAAATAAGAAAAGAGGTAGGATAAGTTACAAAGTCGGACGATCCCGCGGGTCCCCGGTACGTAGCCCCCTCCTCAATCCGAGTTGTCTGCTCGGGTACACAGTCTAGTATCAAAAAAAAAAAAATCAAGATATTGAGCCTAAATTAGGACGATTATTTGCATCATGTTTTGACTTAGGGGACTCAACACAGGGGTTGGGTCCCTCTAGGACAGGTAACCAGATATAGTATGACCTCGTATAAGCATTTCACATGTTGCATTTATTTGTCCTGGACTCGCATGCTGACCAACTTTTAAACGTCGAAGGATATAATAAAAGAAAGAGAAAAGAAGGTGTAAATAAAAATAAAAAAAATAATAATAACAATTAAAAAAATAATAAAATAATAATAATAAAAAAGAGGGTTTTGTAGAAAGGACTGTCTTATTACGAATTCAATTTTGAAAGAACAAGAGAATGTTGTTTTAAAATATTTCGTCCATTGATTGAACTACGCCGGTTTGATTCTCACCGGATGTGAGATACGTAGGCAGCCCTTAGCAGGTCCAACTTCCCTATATTTTCAAAATAAGTTTATTTTATGAAAAAAATAAATGATGACGGAATGCCTGGATGTTTAACTTTACCTCAAAGACCACCTTTTCATCAGTCTTAATATTTTGACCAGTCAATTCCTGTGGCCCGTTCTGTTTTTTTTAAAGAAAAAGATAGTTTTTGTTTGGGTCAAATCAAGATTTTTCTTTCGTCTAAAAACTACCTTAATAAATGTGCAGAATGAGCACGAGTCAGAATACAACCGAAGCTATCATAAACAAGGTCTCCTTTAGTTTGCATATGTGGTGGAACGATTTGGGTGAGCAAGGACAAGACGCAGTTAAGCTGTACCTGGGAAATCTAGTGGGGCTACTAAATATTCCCCCGAGAGGAGACATCATACGAGCCCTGATCTCATTCTGGGATCCAGCACACAATTGGAAGAATTTGAACTCACACCAACACAATTGGATCCAGTTCCACTTTTCAGACTTTGAACTCACACCAATATTGGAAGAATCGGCCGGATATATCGGAAGACCAAAAGTCCCTATGAGGGAACAGTATCTCATTGCACCAAGGGTCGTGACAGTACATAGGTTTTTGGATACAGTGAAAATCCGCAGAACTGTACACAACCCAGATTTATCAGAAGGGTTCTGCACTTTAGCATTTCTATATGACAGATATGGTCATTATGGGGGTTTTAACAAACACAAAAGAAAAATCTGCAGCGGAGAAAACCAGTCAAAATGGGAAGAGCATAGACGCATCGCCTTCATGATAGCTTTCCTAGGTTCACTGGTATTTCCCAGAAAAGACGGGAATATCAACATACATGTGGCAGGGGTCATCGGCACTTTGATGAAACAAGACAATAGTACTTTGGCTCCCATGATAATATCAGATATCTCTCGTGCACTCACTATTTGCAAAGCTGGAGGGGTCTTCTTTGAAGCTTGCAATGTATTGCTCCAAATGTGGATGATCGATCACTTATGTCGTCGCCCGCAGTTTATGAGGTATAGTTTATCGGAGAAAACCTGTATAGAAGAATTCCCTACAAGGGTCGAGGGATATGATTTGCCATAGGGGATTAGTGGATGGATACGACTTTTGCGTTTGATTCCAGCCAGCAAGATAGAATGGACATTTGGCTGGCTACCCGTGGACGAAGTCATATATGTATCGGCCACGGAATCATATTTGTTACTAATGGGCCTCAACAGCATCCAACCTTACGCGCCATGTCGAGTATTGAGACAGTTGGGACGATGCCAAATAATCCCAAAAGAAGAAGACCTCAGCCCACATGTGGTCGAAAATGGACCGGGAGGACAATTCCCTGAAGCGTTGGTCCGAAAGATTTGGAGTGAATGTCAAATATTGAAGATAGGCACTCGGGTGCGAGATCGAGCCCGAGGCGAAGTATAGCCAGAATACCCTGCATGGTATAACAGAGAACTGGAGCATCAAAGGCCCACAAAAAGGCCCCACCTCAGGGAGTTTGCTGAAGCGTCACAAGAACAATGGGACTGGTTGGCCAAAGAAGAAGCTTATAGAACAAAGATTAGCAAGATAGAGCAACGGACCCAAGAGCTCCAATTTGAAAAGGATATGCAAGCTGCCGCCAGCGAAGGAGATAAAAAGAAGTTGGCACAAGAAAATGACTTTTTGAAAGCTCAAATCCAGCAAATGAAAAGGGATGCTGACAGACAATTGAGGAGTCGAGCAGACGAAAAATTGATAAAGGGTTTGAAAAACCAAGTTGCCGATGTCCAAAGAGAATTGGAAGAGTCGAAGACCCAAACAATGAGGATCCGTGCTAGTTGGAGAAAGGAGGCACATCAACATGCACTTCACCTACAATGGGTGGAAGAAGATTACACTGAGATCATCACTAGTCTAAGGGAAGCAAATGTTATCCTCAGGGAGCGGGTTTTCAAGCAAGCCCGAGAGGCTAGAGAAGACCTCGACCATTGCCATGATTTGATGGCCCGACTGCAAGAACAAGTGGATAGGCTCTTAGACCAAGTCACCAACAATGCTCGAAGATTGGGGGTGAAAAACCAGCAGATAGAACAGCTACTCAGAGAAAGGGACATGATCAAGGACAGAATTGGAGAAATCAGGCATTATGTCACCATGAAGTGCTTAGCTTGTGAACAAATGCCCCGCACCGCCCTTTTTGCTTCAGTTATGGGCTATGTTCATCAGATCATGAGAGAGTTAAGGGGACTACACAAAGACCTCACACCAAGGCCCGCGGCAAGGCCGAACGATGCCTCGCGGGCCCCCAGGAATTTAAGAGCACTAGACTGTTGATTAAAAGATGTATTTTGAAATATTGAGTCAAGCTGGTTGGCATTTTATTTTCTTTCTTCGAGTCAAGCATTTCTCTTATTCTGTTGATTATTGTAAGACATGTTTTGTAACTTTAAGGGTTTTTTGATATAAATTACCGAATTTTGCCACAATCTTGTGATTAGAACTACGCTCGGTCTGATTCACGCGGGGACGTGATACGTAGGCAATCCACATAAGATTCGACCACCACTAAAAAAAAAGAAAAGAAAATGGGAAGATCAATAACAATAAAGTTTTTAAGGATAAGAAAAAGAAAAGATGGAATGACGCATGCGAGGAATACATGTAGAAATGGTTAATTGATTAGGTGCATTACATCCAACATGCGATAACATGCCTGTTAAATTCAGTGAGCTAACAAGTTTGTTGCAATTTCCAGAAAGTTTAGGAGTGACTTGACAGAGTATACTGGCCGATCACCCTTACCATACCAGATCAAAAGGTCCAATTCCAGCAAGCATGTCTAGTTCCGGCAAAAGTATCGATGGGGAGAAAATAGAGATACAAATCATGAAAGAAGAAGTGGACCGGTTGAGACAGCAAATGACAGAGATGCACCTAGCCTGGGCTAGGGAACAATCATCACCAAACCTTCCTACTCTTCCACCAGCACCAGAGCATCGGCCCATTGACCCCTCAACAAGTGCACCAATCTATCCTTATTATCAAGGGGAAAACCCGTATACCTCCCCGGTTTCACCAGCCAAACAAAATCCTCCTCCCCCGGTTACCCCTGTTTTTGTGGCACCTCCACCTGCTACTTTACAAAAGTCGTCCAGTGAGCCACTTTTTCAAATCCATGACAATCATTGTTATTCTCCTGAGCCTACCTTTAAGGCTCCTGAACCGCATTCACACACCCCTCACTGGGATAACATGGCAGAACCGGAAAAGCACGTCAAAAGTTCGGAGCATGAGAAAGTTATTCGAAAGGTTAAAAGCCTGGAGCAGTCCTTCAGGAATATGTATGGTTTGGGTAACCGGGTCAGTGTTGCCTACAAAGACCTGTGTCCATTCCCAGATGTCCAGTTGCCAGCCGGGTTCAAAACGCCTAAGTTTGACATATACGAAGGGCATGGTGACCCAGTAGCCCATCTTCGAGGTTTTTGTAGTAAAATGCGAGGAGCCGGAGGGCGAGATGAGATTCTGATAGCTTACTTCGGTCAGAGTTTGGGGGGGTCTGCACTAGAGTGGTACACTAGGCAGGATCCTAGCAGATGGTTTACATGGGATGACTTGGCTCAGACATTCATCGATCAGTTCCAGTATAATCTTGAAATAATCCGCGATCGCTTAGCATTGCTAAAGTTACAGAAGAAACCCGCCGAAAGTTTTAGAGAATTTTGTTTCCGCTGGAGGGAACAGGCAGCGAGGGTAGACCCGCCGATGAGAGAGAATGAAATGGTGGATTACTTCCTACAGACACTGGAGCCAACCTATTTCGGACATCTAGTGACATCCGTGGGTAAGTCATTCACTGAGGTGATAAAGATGGGGGCTATGATCGAAGAAGGCTTGAAAGCTAACAAGATCATGAGTTATGCAGCGTTGAAAGCCACCACTCAAGCTATTCAAAGTGGCACCGGAGGGGTGCTTGGGAAAAAGAGGAAAGAAGAGGTCGCGGCAGTTGATTCCGGAGCATGGTTCAGGAACAGAGGCCCCGCACCCCAGTATAATTCGCCACAGCCCCACCGACAAAATTACTCTCACAATCCATATAGCCATCCACAACACTATTACCCAACACCAGATGCTCACTTTACCGTCCATCATGCCCAATCATATGCCCCACCTCCCGTCCAGGCACCATGGCGTGCGCCAAATCCACAGAATAATTACCCATCCCCAAGAGCCTATAGAAATCCCACGGGTGCGGGCTTTCGTCCGAACCTAGCATTCAAGAGCGACAGGGCGCCAAGGCCAAAGACTTTCACTCCCTTGGGGGAGTCTTACACCAGTTTGTTCCACCGTTTGAAACAAGTAGGGCTGCTAAATCCGGTCGGGGCTAAGCTACCAAACCCTCTTCCAAAGAATCTGGATCATTCAATAAATTGTGCATACTGCTCAGGATGTCCGGGGCACGACACAGAAAAATGTTGGCGATTGAAAACAGCCATCCAGGAACTCATCGACACTCGCCGAATTGAGGTCCGGACTCCAGCGGAGCCCAACATCAACCAAAATCCACTTCCAACTCATCATGAGACCAACATGATCGAGTTGGTACAGGTGGAAGGGGGAAAGGAGAAAACCTCTCAGACTGTAATGATGATCAAGTCTAGTGGGGTAAAAATGGAAAAGGGGCCAAGCCTTGATGAGTCACTCATCTGCAAGAAAGACGTACAAGAGGGGTTGGAAGCAGAAAAGGGAAGTGTGAACAAAGTGCCTATGAGGTCAGAGGGAGTAAAAATAGTTGTACCGGGGGCAACGACCAGGCCTGTTTTAACTGTAGCAGGTGTTCGAGTGGATCCTTTCATCATCAAGCCAGATTTACAGTTGCCAATAGCTGATAGCAAAGCTATTCCATGGAATTATGATCGGGTCATGACAACCTACAAAGGAAAAGAAGTTAAAGAGGAAGTCTGCGAAGCGCAAGGGTTGACTCGTTCAGGGAGATGTTTTGCCCCAGAATTCCTGAAAAAGATGAAGATGCATGATTATTCTGTCCTAGAACAGCTGAAGAAGACTCCTGCGCAAATCTCATTGCTGTCCTTGCTGGTACATTCTGAAGAACATCGGCAAACTTTGATGAAAGTTATGAATGAGGCCCACGTACCCGATAAAATCTCGGTGAGTCATTTGGAGAAGATCACCAATAGGATCTTCGAAGCGAATCGGATCACCTTCACCGATGACGAGTTGCTTGAGGAAGGCACCAAGCACATCAGGGCTTTATATCTTACGGTGAAGTGTGAGGAGTCGGTGGTCAGCAAAGTCCTGGTCGATAATGGGTCCAGTGCGAACATTTGTCCTCTCTCTACACTACACAAGTTGAAAGTGGATAGCGGCAGGATACGCAAGAATATCATATGTGTCCGAGGGTTTGATGGAGGAGGCAAGGCATCGGTCGGGGACATAGTGTTAATCTTGACAATCGGACCAGTGGAGTTCACCATGGAATTCCAGGTGCTGGACATGGTAGTTTCATATAACCTTCTGATAGGGCGACCGTGGATCCATGCTGCAAAAGCAGTTCCATCCAGCCTACACCAAATAGTCAAGTTTGAGTGGGACCGACATGAGATCGTAGTCCATGGAGAGAATGATCTACAACCAGGCACCATCGTCCCCTTTGTTGAGACATAAGAGGATGTTGGGCCATGGGTATACCAGATCTGCGATGTGGTATCCGTCAACCGAGTTCCAGAAGGGGAATGCATTCCCAATGACAGAATAATTACCGCAGACGTCATGGTGGCTCATGAAATGCTGAGAAACGGTTTCGTACCCGGCAAAGGTTTAGGTGCATCTCTGCAAGGAATCATACAACCGGTATCTGTGGTCGAAAATGTGGGAACCTTTGGCTTGGGATTCAAGCCAACATCAGAAGACATCCAGCGAGCCAAGAGGAATAAGCAGAAGATATGGGTGCTCCCGAAGCCTATTCCGCGCCTTTCCCGATCTTTTGTCAGATCTGGAGTAAGAAGACATCCGACGACAAAGGTTCCCAGTCCTATGGTTAGGCCAGACGAAGAGTTCTTAAGAAAATTCGAGGACCTATTCGCAGATGTATGCATGCTAGAGGATGGCGAAGGATCCAGCCATGCCGATATACAGTTTGTGGGATCAAAAGCAAAGTTGAATAATTGGAAGGCTACTCCTCTCCCTGTCCGGAAGGAGTCTTGGTAGTTTGTTTTGGATTGTTTTCTTTCGAAATTTTGTGTTGGGATTGTCCCCAAAGTAAAATCCGTTTGTTTCAGTTCATTTTGATTTGAGTTCGCAAGTTTGTTTTTCCTTGTACTGTTCCCATTAATGAAATTTTGTTCCTTTCGTTTCTAATATTGTTTATTTTCCTTCTTTTTACTTTTTTGAGCAGCTTTCTTTCAACTGATCTTAATGATATGGCGTGCTTAAAGATTAATCAACCTAGTCTAGAAAGTCAATCGGGTTTGGAAATAATAACGCATGGAATAAGAAGTGACGAGAGTGGATCGGAATACGGCGATGATGAAGCCGTAGAAGAAATCGGTGAAGAATTAAGTCACTTCGAGGAAAAACCCAAACCAAATTTAAATGATATGAGGCCGTTAATCTAGGGAACACGGATGACGTGAAAGAAACCAGGATAAGTGTCCATATTGAACCAAAACTGAGAGAAGAGTTGATCAAAACACTCATGGAGTTTAAAGACATTTTCGCATGGTCGTACGACGACATGCCGGGACTCAACACTGATCTAGTGGTTCACAAATTACCCACTGACCCGGCATGTCCTCCCGTCAAGCAAAAGCTGCGGAAATTCAAGACGGAGATGAGTGTAAAGATCAAGGAGGAAGTAACCAAGCATTTGCAGGCGAAAGTCATTCGTGTCACTCGATACCCTGAATGGTTGGCTAACGTAGTACCGGTGCCAAAGAAAGACGGAAAGATCAGGGTATGCGTGGATTATCGCAATCTCAACAAGGCGAGTCCTAAGGATAATTTCCCACTTCCCAATATCCATATCCTGATTGATAATTGCGCCGGACGTGAAATCGGATCCTTTGTGGACTGCTACGCGGGATATCATCAGATCTTGATGGATGAAGAGGACGCAGAAAAGATGGCTTTTATCATACCGTGGGGGACTTATTGCTACCGGGTGATGCCGTTCGGTTTGAAGAACGCGGGGGCAACATACATGAGGGCGATGACTACGGTATTCCATGACATGATACATAAGGAAATTGAAGTGTACGTGGATGATATGATCATAAAATCTAGACGTCAAGAAGACCACGTTGCCGACCTCGGGAAGTTCTTTCAAAGACTTCGAAGATATGATATCAAGCTCAATCCGGCCAAATGCGCATTCGGAGTTCCATCGGGGAAAGTTGCTGGGATTCATCGTCGGTCGACGGGGCATTGAGTTGGACCCATCCAAAATCAAGTCCTCCAGGAGTTACCCCCGCCAAGGAATAAAACGGAGGTAATGAGTTTGTTGGGAAGGTTAAATTACATCGGTAGGTTTATTGCTCAGCTTACGACAACCTTGTGAGCCCATATTCAGTCTATTGAAGAAAGACGACTGCGATAGAATGGACGACAGAATGTCAGGAAGCGTTTGACCAAATCAAAGGGTATCTGTCAAACCCACCCGTACTAGTTCCGCCTGAACTGGGTAGACCCCTAATTCTCTATCTGATGGTTTTGGAGAATTCGTTCGGCTGCGTACTGGGGCAGCATGATCTTACTGGCAGGAAGGAACGGGCCATTTACTATCTCAGTAAGAAATTCACGGTCCACGAGGTTAAGTACACTCATTTAGAAAAGACCTGCTGTGCTTTGACTTGGGTAGCCCAAAAGCTAAAACATTATTTGTCTGCTTACACCACTTACCTCATTTCGCATTTGGATCCGTTGAAGTATATTTTCCAGAAACCTATGCCTACAGGGAGGTTAGCGAAATGGCAAATATTACTTACGGAGTTCGACATCATATATGTGACAAGGACGGCTATGAAAGCTCAAGCCCTAGCCGATCACTTAGCTGAGAATCCTGTTGATGACGGATACGAACCTTTGAGGACGTATTTTCCGGACGAAGAAGTATTGCAAATTGATGGGTTGGAATTAACCGAGGATCCAGGGTGGAAGCTTTTCTTCGACGGAGCGGCAAACGCAAAAGGAGTCGGAGTAGGGGCTGTGCTTATCTCTGAAACAGGACATCATTATCCTGTTACTGCTCAACTACGTTTTCATTGTACCAATAATATGGCTGAGTACGAGGCATGTATCTTGGGGTTACGATTAGCGGTGGACATGGATGTACGGGACGTCTTGGTCTTGGGGGACTCGGACCTTCTGGTACATCAGATTCAGGGAGAATGGGAAACCAGAGATTTAAAGCTTATCCCGTATCGTCAGTGTTTGCATGATCTGACCAAGCGTTTCCGGTCAGTAGAATTCAGGCACATCCCAAGGATGCATAATGAGGTTGCCGATGCTCTAGCTACTTTGGCGTCGATGCTACATCACCCGGACAAGGTTCGTGTCGATCCGTTACATATTCAGGTTCGGAATCAACATGCTTATTGTAATATGATAGAAGAAAAGATGGATGGTGAGCCATGGTTTTATGATGTCAAAGAGTACCTCAGGTTAGGAGTATACCGAGAGCAGGCAACTGGAGATCAAAAGAGAGCTATTCGGCGATTGGCAAACGGATTTTTCCTTAGTGGAGGGGTGCTGTACAAAAGAACCCCAGATTTGGGATTGTTGAGATGTATAGATGCGAGTCAAGCCACAACAGTGATGACAGATATACACTCGGGAGTTTGTGGGCCACACATGAGCGGATATGTATTGGCAAAGAAGATTCTTCGAGTAGGATATTACTGGCTCACTATGGAGCATGATTGTATAAGTTTCGTGCGAAGATGCCATCAGTGTCAGATACACGGAGATTTGATTCATTCTCCACCGACTGAATTGCATACAATGTCAGCACCATGGCCGTTTGTTGCATGGGGTATGGATGTTATTGGACCTATAGAACCTGCGGCTTCCAATGGTCATAGGTTCATTCTGGTAACGATCGATTATTTTACCAAGTGGGTGGAGGCCAAAACCTTCAAATCAGTGACCAAGAAGGCGGTGGTGGACATCGTACATTCCCACATCATTTGTAGGTTTGGAATTCCAAAGATAATCATCACAGATAACGGTGCCAATCTTAACAGCGGATTAATGAAAGAGGTCTGCCAACAGTTCAAGATTACACACCGAAATTCCACACCATATCGTCCCAAAGCAAATGGTGCGGTTGAAGCAACAAACAAAAATATAAAGAAGATATTGAGGAAGATGGTAGAAGGGTCTAGGCAATGGCATGAAAAGTTACCATTTGCACTATTGGGTTATCGCACTACTGTCCGGACTTCGGTAGGTGCAACTCCTTACTTGTTCGTGTACGGGACTGAAGCAATAATACCAGCATAAGTTGAAATTCCATCCCTCCGTATTGTCGCTGAAGCTGAGATTGACGACGATGAGTGGGTCAAAACCCGATTGGAGCAATTGAGCTTGATCGACGAAAAGAGATTGACATCAGTATGTGTCACACCTCCCTTTTTACTACCCTCAACAGTAAATACACTTGTAGGGTATACCCCGACGCTCAATTACCCGAGACGGATAAAATAACGTAAGGGAAGGAGTTTTTCCATTTAAAGGACAATCGGTTCGGGATTTTATTAGAGATTAATCAGAGTCGCCACTTGGGAATGACAATGGTGTCCCAAGTCACAGGTTAATCCCGAATCCGAGGAATTTTGACTCTTAAAATGTCTGCGAAGCAGAGGTCCGGATAAGGAACTCTGTTAACCCGGGAGAAGGTGTTAGGCACTCCCGGATTCCGTGGTTTCAGCACGGTCGCTCCACTGTCGTTCTTGACTTTTGTTTGACTCAATCACAGGTTTTAACGACATAATGTGCTTTTACGTTAAATATTATCTTTTAGGAATTTGCGGTATCGCGAAAACACGCCTCGAGTCATACCGCAACCAGTACGCCTATGACTTTTGGTGTATTTCAACTTTATCGAGATTTGGATTTGAGTCGCACCAAGTGCACACTCGTTCACAGGAAGGTATATTAAAATCGTGCCTTAAGATAGTCTATATCGGCTTTTAAACTTTGGAAGAGGCTATGGAATTCGCTATTAGCCTCTTCGATTCTACTATATTCTCTATATTACTAAATGGGGGGCCCGGTGTTATTCGGGCGAGGCTCATCCCAATTTAATTTTAAAGTCCAGTCCTATTTTGTTCAACTATGTTTGCTATGTATTGTTCTTGCCTTATTCGTATGGCTAACACTATAGTAATCCAGCCCCGTCGAGTTCTTATTATTTATTGGGCCTGGTCTCTTCATTTTTGTTTAGCTGGATCAGCATCAGCCTAGGCCTTAAAGACCAGGCAACCTTCTGGCTATCAATCAATGGGCCAATCTGTTTCGTATAACAGTTCAGGCCCACGTTACACATAGGGCCCAAACCAAATTGTATTAACAGAAGTATAATTCAGAATACATAATGAAACAAGTACTCAAAATTTAAATGAAATCAAACCACTTTTATTTATTAACAAAGAAATCAGTATACAAAAATAGTCTCAAGTCAATAATTCATGAAAACTCAAGCAATTGCTATCACTATATGCTCATGGCTGAAATTCATACTAATATCTAATTATTGCTAAGGATCATTCTGGGACACAGCCCACTTTGCCTAGGAAGTCAAGTTAAAAGAAGGCTATTCAATTGATTACTTATAGTGTCAAAAGAGAGACTAAATGATCAAGCGCATATGTTTACTATATTGCCAGTCTTATTGCAAGCTATACCTCTCATCACCACCCTTTCATCCTAATTGAACTGCTCCAATATCTAATTATCATCCTTTTCAGACTTAATCAGATCTGAGCCTAAATCCGCAAATCAAACTAATTATATATAAGCAATGACTACTCACGTATCTATGACTAAGTGATTTAAAGGTTTAAGCATGATTAAACAACTGATTTTACCCAAGACTTAGCTCGTTGTAATGCTATTATCCCAGTTATAAATGATTCCCTCTTATGTTATTTCTACTTCGAGACTTGTCTGCGTTTAAATACAGAGTTGTTACCTGAGTGATTCTGATTCATGAAGCATTTATGAAGAACGGCCCATGATTATGATATATTAACTTATGTTTTAAGGTTCTTACCTAATTAAGCTAAGTGACATACTACTACTACATTATTACCATCATATACTAGCTATTACATTGTTTCTGTATGGTTTCTGTTTTCAGCTATTATATCATACAATAAGTGAGCTGTGAATCTTAAACTAATTACATTAAACTACAAAAACATTACAAAGCAGCATTGTGTAAGAACTGGGTCTTCATTTTTATTCAATCAACTCCCATTACAGCTTCAAACGAAAAGAGATGTACCTGGATAGAAAAATGAAATTGATGAGTTCTAGGGGAAGGACAGGAGCAAGTAATCAGCAAGGATTCAGCAACAATGCAACAGTGAGATGAAATCACAGCAACAGCAAAACCGACAGCAAATAGAAACCCAGATGATTGAAGCAAAATGAAATCAGGAAACCAGGAGAAGTTCACCCAAATGCCCGCTCCACAAATACCAGGAAAACACTACTGTTCTATTGCTATTTCACTCTCAAAACTCTATATTTAATCAGCCTAAGTATATCTCAGAATTGCTTAAGTTGGAACCCCCCTTCAGCCCTTTTCTAGAGGTATTTATAGTTATCTTTAGGGCTGAAGACTTGGGGAGGAAGTATGGGATTAATCCCACTCTCCCCCCTCCTAAAATCATAAATTATACACTTAAGTCCCCAAAATCAGTTATCAAAACCCTTCCAGCATGTGCTGGAAGGTTCTAAAGATTCCCTTTTATGGGTTTTTACCAATGTATCCCTAATAGTTAAAGATTTTTACAGATTTCCCATTTTTAGGAGACCATTATACCCCTAAATCTCTGCAAAATTGCAGAAATCAGGAGCATGAATGACTCCATTACCCTCTTGAGTTCTAACTATTTACTAGAATACTATTTCAAGTTCCAATTGTGCCCCTAAGGGCACTGCTTATTTACACAACTTACCTAGGTTAAATCTCAGCATCTTTTGCACCTATTTAACTAATAGCCAGCCCTAGCATTAGTATTTAAGGGCTGGCCAGTTCTATTTTAAGAAACTATTTCAATTTCAGCCACTTTTAATTAGTTCCAGTTAATTAAGACTAAGTTATTACAAATTAAAGCTAATTGCAGGACTAGCCTGTTTTATTATTAAAAGAACTTTTAAAATCTAGCCAGTCTCAAGTTGAGACTTAGCTTTGGCTATTAATGCCAATCACTGAACATTTGGGCCCAAAACCATTTGCAGGTTTGGCCATTCTATGCTCAGGGCTCTAAAGAGAGCCTGGGCTAGTCTGCATTTGCAGACATAGCCCCTTTTGCACAACCAGCCACTTTAAAAGTGAACTGTGTGTTAGGGCTTTATAGAATAGGTCAAACCCTTTGCAAGGTTAACCATTCTTAAGCCAATTATTTAACTTGTAGCCTAATTTTATGAGTTTTAGAGTTTTATCCTATTTAAAAACTAACCACTTTCATGGAACTTAGTACTAACAGCTATAACCAATCCTCCTAAGCATAATAGACATCAACAGTGTTCATACTTAACATCAAACTATTGCAAACCTAGCCATTTCAACATGCAATTGCACACATAAACACATGAAACCAAATATGTTTATCAACTAATCAAAATTCAGAAAAGAAGTTGGATAATGTTGAACTTTAATTAATCAGACTTACAAACTCAATTTCAAGTGGTAAAGTGTTAATTAAACATTAAGCAGGCATGAGTTACAATCAATTTCATGTTGAGTGATTCACTGGAAAGCCAAAAACCTACTTAGCATTCATGGACATAGACACACATAAGCATAAACTCTTACAAAATAGCTAACAAGGTTCAACTGGACATAAACACAATGGACTTTAACAAGGTAATCATAAGCATGTTAATCAGAAATCATTCTCAAGTACTGACCCTAAAATCATGCTAAGCAAATAGAATGGGTAAAGCTAAGCAGAACAGACTCATGCATGAGAATAACAAACCAATCCTAATCCTGAAACTAATCATGAGAATAGACAGATGACAAGAATCACTCAATCTAACAGAAGTTGTCTGATATCAACAAGAGGCAGGGGCCTAATGCTAACAAATAACGAAGAAGACAACTACATGAGGAGAAACAGAAGTCATGCTGTTTAAGATCAGAAATCACAAATAAAAGGAAAAGCACAAGACGAAAGATAAGTCTTTAAAAGTGAGCATGGTTCACAGCAGACAGAATCAATCAAAAATGAACAGAAAAGGAACAATTAAAACAAGAAAAGCAGTATGAACAGGGTGAACCCTAATGCTAAACATGTCTTCTTTCGAATCAGAGAAATAAAGCATAAAGACGAAATGAACATAAACCCTAAAACTAAACAGACGAAGCACAAAGAGATGAAGAAATAAATAGAATACGACAAATATCAAATAAAGGAAAGCATGGACATGTGAGAACAAACAGAACAGAAACCCTAACATTATCATGCGAGAACAGATAAAACATATAACAGAAATTTCAGAAAAACTAACAGAGAAAGAAAAAGAAGATGAAGAAGAATCAGAGATGTCAAACACCTTAAAACAAGATAACAACCTAATTCGTAGGACAAAATAACAGAGCATAACAAAGAACAAAATAAGCAGCAAACAAAGCAAGGAAAGGAACTTAGCTTGGCGGGGTCTGTCCCCCAAGCTTCCTATCTCTCTCTTCTCTCTTTTTTATCAGACTTTACTCTCCTCTTTTGTTTTCTTTTCCTCTATTCGTTCATATCTCTCTTTTTTTTCGATTTTCTTTTCTGACTTTCTTCTAAGGCTTAAAGACTAAGCCTTTTGAATTCTGAGTTACAGGGGGGTGTTCAGGAGTGTAAAAGACATAGTCTTTGGGTGGTTCGATTTGGGGGGTCGCCGGAGTTAGGGTTCCGACGACCTTCTCTGGAATATTCGAGACGGCTGGGACATATTCGAGGGAAATGAATGATATAGGGGTGTAGATCAGAGGAAGGGGAATAGATTGGCATTGGTTTTGAGGTGAGATTCATACTTTGGTGGTCACCGGCGGTAAGTTCCGGTGACCGGGACTTGAAGAACAGGGTTTCTCATGGTTCTTTCTGGTGTTTGGGTGAGTTTATGGTGAGGAAGAGATGAGTGAAGGTTCTGGGTGTAGGATGTAGCCGGCGACCACCGTGGAAGGTGGTGGCCGCCATGGCTATTTAGGGTTCCTGGATGAAGGAGACGAGAGAGGTAGAGAGAACATGGGGCGGCTAGGGTTTGGATTTGTGTAAAATGAGGCGGCTCTTCAGACACAAGCCTTTTATAGGCGAAGTGTCGCATGAAATCCTGACCGTCCGTTTGAGAGAGATCAACGGTCTGAGAGAGGCGTTACTAAAACGGCGTCGCATTGGTTGCATATGAGACCCAGGCCATCAATCGTTAGATCAATATAAATGGACGGCCTAGATCACTTTTCCCATATTAATTAAACTCATATAACTCAACTAAATTCCCAGCCGTTGGATTGGATGAAACGAACGGCCGAGATCACTTCGATCTAATCTCTGGACCGGATTTCATTTGGGCCAAAGCCTTGGGCCAGTAATTTGGATTGCATTTGGCCCAACTTTATTATACCAACCATATTTTTTTGTATTTTTTCATATTAAACTATTTTTATGTATTTTCTTTTATACCTTTTTTTTCTTTTTCTTTTATGGAAAAATATAAAACCTAATTTCCTACCTACTCTAATTATTTAGTATTTTTTGGCAATTTTCTACTATTTTTTCCTAATTTCTACTACTTAACACTGTTTTTGCCATTTTTCTTAAAATCTAACTAATTACATAGCCTATTAATTTCCTAGCCTATATTTTTGATTTTTCTTTTAATTTCTACTTATTCAAACTCAAAAGTATAGCTAATTCCAAACAAAGCAAGTAATTGCACTCAAAAAAAAATATATTTATTTTAATTTTGGAATTGTTTGCTCGATGCAAAAATCATGTGCTCACAGCTGCCCCTCTTTGCTCGGGAACACGAAGAGTTTCAGTGCAAAGACAAGTGAGCGGTAATGAGAGATTTTTGCACGTCGGCACATTCCGTGAAAGCATTTTTGAAAACCTTTTGACCGCACCCTGCTTCAGAGGTTGCCTACATATCCTGGGCTAAACAGGAATCAGGTCAGTGTAGTTCGGGAAGGTCTGGCAGTTTTAAAAACTACCAGACTCACTGTTGCATTGACACTGTTGAGACCTGCTGACTTACTCCTTATTACACCGGGGGGGGGGAAATGTAAAATGAAGAAGCTATTCTAAGCTATGATCCTACAATTACAATTGTTCCTAATCTAGCTTTTGCTCTTCTTCCCTTTCCGGTGATGCAGAATCTTCCTTTTTTGTTGATTTTCTTGTTTTCTTGATGACTCTCTTTTTTGTTGATTTTCTTGTTTTCTCTTGTTGACTCTCTTTTTGTTGATTTTCTTGTTTTTCTTGATCCCGAGCTGAACCTGCTCAAAACAAAACAACAAACTACCTCTTTTTTTCTTTTTCTGCCCCAGTGTGGGCTTTTAAATATATAAACCATGATGATGCAGAAAATATTCCCGTATTTGAAGGTGGGCGCCTAACAGAAATTTAAACGTGCAATGCGAATGCAGAAAATATTCCCGTATTTGAAGGTGGGCGCCTAACAGAAATTTAAACGTGCAATGCGAATGCAGAAAATATTCCCGTATTAGAAGGTGGGCGCCTAACGAGAATTTAAACGTGCGATGCGATGCGAGAAAATATTCCCGTATTAAAAGGTGGGCACCTAACGGAATTTAAACGTGCAATGCGATGTAGAAAAGTATTCCCGTATTAGAAGGTGGGCACTAACGGAATTTAAACGTGCAATGCGATGCGAGAAAAGTATTCCGTATTAGAAGGTGGGCACCTAACGAGAATTTAAACGTGCAATGCGATGCGAGAAATATTCCCGTATCGGAAGGTGGGCACCTAACGGAAACTAAACGTGCAATGCGATGCAGAAAAGTATTCCCGCAGCCTGAGGACTGGGGAGTGGATTTTAGGAGATGTTACCTTCCTTTTTTTTTTTTTTTTTTGGTATTTTCTTTTTACCAACTTATCTCTTGCTTGTGAATTTCTCCACTTATTCGGCGGACTTTCTATTTTTGGTATTTTAAATTTTTCACATTGGTCACATTCACTTTAAAGTGATTAGTGACAGTTTGTTCCTGCATGAAACAAAATTTATTAGATATAAACTGCTGGCAACTGGCATCTGCCGTCCCCGCTTCTTATTGCTTCCTTTGTTTTTGCTTTCTCATGTTGCATGGCTTTCGACTTCTTGTCCCTTGCAGACTCTTTTTGTATTTTTCTCATTTCTCCATTTTTGTTTTGCTTTCTTTTTCTTTGGCCATGTTTGCCAAGCTTCTTTATTCCTTTCCCCAATCTTCTATCCTTTCTGATCCAGTGTTGTTTCAACTTCCGTTATCAGGAACCGGTAGTTAGCTCTCAAAAAAGGTAAACAATGAAATGCAGAAAAAGAAAGAAAAGTAAGGGTGTTTTGGAGAGATGACAGAACTTATCTGGGTATTTGCTGGCTGATTCCGCTGACCATGCCATGTATTTAAACTCTGACCCAGTTCGTTCCAATCATTATTCCGACTCTGAATTGCCTTTGACCCAAACCGATACTCTTTTTTGTTGCCTTTTCTCTTTTCTCACAATCCTCACGATCGCCCTACGGTGCCTCGAAAGGTTTTCACCAATAAGACTCTCTCGTTTATTCTCTCAACCTCACAATCATCTCACAGTGCCGATTAAGGTTTTCACTGATGAGACTCTCTCATTTTATTTCTCTCAACCTCACAATCGCCTCACAGTGCCGGCTAAGGTTTTCACTGATGAGACTCTCTCATTTTTATTTTTTCCATTTTTCCTTTTTGTATTTTGTTTTCTGTACCACGGGTATTATCCGATGCTTCGCTCCTCCTTCGTTGTATTTGTTATCATTTCAAAATTGATCAGAAGGTCTTTCTTTGGACTATAACGTGGCTTTTGGGTAGGTTAAGAAAGAAAGATATAAAGGCTCAAAATTTCAACGAGGGTTAAGAATATTTACAACTCTCGGAATTATTAAACATAACTTCTGCCCCAGTTTCAATATGTGGGGAATTTTTTGGATTTTTTCCTTATTGTGACTGAACCTCAGAGAGGCTGCCTACGTACCCTTTCGGGATCAAGTCAGACGTAGCTCATCCAACTTCAAAAGTTAGATGGATTTCTTTTGACTTTTTCCCGATTTTTGTCTTTTTCTTTTTTTTTCATCATTTTTTTTCATTTTTATTTTTTCATTTTTTTTTTCATTTTTCCATCATTTCATTTTTTATTCTGGCAATTTCGATCTTATTGCACTAGAGCGATTCCGAGAGAGGGATATGAAAGAATTCATTCATTAAGGCTCAAAGGGGTTATCGATGGATAAAGTGTTTGGATAGAGAATAAAATGCCTTCGTCATTTCAATTCCAAAATCACAACAAAATACAAAACATATAATTGAAAAGGAATCATACATAGTATCTTTTGACCGCATCTGAATTGATAGCGGTCTCTACGCACTTTCCTTCAACATCTGTTAAATACAATGCTCCATTGGACAACACCCGCGATACCACAAATGGTCCTTGCCAATTTGGCGCAAACTTGCCCTTCGCCTCGGCCCAATGCGGTACGATACGCCTCAACACAAGCTGTCCGACTTCAAACTTTCGAGGCCGTACCTTCTTATTATATGCTCTGGCCATTCTTCGCTGATACAACTGCCCATGGCAGACTGCGGCCAACCTCTTCTCATCAATCAAATTCAACTGTTCTAACCGGGCCTTTACCCATTCATCGTCATCTATCTCGGATTCGGCTATAATTCGCAATGACGGTATTTCTATTTCTGCGGGTATAACAGCCTCCGTTCCGTACACCAGTGTATAAGGTGTGGTTCCGATAGAAGTACGTACCGTCGTGCGGTAACCCATGAGAGCAAAGGGTAACTTTTCATGCCATTGCCTGGATCCCTCCACCATTTTTCGGAGAATCTTCTTGATATTCTTATTTGCCGCCTCTACTGCACCATTCGCCTTTGGCCTGTAAGGTGTGGAATTGCGGTGCGTGATCTTAAACCTTTCACAAACTTGTGCCATGAGATGACTGTTTAAATTAGCTCCATTGTCTGTGATAATCACCTTGGGGATTCCAAATCGGCATATAATATTCTCGTGCACAAAATCCACCACACCGCTTTCTTCGTCACTGCCTTGAATGTCTTAGCTTCGACCCATTTGGTGAAATAATCAATTGCAACCAGGATAAAACTGTGCCCATTAGAAGCGGTTGGATCTATTGGGCCGATGACATCCATGCCCCAAGCAACAAAGGGCCAAGGTGCTGACATTGTGTGCAACTCATAAGGCGGGGAGTGAATCAGATCCCCATGTACCTGGCATTGATGGCATTTCTTTACATACGTGATACAATCACGCTCCATCGTGAGCCAGTAGTACCCAGCTCTCAAGATCTTCTTTGCTAAAACATATCCGCTCATGTGGGGTCCGCATACTCCAGCATGTACTTCAATCATGATTTCATCTGCTTGTTGTGCATCTACACACCGCAATAAACCCAGATATGGTGTTCTTTTGTTTACCACTCCTCCACTGAGGAAAAATCCATTGGCTAGACGCCTGATGGCTCTCTTCTGGTCTCCAGTGGCTTGCTCCGGGTATTTGCCGGCTTTCAAGTATTCTCTAATATCATGATACCACGGCTCTCCATCCGACTCTTCTTCCACAGCGAAGCAATAAGCATTCTGATCTCGGACTTGGATCCGGAGCGGATCTATATATGTCTTGTCCGGATGATGCAACATAGAGGACAATGTGGCCAAAGCATCTGCGATCTCATTGTGCATCCTTGGGATATGCTTGAACTCTATAGACTGGAATCTTTGAGACAACTCGTGCAAACAATACCGGTAAGGTATCAATTTCAAATCTCGTGTCTCCCGTTCTCCCTGGATTTGATGTACCAAGAGATCCGAGTCACCCATGACCAAAATCTCTTGAATACCCATGTCAATTGCCATCCTTAATCCCAAGATGCACGCCTCATATTCGGCCATGTTGTTGGTACAGAAAAATCGAAGCTGAGCTGTAACGGGATAGTGTTGACCCGTACTTGAAATGAGTACCGCTCCGATACCAACGCCCCTGCTGTTGACGGCTCCGTCAAAGTACATTTTCCATCCTGGTCTCTCGTCTTGCTCTATCTCCTCGACAAGCATTGCCTCTTCATCCGGAAAGTATGTTTTCAATGGTTCATATTCATCATCCACCGGATTCTCGGCTAAGTGGTCCGCAATAGCTTGTGCCTTCATTGCCGTACGAGTTACATAGACAATGTCAAATTCTGTGAGCAGAATCTGCCATTTGGCCAATCTTCCCGTAGGCATAGGCTTCTAAAATATATACTTGAGAGGATCCAGTCGTGATATCAAGTACGTGGTGTATGCCGACAAATAATGCTTTAGCTTCTGAGCTACCCAAATCAATGCACAACAAGTTCTTTCCAATTGGGTATACTTCACCTCGTAGGATGTAAACTTTTTGCTGAGGTAGTATATGGCTTGTTCTTTCTTGCCTGTCTCATCATGTTGACCCAGTACACAACCGAAAGAGTTATCCAGCACTGTCAGATACAAAATCAGAGGTCGCCCTGGTTCTGGAGGAACTAACACCGGAGGATTGGCCAAATATTCCTTCATCTTGTCGAAGGCTTCCCGACATTCGTCGGTCCATTTCACTGCTGCATCTTTCTTCAACAACTTGAAGATCGGCTCGCATGTTGATGTCAATTGAGCAATGAACCGACTAATGTAATTCAACCTTCCTAATAAGCTCATGACCTCCTTCTTGTTCTTCGGCGGAGGTAGACTTTGAATAGCCTTGATCTTTGATGGATCCAGTTCAATACCTCGCCGACTCACAATAAACCCCAGTAGTTTCCCTGAAGGTACTCCAAAAGCACACTTCGCCGGATTGAGCTTTAGATTGTACCTCCGGAGTCTTTGGAAAAACTTCCTCAAATCTTTCACATGATCAGGTTGTTTTCTGGACTTTATGATGACATCGTCCACATATACTTCAATTTCTCGATGCATCATATCATGAAACATTGTGGTCATTGCCCTCATGTAAGTTGCCCCGGCATTCTTTAATCCAAACGGCATTACTCTGTAACAGTACGTTCCCCAAGGTGTAATGAAGGCAGTTTTCTCGGCATCTTCTTCGTCCATCAGGATCTGGTGATAACCTGCATAACAGTCCACAAACGAACCGATCTCATGCTTGGCGCAATTGTCGATCAATATGTGGATGTTTGGCAATGGGAAGTCATCCTTCGGACTGGCTTTGTTGAGGTCTCTGTAGTCCACACACACTCTGGTTTTTCTATCTTTCTTCGGGACCGGCACAACATTTGCTAACCAAGTGGGGTATTTGGTAACTCTTATGACCTTTGCCTCAAACTGCTTATTCACCTCTTCTTTTATCTTCACGCTAATGTCCGTTTTGAATTTCCTCAGCTTTTGTTTTACTGGCCGGCATTCCGAGTAGATAGGCAACTTGTGTACCACTAGATCTGTGCTAAGCCCGGGCATGTCATCATAGGACCAGGCAAAGATGTCCTTAAATTCATGTAACAACCTTATCAATTCATCCATGAGGGGTGCCTCCAAATGCACACTAATCTTTGTTTCTCGGACATCATCTTCGCTCCCCAAGTTTACAGATTCCGTATCACTCAAATTCGGCTTGGGTTTTTCCTCGTATTGTTTCATGTCCTTACTTATTTCCTCCAGGGCTTCCTCATCCTCACATTCTATTTCACTATCTTCCTCGATTTCTTGTATATTAACGTGATTGTCAGAACTGGGTCTAGAATCCTTCATGTATGACATGGCATTGGAATCAACACATGCAAAACTGTACAAAAGAAAAATAAAGAAAAATAAGGCAAAAGTGAAGAAAAAGGAAAACTGCATTTCATTGATAAAAGAGTGAACAATGTTCGGGATACATGGTGATTTTCTTTTCATGAGGGGAATGGGGAAAACTATAAAAATAACAACTTTCGCGAAAGCAATGATGAAATTTTGAGCTAACTACCAAGACTCCTTCCTGATAGGGAAAGGAGTAGCTTCCCAATTGTTCAATGTGATTCCAGGCCCCACAAATTGCACGTCCATTCTGCTCGTGCCTTCCCCTGCTTCGATCGTATTCACCTCCCAAAACATTTTCTCAAAACCAAGCATTTCTTCATCAAGTTGGGTCTCAATGCACTTTGTTGCAGCAGATGGTTGATATTTTGTACCAGGCCCGATGAAGGTGTCGGATAATTTGGGTATGGGTTTGGGCAAGGTCCAGTTCTTTTTGGCTTTAGAGGCTCTTTGGATGTCGGCAAAGGTGGGTTTGAACCCTAAGCCGAATGTACCTTTGTTCTCCGGAAGCTGAACTGGTTGAATGACTCCCTGCGGTGTTTTGCCTAATTCGCTCCCCGGTGCAAATCCGTTTCTCAGCATTTCTCTGGCCACCATCACAGCAGTTGGTGCCATCATAGGGGTTGGTAACTTTTCTCCTTCAGCAATTCTGTTCACTACTATAGCATCCGTCACTTGGTAGACCCAAGGACCTCTATCCCCATCAGTACCGTCAAAAGGTGCTACCACATTACAAGAATTTTCCTCCCCGTGTACAACAATCTCTTGTTGTTCCCATTCAAACTTGACCATCTGGTGTAGAGAAGATGGTGCTGCCTTGGCCGCATGAATCCAGGGTCGACCTAACAGCAAGTTATACGATACGGCAATGTCGAGCACCTGGAACTCCATCGTAAAATCAACGGGACCGATGGTCACTTCCAAAATAATATCTCCCAACGTGTTTTTACCTCCGCCGTCAAACCCTCTCACATTGATACTGTTTCTCCGGATTCTGTCCGGGCTAATGTTCAGCTTCCCTAAAGTTGACAGCGGGCAAATATTCGCGCTCGATCCATTGTCAATCAATACCCTGGTCACGACTGACTCTTCACTCTTTATTGTAAGGTACAATGCTTTATTGTGTTCAGTTCCTTCCACCGGCAGCTCCCTATCAGAAAAGGTAATCCTATTAGACTCGAAAATTTTGTTGGTAATCTTTTCCAAATGGCAAACTGAAATCTTTTCCGGAACATGAGCCTCGTTTAGAATCTTCATAAGGGCCTTCCGGTGTTCTTTTGAGTGTATTAGCAAAGATAGCAAAGAGATCTGGGCAGGAGTCTTCCTCAACTGCTCAACCACTGAGTACTCTTGTGACTTCATTTTATTAAGAAATTCTTCTGCTTCCTCCTCCGACACTGGCTTCTTCAATTGACTTTCTTTTACCGTCTTCATCTTTCTCAGTTCCTCTGGAGCAAAACACCTTCCAGATCGGGTGAGTCCATACGTTTCATTAATTTCACCAGAAATCTCTTTTCCCTTGTAAACTACTGCTACCTTGTTATAGTTCCAAGGTACGGCCTTTGTACTCGCCACTGGCATTTGCACTACTGGTTTTATGATTACTGGCTCTGCACTTGCTCCTTTCACAGTCACGATCGTCTTTGCACCTGGAACTACCACTTTTAGGCTTCCCATCACTACTGGCTTTGGTTTCTCAACAATTGCTTTCTCCTTCACAACTTCCTTTTCTAACTTGTCACTCGACTTTATCATCATTACGGCATGAGATGGTTTTTGATTGCCATCACCCTGCACCAATTCTATCATATGCGTTTCGTGGTGATTTGGCAATGGATTCTGGGTAATGTTTGGGGCTTCAGGAGCCTGTACTTCAATTCTCCTCTCATCGATAAGATCTTGAATGGCATTCTTTAATTGCCAACACTTTTCAGTATCGTGGCCCAATGTTCCCGAACAGTATTCACATCTGACAGAAGAATCAAGATTTTTCCGAGGGTGGGTTTGGAACTTTTGGTGCAACCGGTCTTAACATCCCCAACTCTTTCAACCTGTGGTAAAGACTAGTATATGATTCTCCGAGCGGGGTGAATGTTTTTCTTGCTTTGTTTCTCCAATCAGCGTCCGGCCTGGGTCTATTCTGGTTTCGGTAAGGTTTAGGGGTTGGGTATGTGTTTTGGGTGTGGTACACATTGTGTGGAGCTTGAGCTCTCCACACGTGGGGTGGTGGTGGTGGGTAAGCTTGGGCTTATGGGTGGTGGTAATGTGGGACTGTTGGTGGGTATGGTGGTGGTGGTGGGTTATATGGGCTTGGTGTGTTGTATGGGTTTGGCGGGTAAGATGGTGGTGGTGGATTATACGGAGTTGCTGGGCTTGGTGGGTGTTGGCGGTAGGGTCTTGGTGGGTTATAATGTGGGTTGCGACTCCATGACCTACTTTCTACGGTTGCTACTTCTTCTTTCTTCTTCTTTCCCATCATTCCCCCGTTTCAACTCTGTATAGCTTGATTGGTGGCTTTGATAGCCGAAAAACTCATAATCTTGTTTGTCTTCAAACCTTCTTCTACAAAACTTCCCATTTTCACAACTTCGTTAAAACTCTTTCCAATTGCTGACACTAGATGGCCGTAGTATGTTGGCTCCAAAGCTTGCAGAAAACAATCCACCATCTCTCCTTCTTTCATTGGTGGATCCACTCTAGCGGCTTGTTCCCTCCATCTAAAACCGTATTCTCTAAAGCTCTCTCCTGGCTTTTTCTCCAGCTTGGTAAGGGATAACCTGTCGGGTATGATCTCCAAATTGTACTGAAAGTGACTAGCGAAAGCTTGCGCTAAGTCATCCCAAACGAACCATCTTGTATGGTCCTGTCGGGTATACCATTCCAGAGCTGATCCACTCAAGACTTTGGCTGAAGTACGCCATCAACAATTCATCTCTACCTCCCGCGCCTCTCATCTTGCTACAGTATCCTCTGAGATGAGCTACCGGATCCCCGTGTCCGCTATACATGTCAAACTTTGGCAACTTGAATCCCACGGGAAGCTGCACCTCGGGGAACAAACACAGGTCTTTGTAGGCTACACTTACTTGCCCTCCCAGTCCTTGCATATTGCGGAAAGCATTCTCAAGACTTTTCACTTTCCGAGCCATCTCTTCCTGCCCGGCACTTGCTTCCATCATCGGAGCATGAGACTCGTGTTGTCTGAAAGTCGGCTCCGGAGAGTAGTAGTGAGGATCCTGGATATGGAACATCGGTTCACTAGAGGATTTGTGGATGACAGCGGGCGAAGGTGCCACATACACAGGAGCGACTTGCGGTATCTGAGGTGGTGCTTGCTTAGCTGGAGGTGGTGGTATCTGGGAGGTGGAAGCATAGTATTGAGGGTAGTCGGGGTAGGTGGAGGACGAGTTCATTGTTGGTGGCTCGGGGTTAGGATTGGGTGGAGGGACATATGTAGGGTTAGCAGGGTGGACTGGTAGTGGTTGACCTCTTGACCAAGCCTGGTACATTTCAGCCATCTGCTGTCTTAACTTGTACATTTCTTCTTTCATCCCTGCC
Source organism: Nicotiana noctiflora (assembly GCA_032618575.1). NCBI lineage: Eukaryota > Viridiplantae > Streptophyta > Magnoliopsida > Solanales > Solanaceae > Nicotiana > Nicotiana noctiflora. The sequence continues at coordinate 87,574 of JASVEL010007795.1, read as the reverse complement.
ACGTCCACGATCTCTTCTTCGTGAGTAGGGTCTACAATGGTTGCCTCGATCTCCTGGGACACAGCCTTTGTCATCTTTTTGGACCTGGTGTTGTATGGGTGGGTAGCCAGTATGCCAGTTGCCTAGAAAATCTGGACTCACAAACATCAACACTCGTTAGTTGTTAGCGCATAAATAAGATGCAACGACTTTAAAAGCAAATACATTTCCTCGAGTCGTTATGCATCATCCCGGCCGCTGCTCACTTCAATCATCTTTTTCTTTTTCCGCTCTTTTGTTTTCTTTCTTTCTTTTCTTCTTTTCTTTTCTTTTTTCTTTTGCTTTTTCTCTTTTCTTGCTTTTTTTTTCTTTTTTTTTCCTTTCTTTTCTTGCTTTTCCTTTCTCTCTTTTTCATTGTCGTTTTCATAATTACGTTCCTATTTATTTGCCTAGCGGATTCAAAGGAAATGACATAAAGCAAAAGAATTGGTAACAACACTTTGTTTTCTCATTGATAATTCAAAACATTGATTACAAAGTGATGTTTTAAAAAGGAAAAAAATAAAAAATGATGCATGACCTAAGAGTACATTAATGCACCTAATGCCCGCGAGGCATCGTTCGGCCTTGCCGCGGGCCTATATGCTAATCCCCTTTGAAGCCTATCCAGGTCGGCCATGACTTGTTGTACAAAAAACTTCACTGCGGATACAAAAGTCCTCCGAGACATATCTTCACAAAGCTGAGTCTTCCGGGTGATGTATTGGGCGATGCGAACAATCTTTTCTCTAATGACCCCTTTTTCTTGCAATAGCCGGCTTATTTGTTGAGTGCGAGCATCCAAGGTGTGTTGGTTGTCCTTCTGCACTTGTTGCAGCTCCAATTCTAATCTAGCCGTAGTCGTGTAGCAGTGTTCTCTTTCTTCTTCAAGATCTTTGATAATCGTGTTACTCTTGACTGTGGCTGAGATTATTTTCTTTCTAAGCTGAGCTACTTCAACATTGTGCTTGTCTTGTAGCCGCTGAACCAACTTAGCTCTTTCATCGGCGTCTCTGCCCATTTGCTTCCAAGCCTTGACTAACTCTCTTTCGGCTATGTCCAAATCAAAGCCATAGTCATTTACTTTCCGCCGGAGAATCTCAATTAACTTTTCATCTCGGGCTGAACGAACTGGGGTCTCGGATGCAATTTTCATTTGAGCTATTTGAGCCTTCAACATATCATTTTCTTTTTTCAGCTGTTTCTTTTCCACTTCATCGGATGCTGCTTGTAAGCCGCTTTCGAAATGAAGATTTCGCAATTTATCTTCCAACAGACTGATTTTGGCCTTGTATTCTTTTTCCTTGGCTGCCCATTTCAGATTTTCCTCGGATTGCTCTATCAGGTCTTGCAAGTGAGGTCTCTTTGAAAGACGTTCGTGTTCAACCCCTCGTCGGTACCATGTGGAGTACCCAGGTGATATCTCCCCCTTTGCCCTATTCGGCACACAAGTATCAATCTTCAAATTTTGGCACTCATTCCAGATTTGCCGGATTTTTGCTTCGGGGAATTGCCCGTCTGGACCGATCTCCACAGCTTGCACACTGAGATCCCCATCTCTCGGAATAATCTGACACCGACCCAACTGTCGCAGGGCTCTGTATGGAGCATAAGGTTGTATACTCTTCAAACCCATGATCAAAAATGGCGATCCCTCCGTTGGCATGTATATCACCTCGTCAAGAGGTAACCAGTCATACGTCCAATCAATTTGACCGTCGGTTAGTGATCGAAGATACATAATCCAACCTTGGACTCCCTCTGGCAATTTTACTTCCTTTGTCCTCGTATTGAACTCTTCCAAACATGTCCGTTCGGCCGAACCATAGCTTGAGTACGAAGGATGGTGGCATAGATGCTCGATTAACCAGATTTGCAAGATCAAGTTACACCCTTCGAAGAAGCTAGCCCCGGCTTTGCACGCAGTCAGAGCACGGTAGATATCCGCCACGATCATTGGGGCCAGAGTACAGTTATCTTGTACTATCAGTGTGGTAGCTACTCCGGCAACTTTTATATTGATATGTCCATCTTTCCTCGGGAATACAACAACTCCAAGAAATGCTACCAAAAATGCGAACCTCCGGTGTTCCTCCCATTTCGCTCGGTTGGACTTACAGCATAATTTGTTGGTAAGATCATTGAAACCCCCAACGTGTCCAAACCTATTGTAGATGAAGCTTAAAGAACAAAACCCGTTGGCCAGATCTTCATTATGAACATTTCGGGCAATTTTCAAAGAGTCGAGGAAGCGATGTACTGTCACCGTCCTCGGAGATACCGGGTATTTTCCTTTCAGCGGAACCTCGGTCTTCCCGATGTAAAAGGCAATCTCCTCCAAAGTTGGGGTAAGTTCAAAATCCGGGAAATGAAATACGTTGTGTGCCGAATCCCAAAACGTGACCAACGCTCTAACCACATCACCTCGAGGAACTATTTCGAGTAACCCCGTAAGGCCTTTTAAGTACTTTTTGACCCAGTCTTGACCATCGGATCCCATGTCATGCCACCATAATCTCAGCTCCAAAGGGATTTTATTTAGGGAAAATTGTTCATTCATCATCGTGCTCGTCCTGCACATTTATTAAGGTGATTTTATTTAGAAAAGGAAAAATCTTTTTCAATGCAAGTTTTCAATTTTTGAATGAAAGAAAAGAAAAATGATTTTCGAAGTGGCCATTTTTGTAAAAACAGCCTTCCGTCGTCCTTTCGGAACATTCGGCCATTTCCAAAAATAGCAATCACCTCGATTATTTGAAAAGAAAATCTTTTTGGTCTTTTTTTCTAAAAGTGTGGTTGGACCCGTTTAAGGGTTGCCTACGTATCCCACTTAATGGCGAGAATCAAACCTGCGTAGTTCGGTCAGATTATTTGACCAATTATTTCAAAAAATTGTTCTACCCCTTTTTTTTCAGATTTTCAAATTTTCCATGTACCTATTTTCTATTAATCATTATTTTCCTCTCTCTCTTTTCCCTTTTTCGACAATTTTCCAATCTCGGGTTTTTTGCCGGTCCGCATAACGATCAAGGACAATAAAATGCAACACATAGCATGCTCGGTCTTTTCAATACCGGGTCACCTGTCCTAGACGGACCCAACCACTGTGTTGAGTCCCCTAAGTCAAATATGATGCAAATAATCGTCCTAGACCTATGTTCAAAATCTTACGGTTTCATAGATTGCTAGACCATGTACCCGAGCGGACAACTCGAATCGAGGAGGGGGCTACGTACCGGTGACCCGCGGAGTCGATCGGCTTTGTAACTTATCCGGCCTCTGTTTTCTTAATTTAAGGTGACTTTTAACAGAAAGGGGAGTCTCAACCAGTAAGCACATCCCCGGGGGAGAAGAGAGAAGGGTTTTCGGCACAGTTTTATATATACAGTTCACATAATATCAAAAAGCGATAAAGCACATAGCATGTTATTCAAATCACATAATGAAGTCAAACAAAAGACGCGAACGTCAGTTCTAAGGAGCTCGAGTTCTTAAACCCTGAAGCCGAAGTTCTGGGTTCGATCCCCAGCAGAGTAGTAATAACTGTCACACCTCCCTTTTTACTACCCCACATACTTAAATTATATAAATACACTTGTAGGGTATACCCAGACGCTCAATTACCCAAGACGGATAAAATAACGTAAGGGAAGGAGTTTTTCCAATTAAAGGACAATCGGTTCGGGATTTTATTAGAAATTAATCAGAGTCGCCACTTGGGAATAACAATGGTGTCCCAAGTCACCGGTTAATCCCGAATCCGAGGAATTTTGACTCTTATAAATGTCTGCGAAGCAGAGATCCGGATAAGGAACTCTGTTAACCCGGGAGAAGGTGTTAGGCACTCCCGGATTCCGTGGTTTCAGCACGGTCGCTCCACTGTCGTTCTTGACTTTTGTTTGACTCAATCACAGGTTTTAACGACATAATGTGCTTTTACGTTAAATATCATTTTTTAGGAATTTGCGGTATCGCGAAAACACGCCTCGAGTCATACCGCAACCAGTACGCCTATGACTTTTGGTGTATTTCAGCTTTACCGAGATTTGGATTTGAGTCGCGCCAAGTGCACACTCGTTCATAGGAAGGTATATTAAAATCGTGCCTTAAGATAGTCTATATCGGCTTTTAAACTTTGGAAGAGGCTATGGAATTCGCTATTAGCCTCTTCGATTCTACTATATTCTCTATATTACTAAATGGGGGCCCCGGTGTTATTCGGGCGAGGCTCATCCCAATTTAATTTTAAAGTCCAGTCCTATCTTGTTCAACTATGTTTGCTATGTATTGTTCTTGCCTTATTCGTATGGCTAACACTATAGTAATCCAGGCCCGTCGAATTCATATTATTTATTGGGCCTGGTCTTCTTTTCGCTTGACCGGATCAGTAATGGGCCCAAGCCTTAAAGACCAGGCGACCTTCTGGCTATCAATCAATGGGCCAATCTGTTTCGTATAACAGTTCAGGCCCACGTTACACATAGGGCCCAAACCAAATTGTATTAACAGAAGTATAATTCAGAATACATAATGAAACAAGTACTCAAAATTTAAATGAAATCAAACCACTTTTATTTATTAACAAAGAAATCAGTATACAAAAATAGTCTCAAGTCAATAATTCATGAAAACTCAAGCAATTGCTATCACTATATGCTCATGGCTGAAATTCATACTAATATCTAATTATTGCTAAGGATCATTCTGGGACACAGCCCACTTTGCCTAGGAAGTCAAGTTAAAAGAAGGCTATTCAATTGATTACTTATAGTGTCAAAAGAGAGACTAAATGATCAAGCGCATGTGTTTACTATATTGCCAGTCTTATTGCAAGCTATACCTCTCATCACCACCCTTTCATCCTAATTGAACTGCTCCAATATCTAATTATCATCCTTTTCAGACTTAATCAGATCTGAGCCTAAATCCGCAAATCAAACTAATTATATATAAGCAATGACTACTCACGTATCTATGACTAAGTGATTTAAAGGTTTAAGCATGATTAAACAACTGATTTTACCCAAGACTTAGCTCGTTGTAATGCTATTATCCCAATTATAAATGATTCCCTCTTATGTTATTTCTACTTCGAGACTTGTCTGCGTTTAAATACAAAGTTGTTACCTGAGTGATTCTGATTCATGAAGCATTTATGAAGAACGGCCCATGATTATGATATATTAACTTATGTTTTAAGGTTCTTACCTAATTAAGCTAAGTGACATACTACTACTACATTATTACCATCATATACTAGCTATTACATTGTTTCTGTATGGTTTCTGTTTTTCAGCTATTATATCATACAATAAGTGAGCTGTGAATCTTAAACTAATTACATTAAACTACAAAAACATTACAAAGCAGCATTGTGTAAGAACTGGGTCTTCATTTTTATTCAATCAACTCCCATTACAGCTTCAAACGAAAAGAGATGTACCTGGATAGCAAAATGAAATTGATGAGTTCTAGGGTAAGGACAGGAGCAAGTAATCAGCAAGGATTCAGCAACAATGCAACAGTGAGATGAAATCACAGCAACAGCAAAACCGACAGCAAATAGAAACCCAGATGATTGAAGCAAAATGAAATCAGGAAACCAGGAGAAGTTCACCCAAATGCCCGCTCCACAAATACCAGGAAAACACTACTATTCTATTGCTATTTCACTCTCAAAACTCTATATTTAATCAGCCTAAGTATATCTCAGAATTGCTTAAGTTGGAACCCCCCTTCAGCCCTTTTCTAGAGGTATTTATAGTTATTTTTAGGGCTGAAGACTTGGGGAGGAAGTATGGGATTAATCCCACTTCTCCCCCTCCTAAAATCATCAATTCTACACTTAAGTCCCCAAAATCAGTTATCAAAACCCTTCCAGCATGTGCTGGAAGGTTCTAAAGATTCCCTTTTATGGGTTTTTACCAATGTATCCCTAATAGTTAAAGATTTTTACAGATTTCCCATTTTTAGGAGACCATTATACCCCTAAATCTCTGCAAAATTGCAGAAATCAGGGGGCATGAATGACTCCATTACCCTCTTAAGTTCTAACTATTTACTAGAATACTATTTCAAGTTCCAATTGTGCCCTTAAGGGCACTGCTTATTTACACAGCTTACCTAGGTTAAATCTCAGCATCTTTTGCACCTATTTAACTAATAGCCAGCCCTGGCATTAGTATTTAAGGGCTGGCCAGATTTATTTTTAAGAAACTATTTCAATTTTAGCCACTTTTAATTAGTTCCAGTTAATTAAGACTAAGTTATTACAAATTAAAGCCAATTGCAGGACTAGCCTGTTTTATTATTAAAAGAACTTTTAAAATCTAGCCAGTCTCAAGTTGAGACTTAGCTTTGGCTATTAATGCCAATTACTGAACATTTGGGCCCAAAACCATTTGCAGGTTTGGCCATTTTATGCTCAGGGCTCTAAAGAGAGCCTGGGCTAGTCTGCATTTGCAGACATAGCCCTTTTGCACAACCAGCCACTTTAAAAGTGGACTGTGTGTTAGGGCTTTATAGAATAGGTCAACCCTTTGCAAGGTTAACCATTCTTAAGCCAATTATTTAACTTATAGCCTAATTATGCATTTTCAGTGTTTTATCCTATTTAAAAACTAACCACTTTCATGGAACTTAGTACTAACAGCTATAACCAATCCCCCTAAGCATAATAGACATCAACAGTGTTCATACTTAACATCAAACTATTGCAAACCTAGCCATTTCAACATGCAATTGCACACATAAACACATGAAACCAAATATGTTTATCAACTAATCAAAATTCAGAAAAGAAGTTGGATAATGTTGAACTTTAATTAATCAGACTTACAAACTCAATTTCAAGTGGTAAAGTGTTAATTAAACATTAAGCAGGCATGAGTTACAATCAATTTCATGTTGAGTGATTCACTGGAAAGCCAAAAACCTACTTAGCATTCATGGACATAGACACACATAAGCATAAACTCTTACAAAATAGCTAACAAGGTTCAACTGGACATAAACACAATGGACTTTAACAAGGTAATCATAAGCATGTTAATCAGAAATCATTCTCAAGTACTGACCCTAAAATCATGCTAAGCAAATAGAATGGGTAAAGCTAAGCAGAAAAGACTCATGCATAAGAATAACAAACCAATCCTAATCCTGAGACTAATCATGAGAATAGACAGAGGACAAGAATCACTCAATCTAACAGAAGTTGTCTGATATCAACAAGAAGCAGGGGCCTAATGCTAACAAATAACGAAGAAGACAACTACATGAGGAGAAACAGAAGTCATGCTGTTTAAGATCAGAAATCACAAATAAAAGGAAAAGCACAAGACGAAAGATAAGTCTTTAAAAGTGAGCATGGTTCACAGTAGACAGAATCAATCAAAAATGAACAGAAAAGGAACAATTAAAACAAGAAAAGCAGTATGAACAGGATGAACCCTAATGCTAAACATGTCTTCTTTCGAATCAGAGAAATAAAGCATAAAGACGAAATGAACATAAACCCTAAAACTAAACAGACGAAGCACAAAGAGATGAAGAAATAAACAGAATACGACAAATATCAAATAAAGGAAAGCATGGACAGGTGAGAACAAACAGAACAGAAACCCTAACATTATCATGCGAGAACAGATAAAACATATAACAGAAATTTCAGAAAAACTAACAGAGAAAGAAAAAGAAGATGAAGAAGAATCAGAGATGTCAAACACCTTAAAACAAGATAACAACCTAATTCGTAGGACAAAATAACAGAGCATAACAAAGAACAAAATAAGCAGCAAACAAAGCAAGGAAAGGAACTTAGCTTGGCGGGGTCTGTCCCCCAAGCTTCCTATCTCTCTCTTCTCTCTTTTTTATCAGACTTTACTCTCCTCTTTTGTTTTCTTTTCCTCTATTCGTTCATATCTCTCTTTTTTTCGATTTTCTTTTCTGACTTTCTTCTAAGGCTTAAAGACTAAGCCTTTTGAATTCTGAGTTACAGGGGGTGTTCAGGAGTGTAAAAGACATAGTCTTTGGGTGGTTCGATTTGGGGGGTCGCCGGAGTTAGGGTTCCGACGACCTTCTCTGGAATATTCGAGACGGCTGGGACATATTCGAGGGAAGTGAATGATATAGGGGTGTAGATCAGAGGAAGGGGAATAGATTGGCATTGGTTTTGAGGTGAGATTCATACTTTGGTGGTCACCGGCGGTAAGTTCCGGTGACCGGGACTTGAAGAACAGGGTTTCTCATGGTTCTTTCTGGTGTTTGGGTGAGTTTATGGTGAGGAAGAGATGAGTGAAGGTTCTGGGTGTAGGATGTAGCCGGCGACCACCGTGGAAGGTGGTGGCCGCCATGGCTATTTAGGGTTCCTGGATGAAGGAGACGAGAGAGGTAGAGAGAACATGGGGCGGCTAGGGTTTGGATTTGTGTAAAATGAGGCGGCTCTTCAGACACAAGCCTTTTATAGGCGAAGTGTCGCATGAAATCCTGACCGTCCGTTTGAGAGAGATCAACGGTCTGAGAGAGGCGTTACTAAAACGGCGTCGCATTGGTTGCATATGAGACCCAGGCCATCAATCGTTAGATCAATATAAATGGACGGCCTAGATCACTTTCCCATATTAATTAAACTCATATAACTCAACTAAATTCCCAGCCGTTGGATTGGATGAAACGAACGGCCGAGATCACTTCGATCTAATCTCTGGACCGGGTTTCATTTGGGCCAAAGCCTTGGGCCAGTAATTTGGATTGCATTTGGCCCAACTTTATTATACCAACCATATTTTTTTGTATTTTTTCATATTAAACTATTTTTATGTATTTTCTTTTATACCTTTTTTTTCTTTTTCTTTTATGGAAAAATATAAAACCTAATTTCCTACCTACTCTAATTATTTAGTATTTTTTGGCAATTTTCTACTATTTTTTCCTAATTTCTACTACTTAACACTGTTTTTGCCATTTTTCTTAAAATCTAACTAATTACATAGCCTATTAATTTCCTAGCCTATATTTTTGATTTTTTCTTTTAATTTCTACTTATTCAAACTCAAAAGTATAGCTAATTCCAAACAAAGCAAGTAATTGCACTCAAAAAAATATATTTATTTTAATTTTGGAATTGTTTGATCGATGAAAAGAGATTGACAGCAGTATGTCACGGCCAATTGTATCAAAAGAGAATGGCGAGAGCATATAACAAGAAGGTACGTCCCGGGAAATTTGAAGTGGGACAGCATGTGCTGAAGAGAGTTCTACCACATCAGGCCGAAGCGAAAGGCAAGTTCGCTCCAAATTGGCAGGGACCATTTGTGGTGACTAGAGTATTATCCAACGGCGCTCTATGTCTAACTGATGTTGAGGAAAGATGCACCGATATGGCTATCAATTCTGATGCAGTCAAGAGATATTACGTGTAATCCTTTAATGTATTTGTCAACGTCTGGTTTCGTTTGTGTGTATTTGGCATTTTTCGGAGAATGAAATGACGGAGGCAATTTTTCTACTATCCAAACACTTTAACCCTTGTTTTCCCCTTTGAGCCTCGATTATTCTTTCATATACCCTCTTTTGGAATCATCAAGGAAAATGTATAACAAAAAAGAAAAGAAAAAAAAGAAGAACACAAGAAAAAGTGAACTACGTTCGACCTGATTCCTCAAGAAGGATACGTAGGCGCCACGCGGCTCGGTCATAATAAAATAAAAATCAAAGGTTCCCCAAGCAACAAAACTGGGGCAGAAGTCATTGTTTCATTTGAAAGATAGTGTGGATTCCGAAAGTTGTAATGAGCTAACCGTTGAGGTTAAACCCCTTTTTCTTTAGCCTCACGCGCAGAAACCACATTAAGAACCAAAAAGACCTCTCGATCAGTATTTGAGAAATGCCAAGTCATGCGAATGAAACTACGAATGACACTTCAATCCTCGACTGAATCTAGGACTTACAAGCTGAAAAGGGATAGCCCCTTTAGAGGAAATTCCATGGATAATACCCCAGCCCACCGCATGGAAAGGAAGTGAAATGAAAGAGTCTTAACGGTGAAAACTCTCGCGGGCACCTTAAGGCGAAGAAAGCTAAGAGAAATAAAATGAGAGAGTCTTACGGTGAAAACCTTTACAGGCACCCTAAGGCGACGGGAGGTCGAGAGAAATGAGAGAATCTCATTAGTGAAAACCCTTTGAAGGGCACTATGAGGTGACAAGGCGAGATGGTTACAAGGCATCTGCATGAGACAAGGTTGGGACATTCGTTTGCTTCTAGCTAAACGCGGCCATCGGAAAGTGATTGACATAAATAGACTGGGTAGATTAATCTCAAAGGCGCGGCATAACCATTGGATCAGTTACATATTCAGATAAGTTTTCCCAGTTTTGAGTTCAGAAGAGTTTTCCCTTTCTTTTGTCATTCGCGGTCGGCATTCTTTATCTATCATTTTTCTCTTCTTTTGTTTTCGAAAATTGACTTTTCAAAGCTTACTACCAAGTCTCCCAAAGAGGTACAATGAAGATGAATAGGCATGGAACGAGGCAATAAGGCGAAAGTCATTCTGATATTAAGATTGGAACGACAGGTTGTTTGAAAGGTTCACGGGAATTATGGAGTACGATGGACACATATTACACACCCGGAAGATAGTTTCTCACAACAGATCACCGACCAAGAGTGTCAGACCACACTGAAGTTTGGAATATAACGAGAGATAAGAGATCCTGTAGAAAGAGCGCCATCCACCCGCAAGTATCAACGTCGTCCCCAAGTTCGAGGAAAGCAAAGCAACTAAAAGAGAAAAGGAAAATTTCCCCAGCAAGAGCGGCATGACCACTCACGGTGTTTTGAAACTAACAATTTTTCTTTGATTTAAAGCAGGAAAAGAGGGTTCGTCGGTAAAAAAGCATGCCACGTAGAAGGTTATCAAACTGGGGCAGAAAATTTTCTCCCATTGCGAAAATTTTCTCGAAAGCAAATACCCGGTGGATAAGGATAGAAAGCAACGCAAGATTTTGGGAAAGTACCAGTTTCAGGCAGAATAGTTTTGAAAGAGGCCAGACAATACGAGGAAGTGATCTTTAAGCCTAGTATTATCCCTAGTAGTTCTTGGAGAAATGAAACACTGATCTTCGAGATTTCCCCAACAACAATATATACCATAAGTTTTCAAGGAAGCAAAGAGCAAGTCCGAAGGAGGTTGGGAAAGAGGAAAAAGGAAAAAGGGAGTCCCTGCCAGGGTAATCCTCAGTCAATGAAAATTCAACCCCCAGCGAGCTCGGGATAGAATAAAGGTTAAAGGAAGTAGAAAAAGAGGAAGTAAAGAATACTTCCCCGGTAGCATTATCTCCAGCAGGTAAGTAAACGGTCCCAAGGATATCCCCAGCAGTCAAAGGAAAATAACACGATCCGGGAAGAAAGCAATTCCAAAACAAGGTAATTCAGAAGAAAATGTGGCCCAAGAGACGATGCAGGAAAAAGAAAATGATACATGAAGCAAAGGAAGGCGATATGGATAGGATGGAGTTAGTGAGTTGTAATTGAAGTCAGGGAGCCTGCCTGAATAATGGAGTGGCGATTTATTTTGAAGTCGTAGTTGAAGTCAGGGAGCCCGCCTGAAGAATGGAGTGGCGATTTAGTTTTGAAGTTGTAAGTTGAAGTGAGGGAGCCCGCCTGAAGAATGGAGTGGCGATTTATTTTGAAGTTATAGTTGAAGTCAGGAAGCCCGCCTGAAGAATGGAGTGGCGATTTAATCTTGACGTTATAGTTGAAGTCAGGGTGCCCGCCTGAAAAATGGAGTGGCGATTTATTTTGAAGTTGTAGTTGAAGTCAGGAAGCCCGCCTGAAGAATGGAGTGGCGTTTTATTTTTCAAAAGATAATGTCGAAGTCAGGGAGCCCGCTTGAAGAATGGAGTGGCGATTTATTTTGAAGTCGTAGTTGAAGTCGGGGAGCCCGCCTGAAGAATGGAGTGGCGATTTATTGTTGAAGTTGGTTGGGGAAAGTGGTAGAGCATAACGAAATCCCCTGCGTGAATCCAAGTTCATAATCGAAAGGAAGACGACAAGGATCAGAAAAGATAGATTCAGATTTCGAAGAAGAATGGTTTGAAGACCACAAAGAAGGAACCAATTTTAAAGTTGTAGTTGAAGTCAGGGAGCCCGCCTGAAGAATGGAGTGGCGATTTCATTTTTAAAGTTGTAGTTGAAGTCAGAGAGCCCGCCTGAAGAATGGAGTGGCGATTTTATTTTGAAGTTATAGTTGAAGTCGGGGAGCCCGCTTGAAGAATGGAGTGGCGATTTATTTGGAAGTTGGCTGAGGAAAGCGGTAGAGTGTCACGGAAATCCCCAACATGAATCCAAGTTCATAATAGAGAGGAAGGCAACAAGGATCAGAAAGATAGGTTCAGACTTCGAAGGAGAATAGTTCAAAGATCACAAAGAAGAGACCGATGCTCGGAGTTCGGCAATTAAGATAAGCCGAAATAACGATTGTCAAAAGAGAAGAAGCATGTGAAGAAACATCAGAGCCAGCAGGATGGCAAGGAACATGACAAGATCAAGTTAAAAAGATAGATAAGAGTTTGCAGTACTGTAACTTAGTCTAGCTTCTTATTTTTGTTTAGCACGGTGTAATAAGGAGATCGGTTAAGCAGTGGCAACAGCAGCAACAACAGTAACAACAAGATCACAGCAGTCATGGTAGTCCCAGCTACCAAAACCTCCCGAACTACATTGACCTGATTCCCTTTTAGCCAGGATATGTAGGAGGCCTCCGAAGCAAAGGCTCGGTCAAACTCTTTCAAAATGCTTCCCACGGAGTATTCAAACGGGCAAAAAATCGCTCATATTTGCTCATTTATCTTTGCACGAAAACTCTTCGTTGTTTCCGCGCAAAGAAGGGCAGCTGTGAGCACGTGATTTTTGCCTAACATGAATTACTCCCACAAAATCAAAACAAAAATTGTCTATTTTTACGTTGTGTATTTTTGTGAATTTTTCGTGTTATTTTTGGTAATTGTTTTGCATTTGTATATGCATGATTATATGTGTTTAAATTAATAAAAATACAAAAATAGGTCATATTTACATTTTTTTATCTAACTTTGCAATTAGGAGTAGTTTAAGTTTATTTTACAAAATAAAAAAAATCACAAAATATGTTTTCTAGTATTTAATGTCCCAATTGTGTGATTTATATTTAATTGATATTTAAATTGAGTGTGTTAATTGTTAATATAACTTAATTAGTATTTCTTATAATTTAATTGATGTTGTAGTGAAATTAGAAATTTTTGTTTTAATTAGAAAATTAAATTAAAGAGATTAGGAAAACAAAAGAAAAGAAAAATCAAAGAAAGAAATCAAAATTGGACCAAAGTCCAGGCCCAAATCAGCACAAACCAGGCCCAAACCACCCGGTCCAACCCGCCAGCCCGTTTCCATTCGATCTGGACCGTTGATCTCCCATGATCCAACGACCAAAATTAAATCTCGCATTTTAATTACCCAAAAACCCCCCAAACCCTAATTCACCTTCATTCTTCATACCCTTTTCTTCACCGATGTAACGCCGTCACTATTTATCGTCCGCCGCCGCCGGAAATCGCCTCACGGCGGTTCCGGCGGTCCAAACACCACCATTTTTACACCAAAGAATCCTCTCAACCTCCTCATCCCAACCTCGAGCATGGCTTCCTTCGAATCAGTCCCCATCTCCTCGAATCTTCAATTGAAGATTCGAGCCAAAACCAAAATTACCCCAATCAACCCCAAACTCACACCATAGCATCCCTAGGCCTCCCTCATACCGTAACCAACTCTATTTTTGTTCAAATATAACCGGAAACCGTCGAACCCCTAAACCCATGTCCAAGAACCCTAAAAACCGAAAAAAGGATTTAATTTGCCGGATTTCATTGAATTGAGGTTTAATAGACCTTAATTGATATGTTTTCACTTGGAAAACATTTCAATTAAGGTCCTTTCGACCTCAAATGCCGAAGACCAAGTCGGCCGAGCTCCATTTTTTGGTTTCGAGGTATTTCTTTCTTTTCTTTTCTTTTTCCGTTCTTACTTACTCGCACTCGTCAATTTAGTTTAATTATTTTCGTAGTTTCATTTGTTTGTTGATTTTTCTCGGACATTTCTCAATTTCCTCTTCTTTTGGGACCTTTTATTTGGTCGACGTGTTTGTTTTCTGATTCGTTGTTGTAAATGTGGCGTTATAAGATACGAATTCGATTCGTTTAAATTCGTCGAATAACTAATTCTACATTTTGAGCTATGTTTGGCCGAGAGTCTTGAACTCACTGTTTTGGCGATTGGTTTGTTATCAATCATACATGTTGTGATTCGACTTAACGAATGTCGTCGTTTAAATTCGTCGAATAACTAATTCTACATTTTGAGCTATGTTTGGCCGAGAGTCTTGAACTCACTGTTTTTGGCGATTGGTTTGTTATCAATCGTACATGTTGTGATTCGACTTAACGAATGTCGTCGTTTAAATTCGCGAATTTGTTGTTTGAAATTCCGGGCAGTGGTTCATTGTTTTGCTTGAATTAAGATTTTTCTGTTTGTTGTTTGTTCCGAGTATTGAGTTAACTGTTGGATTGTTTGTTTTGAACCATTGTTGATTCTAAATTAGGCTGTGAATTGGGTATAGTTGTTAGTCCATTTAAGTAGTCATAAAATTAACCTTTAAAGTGCAATACACATGAAGATGAGTTGGTAAAACTTGCTGGACAGCAGTATACCCCATTGGTTTTTACCTTTAGGACTTGTTTAGTTGTTAAAACCCATACTTAGACAGAAACACTAGATATACAGGAGACACATTCACAGCATAGGCACTCATAGACATTCACACATTGAGAGATTAACACTTAGACAAAAACATTGAGAGAACAGAGAAAACAGGAGAGGGATAGACACTGGAGAGGATTCTAAAACAAAGACACTGGAGAGATATACAGGATATAGTTTTTCTTACTGCTGCTGGTTGTTTTGTTCTGCTGCTGTTGTACACTGTTGTTGCTGCTGTTGTACACTATTGCTGTTGTTGTTGTGTCTTACTGCTGCTGTTGCTGTTGTGAATTGCTGTTGTTGTTGTGTCTTACTGCTGCTGTTGCTGTTGTGAATTGCTGCTGTTGTACACTGTTGCTGTTGTTGTTGTGTCTTACTGCTGCTGTTGCTGTTGTGAACTGCTGTTGGTTGTTGTTGTTCTGTTACTGGTTGTTGTTGTTCGGTTGCTGTTGTTGTTGTCTGCTGCTGCTTGTTATGATTGCTGATGCTGGTTGTTTGTGATTGCTGCTGGTTGTTTGTGATTGCTGCTGTTGTTTGTTCTATTGCTGCATTGCTAACTGCCTGCTGCTGATCTCCCTCTTTCATTCTTCCTGTGTTGTTCACATTCAGGTACATACTCTTGCTTTTAATGCTGTGGACTTGGCTGGAACACATGAAAGGCTTGAAAATTCAATAAATGAAAACTGTTCTTTGATCTATTGAATGTTGGGATCTATTGTAGTTTCTTTTTTTTAGAGCATTCAAATTAGATATTTGTTTGAAATGTAATGATGCTGGATCCTGTCAGCTAGGGACCTTTAACTGGAGTAGTTATACTCTTAGAAGTATGAAGGTCCCATAGCGAGCCATTTATTTCAATTTGAATGGATTGTGTTCAGTATAGTATAGTTCAAATTGTTTCCAATAGGTGTAGAACAAAGCAAATCCAAAAGTGTGTCTGTTGCATTATGTTATTTCACGTCTAGATGTTTAGTGTAAATATTGAGTATTTGAGTCACTTCCAGAATTTTTTGAAGATAATCTCATATAGTTCATGTTCATATGTAGTGGTCAGTAAAGATAGTATAACCAAACTGCCTCTGTTGTCAAACTTAATCCACATTTTCCCTTTATTTTTCCCTTCTCTGATTATCTAGGAATGCGCTAGTAATCGAAATAAAAATGATTCGAAAGTAGAAACTAAAATTTCAAGTAATCGATATTTCATTTGTTACAATAACTGTATTGTTTTCTTTAGTTATAGGTGTTTGAAACATTTGGATTATTTTATGTTAATAACAGTGGTCATTGGACCTATTCCATCAGGCCATTCGGTCTTGACCCTTCTACATCTACATTATGGCATAGCCATATGGGTTGAATGCAAGCCCAAAGTGAAAGGCATAAGTTCCATTGAGCTCGTGGCCCAAAAGTAACAACTATTAAGTAATATTAAGACTTTTCTTTTATTGTTAGAGATAAAAAATAGAAAATTATAGATTGCTTTAGATTTGGCCTTTAATAAAAAGTGAGATGAGCCTCGTTAGAAAATCAAATACACGGGGCCCTCAATTAATTGTTATGAAACTTTAGACTCGGAAGGACCGTTTAATAAATTTCACGGTTCTTCCCGAAGTTAACAACACGATAGACTCTTTAGGCACGACTTTAATAAAATTACTTTTCCTAAAATACGGGTGTGCATTTATGTGACCCAAATCCTACTCTCGGCGAAACTGAAACGCATTAAAGTCACAGGCGTAGTGGTTGCGGTGTGACTCGAAATGTATTTTCGTGACGTCGCAATTCTCCTAAAACTGAAAAGTAGAACATCAATAGCACATAATTAAAATATATAAAGAAATCAGATAAAAGCCACAAGAGCAGTTGAGCGACCGTGCCAAAACCACGGAATCCGAGAGTGCCTAACACATTCTCCCGGGTTAACAGAATTCCTTATCCAGGTTTCTAGTTTCGCAGACTGTATTACAGAGTCATAAACTTCCTCGGTTCGGGATTAAACCGGTGACTTGGGACACCATTATTTTTCCAAGTGGCGACTCTGAATAATTAAATAAATTGATCTTGTTCCGACTGTCCTTTAAGTGGAAAAACTCCTTCGCTAATTATTATTATGTTCCTTCTCAGGGTGTAGTATTAAACAGTGGCACATTTACGTTTACGTTATATTGTGCGGTGTAAAAAGGAGGTGTGACAATCAGTATTAATTAATAACTGGCCGGTTATTTTGAAGAT
The DNA here is from genome assembly GCA_032618575.1 of Nicotiana noctiflora. Classification (NCBI taxonomy): domain Eukaryota; kingdom Viridiplantae; phylum Streptophyta; class Magnoliopsida; order Solanales; family Solanaceae; genus Nicotiana; species Nicotiana noctiflora. The sequence goes on along the minus strand of JASVEL010007795.1, from coordinate 70,528 downwards.
GGTCGGGCTTGCCTAGTAATATGTTGAGTTTTGGGTCGTGACAATTTGGTATCAGAGCCTAGGTTACTAGGTATCGCGAGTTATAAGCCGGTTTAGTAGTGTCTCGCGGATCGGTACGGAGACGTCTGTACTTATCCTCGGGAGGCTGCAGACCTTTTAGGAAACACTTCATATTCTTGGAATTCTTATAGTGCGTACTTGATTCAGCTTGTGATGTAACTCTGGAAATTCCTTCCTCATGTTTGTATGCGCACATGAGCGCTCAGTATTATACGTGCCTTGATGGCTTGTAATTTTCGATCGAGGGGCGAGATGTGCTTGCTATGAGTTGATGTTGGGCCAGTCTGGAGTACTTGACGCCGAATATTCGTCTATAGCTTGAGCATCGGGGTGCTGATTTTGCGAACTGGTATTATGAACTTATATGTTCGGTATTATTCGTAATTGTGGGTAATTGGCTTATGAGGGGAATCTATTTGCATACTAGTTAAATAAGTTTGGAGCTGAGATTGCTTTTGTAAATGTATTATGACGAAATTATTGGGTCAAGGAGACCACCTTGAATGTCAAAAATATTTAAAGAAAGAATATGTTATTACATGGTTGAATAACCCAATAATGGAGGGTTGAAAGGTATTTTCTATGTGTTATGATTCAAATAGGTGCAATGCATGTCCATGTATCAATTTTGATGATATAATACATGTAATATGGAGACTTATGTTATTGATATACATTGTGATGCTTCGTAAAGTTGTGGACGTGTTGTTAGGATGGTTTTGGTGATTCTCTGGCAGGTGGATCTGCCCAATTACAAAGAAAACCCTGTCGAAATTTTTGAAAAATTTGGGACTTAGTAAAAATTTTGTCACATAAAAAGTGGGCTTAAGAGTTATGTAAGTGAATGCAAGAATTGAAGAAGAGTTAAGATTTCAGATGATTCGTGTTTCCGCGAGCTTAGGATGGAGTGAGTTTAATCTCACCATGGTATTACGACGCCAATAGAGTATATGTGTTGTGATATATATGGATTCGAGCTATGTTGGGGAGCTTGCCATTGATTAGTTGATTGCGTAGTTATGTGCTATGTTGGTTCTGTCTTAAAGTATACTGCCGAACTAGTTGTGGTTGCAGAAATTGAGCTGAGAATGGCACGAGCGAAGAAAATTTTGACAAAGATGTCATGAAGTCGGATAGGCAGGAAGGAAGTTTCGATTTTTAAGGTAAATTGGTATTGTCTTCAACATCACTTGAGAACGATGTTGCACAGAAAAAGGTCTTTGCGCCCTGGTTAATTATGCTTGATCGCTTTTCATCAGTAATGCAATTGGTGGTTTGGAGGTGCTCCCCAAATATTATTGTGGTAGGTTGTGGGAGTGTGTCCCACTAGAAGATTATATAAGTGTAGCATGTAGTCACTTGACTAATTAAAGATGTAAACCAAGTATGAAGGTTGTGATGGTTGTTCTTGTGTTTTATAAAGAAGATAAAAGTCATTATGGACCTTTGAAAGGTTATCAGACTAGTTCAGTGTTATCAGAATCGGCTGGAAGCCAGTTGATAAATTTAATATGAATAATGGCTCTATATCAGGCCAGATGGGTGCATTTTAGTAATGCGGTTCTCATGGAGGAGTAGCTAGGTTGATGCTTCATTGTCAGATATATTGCGTAGTGATGCATTATGCCGTGTGATTTGTGAAATAGCTCGAGAAATTGCTTGTGTTGCGAACACGCGTAGGAATGATGTTACCTGAGTAAACTGGCTATTGAAATCCAGACTGATTATCTTGGTGTTGGGTGATTTTTAACTATTGCATTAGGGGCTACGCCGAAAATTCCACGGGTTAAGTGGTGAAGCGCGTTAGAATCTATTTTAGCAGAATGATTTATATTTCAAAGAACCAGCGAACAGCTGGGAAAGATTGCTTCTTAACTGGTCCTTCGTGGCGGATGTCAGTGCAGAGGTGTTTCACGTTGAATCATTGTTTGGATGGGATCGCGCGTGCAAAAAAGAAATGTGGAAACATGACCTTGCGGGTCAAAAATTATCTCCAATTTGTAAAATTATACTTAATTTAATTAATTAAGTCAATAAAATTGTAAAAATATTAGAATTGAGATTTACAATAATTAAGAATTATTTGGTGGTACCGGATGTCAAAATCAAGCCTGTAACTCATACACAACTATTATCTCCACTTTCAAAAATTATAGTTAATTATGTATTTTATTACACTAATACAAATAATTTTTTTTTTTAATTTATAGTATATGACATGACATTTCTGTAAGGCCCCAGAAAATTTCGCTAAGTAATATAGGATTCTGTGGTGCCACGTAGGCTATTTATTATATTTTATGTGCTATGAACATTATGGACATCAATTAGACTTGCTAAATATGAGTATGAGTCTTATGGTAAGTGATATGAGGTCCAAATGAAAGCCCAAGTGTAAGCCAAATAGGAAAATTTTCGAAATAGGCCAAAATTCCAAATGGATTCACACAAGGCTCCACTTTAAACGACCATAGATAATTATGTATAAGGTTTTATGTGGTGAATATCATATCAAATGAAAGCCCTTTGAGTCTAGTTTCCAACGCTTCAAACCGTTCGTCATTTGGACATTCCTACACAAAGTTTTGATCAAATTACCAAAGGCTGGAAAATAAAATCCCGTGTCAATTCTGCGACCGCATAATGCATCGCATTTCTCACTTTGCGGTCGCATTCTTGTCGCAAACTGAACCCGAGAAGCCCAGTTAATTCTTCTAATTTTTATAACCCGACCCCATTTCAATATATAGGCTTTGGGGGTTCATTTTGGGGTCATTTCTTACTGATTTTAGAGAGAGGTGAGAGTATTTTAGAGAGAGAAGGAGGAACCCAACATTTAAATCATCCAAATCTTGCATCAATCTTCAAGAATCAAGAACCCATAGCAAGTTCTTCATCTAAGAGGTAAGATTCTATACCCTAGGGTTTTAATTTCGAGTTTGGTGTATAAGATGAGTTATTGAGGTATGATTCTTGGGTTTATTAGTATTGTGTATACATGCATGTACAACTTAGGTTTATGGGAAGATTGTTTAACTTAATTAAGTAAGATTGGGTTAGGGAAAGAAGGAAATCTTGAAAAGGGGATTTAAAATCAAGATGCTCAACTAATATTTGATAAAATGCTCAAAATGAGCTAGTTTCATGAATATCTTTCTAATATATGTTTAATTTTGCTATGTCTCAAAATAGATTGAAGTTGCTAGAATTTTCGGAACGTTGTAGTAACTTAAGGAAAAGCTCTTCGAGGTATGTATGGCTAATTTTGATTCTTGTAAAATCGCCCATATGTGTGAAATTATTTGGCATGTGTTAATTTGACAAATTGTGTGAAATTCTTGATGTTGTTGTTGGATATTCAAAGTTGTTGTTGAACTATGAGTGATGTGGTATGGAATATGAACCGAAAGGTAAATGAGAGTTGAATTAGGTAAAGAATTGTGAATAATGGTTATGATGGCCTATATGGCACTTTGTGGAAAAGGAACGAATCACTTGAGGATTGGTTTATTGTGGAAAGAGATGAAACACTTGAATTGTGGAAAATTGTTGAACATACTTGTGTGAATATTCTTGATTATGGAAACATTGTAATTTGGTTGTGATATTGGCTTGAGAAATAATTGTGAACATGAACCAACTTGTAAGTTGCTTATTTGAACTTGTTGAAATTGTGTGTAGTGCCTTATCTGTTGTTTGAAATTGTTGTGTTCTAAACTGTAAGGTGGGATCGGGTTGCGCGCCGCAACATGGGGAAATAAGGTGTGGGTTGGGGTGATAAGGGTGGCCGAGGTAATAAGGGTGGTCAGGGGATAATAAGGATGGAAAGCGATCGAAATCGCTATTGAAATATGATATAAAATCATTGATGTGAAATTGTGAAAGGAGACATCAGGAGAGTTTGCAACCTGTGGGGCACTAATTGCCCCTTTGTTTGACTACTTGTGTTTTACGTGATTGATTTGTGGTTGTTCTACTTGTTGATCTTAAACATGCTTTGTGTTGAGAATTATCTGAAATGAGGAAAAATGTGGAAAACATGGTTGGCTGGCTTAATTGATTCTTGATGTAATTCATTAGTTGTATTATCATCGTGATTTCTTGTTAATGGCTTGAGTTTACTTGGGACAAAGTTTGTCCATACATACCAGTACAATTCCAGTGTACTGACGTCCCTTTTGTCGGGGACGCTACATTCGTATTATGATTGTAGGTGAATCAATAGCAGGTACTTCAGCTCATCGGCAGTAGCATCCTTCATTATGCCCGTTTTGGTGAGCCCCTTTCCTTTCAGGGCCCTACGTGGCTCATGCCACTCTTGTTTAGACTTTATTTTGATTTGTGTAAGGTATAGCCGGAGCCTTGTTACCGGCAAATATTGTATCCTCCTTTGTAATCCTAGAGGATCCGTAGACAGTAAATTGTGGGACTATGGCCTATGTATGTATATGTATATGTCGGGCGTTGTAAATTGTAACTTGTTAGTAATGTTAATAATGTGGTTATGTTTGTACAATGTGAATTCGGTTATAATTGGTAAGATCTTTGGCTTATGAGTAATAAACAACACAGGGGCATCGTGTGGGATAGAAAGGCACCCATGTCCGCTTGACTGGGGCTACCTAGTCAGGCGCCGGTCATGTCCCTCGATTTGGGGCGTGACAATTTCATCCACCTGCGCACCCTGGACCTGCGTCAGATCAGTTATTAGTACTGCAGGGCGACCATAGGTCATCCTATGTTTGGGAGGGCCAGCTAGTTCTTCATTGATTTTTCGCTCGCGCTCCTCTTGGCTATAAGTTAGACAAAATAGCTCATAAATTCGTTCTTTGTAGCGGTCTTGCTTACACGGTTCATCCTTCCAAACCTCAAAGTCACATGTAGGCTTGTCCGGTAACTGCTCGTGCTTGTTCTTACATGCCCAGTAGCGGCGTGCACCTTTCAGAAAATATTTGAACAAAATACATTTTTCTCCGCAGTAACACCTTGGGACATAAAGGTTTTGTGAAGACATTTCTTATACCAAAACTTTGGTTGTTGTTAAATGAAGAATGTAAGTGCCATAGAACTGTTATTTATAGTCAAGATTTTAAACAAATCGCAGTATAGTACTGCGAATTACATAGTGAATTTTTTAGACTTAAAACATAGTTTACACGTGCTTCTCAGGTTTTGCATCACGACATGTCAAATCCACAAAACGTACTATTATGTGACGAATAATATATTAAATGACCCTGACATTAATAAAATGTTACTATCTTGTGGAAATATATTTATTTCATATATATTGAGTCAAACAACAATACAAACATATATTATAACTAATAATACCAAAATAAAGAACTAGGGGTATGCTTGATAGTTGGCTATACTGGAATGAGTTGCAACAGTATTACCCCCACCATGCCCAGCACATGAAGGACATTTACGACGATCATGTCCAGTTTGGGAGCATATGCTACATTTACATGCATAAACGGACTCACCAATATCCATTTGGTTTGGTATACGTGTTCTCTTTTACACTTTCAGCTTGCGCAAGTAGTCCTTGTTACATACCAACTTAAAAGGTTCCGGCGGCCAATAATGCTCAGCACCTAATGGATGCAACTTCCCACTACACGTGTCTACGTATGCTGCAACACTGTATTGCCTATCAATGTAGTTTGTTGCCCCATATCCAACTTGTTGAAAACACTTCAATGCATGTGGGAACGACATGTGATAGATGGTCCATTTCCCACATGAACATAACCTTCTATTTTCATTCACCGTATGTAGATTATTCCCACGGTGTCCATGATTACCGGTCTTAACTTCAAAAACACCCCGTTCATGATCGTACTGAAGAAAATAATGCCACTGTGCTCGCCTCCTGAACCTTTCAAATCTTGCCATGGGTACTGGCATAAATTCAACACCCCTGTCCAACAATGACGATGCAGCTGCATGCCTTTCAACAAACCTCTCAGCACTCTGTTTGAAAGTTATGCAGACTATGGCAGTGACAACAGTCCATGGGTAGACTTCAACAAGCCATTAAATGACTCCGGTACGTTTGTGGTGAGGGCTCCCCATCGTCTCTGCCATCAGCATGCAATGTCCACATTTGAGGGTCATGTTGCATCAACCAAGTATAGGCTCGTGGTTCTATCTGCCGGATTGCTTCAATGCGCCTCGTGAATTAACACAGGTGGTGCTCAGTTGCATCCATCCACATTAAGTCATGCAACGCCTTGTCAGAAAATTTCTTCTGGAAATTGGCATTTAGGTGCCTCACACAGTAACAGTGGTATGCATGCGGTTCCTGCCATTCAGGCAAGTGATGTACAGAACTTAAAATACCACAATGCCGACCAGATATTAGACAAATACTTGAACGCTGTTTGACAACGTGCTGCTTCAAGTGGTTCAAGAACTGCATCCACGTCTCTTCACTTTTGTTCGCACAAATGGCAAAAGCTAGTGGAAATATTTGACCGTTGGCATCTAAAGCAACTGCAATCAAAAGCTTAATATCATACTTTCCATAGACATGAGTACCGTCTATAGAAATTACAGGACGACAATGCACAAAACCATCTATTGCTGGTTTAAATGACCAAAATAGATAGTTGAATATATATTCCGGTCTGCCCGGACTTCGCTCGCGCCTCCATTCAACAATAGTATCGGGGTTAAATTGTTGCAGTGCAGCTATGTACCTGGGCAGATTTGAAAAGGACTTATCCTAGTCGCCATAAATTAGTTCAAAGGCACGTTTACAACCGAGATATGCCTTTCTTTTGGTTATAGTACAACTATACTCCTGGTGGACGGTTGTAACACACTCTTTAATCTTGAATCTAATGGACACTTCCAAAAATGGAACCAAGACAAGGAAAGTCAAATCAACATCCAGGTTGAAGTGGTTCTTATTGAATGTGTCCATTTCACATCTATGCTCGCTAATAAATTTACCAACTTTCCACAAACGTGATTTTTTCTTTGCGGCACGCAACATCCAGTGACAACCCATCAACCACCAACGACATATAGCCTTGTATTTATCCGTACACTTACCGTCATCTCACGACACTCCCTTATACTATAGATTTTTACAACCCTAACTAGGCAAGCTTTGTCAGGGAAATACATGCCCTTTGTAAGAACAATTGGTCTAGATTCATCCCACATCATCGATCGTAATTTATCATCATCCCTTGTGAAGGCATCAACATTAGGCATGATTGTCAAATTATCAAGGTAGGGAATATTTCTCTCTTGAAAAGGCACGTTGGACTCATACACTCTTGGTCTAACGGGAGATCGAGGAACATGCTCCCTAGTCAACTCAGGTTCCACATTCACTTTCTCCTCCTCCTCATCACCCTTCTCATGAAGGGTGTCAATCCCTAGACTCATCCGCATTATTATCATAATCACTATCATCCTCCTGACTCTGCGCATCTGCTAAGTCACGAGTAAAAACATCGTCTATGGGCAACTGTGTTAGTCCGGGAGCTTCAAGAAGCTCGTTTTCACTGTAGAAAACAAACAAAAATATAACCCAATACTTAGGAAAAATACTGTACATATCCCTATATCACTTTACTTACAAATCGTATTGTCTTGAAGTTTCATGCTGGATATTTTCAGGTTGGTAATAACTACCATATGGACCACCGTGGTCCAATACTCCAGAGTTACGTAAATTCCAACTAGGGCGTGGTCATAACTTGTAAAATTCAAATCCGGCCGGTACCCCCTATAAAAGTTATGACTGTTAATACAAATCCAATAAAACATGAAGAAAACAATTTCGCTAAAATTAAGTTTGCTAGTCGTCTTGTTGATTATATGAAGTAGTAACATTAATTTATGCCTGCTCATTCGCCTGTGGTGACAAGTTTAAATCAAGGCAAGCTCTTCCATCTCCAATCTGTCTGGCTAATGCTGCTCCAAAATAATCACCCGTTGATTGGGGGTTATCGCTGGTACGCACGCCCTCATTACTACTAAGGTCTTCCACCTTCACATAAATTTCTAATAATTTTATTACAATATATTCCCTATATTCGTCCGAACCCGCAAAAAATCTCTAAGTGTTTCATCATCCTCGATGTTAAACTCGGAATAATAAGTAAACCCCTGCGGAGTCACTGAATAAGGAAATCTTCCGGTTACTTTAAGGCTAACCGAACGCCTCCGCTCACTTATTTTTTTACGTAACAACGATACCAAATTATCGTAATCCATATTAAGCGGCAATTTAACATGACACTGTGGAGGAGAGCTATACCTCACAGAGTTATTCTCCACAACAACCCCACCCCCCAATACAATGAAACCCTTATTTTTGGCACTTCAGACATTTTTAAAAAAATTGATTGATAAGAAGAAAAGAGAATAAACATTTGTTTGAAGTTTAAGTGTTGAATGAATTTTTATAAAATTGAAGCGTCTATAAATAAGGCAAGTCCAACCTTGGGGTGTGCAATTTTTCAATGAAATTTGCAGTATTATACTGCGAATTATGAATTTGAATTATTTTTATGTCAGTGAAAGTGGGCCCAGAAATGAACCTATTGCAGTTGTATACTGCGAAATACTCATTTCGTAGTACGCAACTGCGAAATAGGTGTTCAAAAAATAGCTGGGTCCATTTCACTCATTTCGCAGTAAACAACTGCGAATTAATAAACTATAAATTACCTTAACGTTCGTTAATATAATTTACAGTTTTATACTACAAAATAGATAGAAAAATATTTTTTTTATAAAAATACTAAAAATATATTTTATGTTATAAAAGTAATCGGTTTCATATAGCCTTTAAATGAGAATTTCATAAGAGGCGAAGTACCGTAAAACGATCGTACGGAAGCCAATCGGAACGCCTTTTACTTTTTCCTTTTGAAGTGTTCACGCACTCACCATTGTATACTGTATTGACTTCTTACTTCGCACCGCCGCCGTGTCCTCTCTCAATCACCACCAATTCCTAATCCTCCGACACCATTGGGAAAATAACCCTTGCAATTGTCTGATGGGCGAGCAAACCCAACCACAATCAATATCCGAAGCCCAAACTCCATCCCCATCTCAACCCAATTCTGATTCCACCGCTTTATCAACCAACCCTCCCGTCGATATTCCCCCGAATCCCTCAAACCCTTCTAAAATCCCCATTCGCCCCCAGAAAATCCGTAAACTCTCTTCCACCCCCTCCCCCCAGTCCACCAATCAAAAACCCGCTGATTCCGCGCAATCTGTAGTCACATCAAACGGCAAAGGGACAATCACCAAAAATCGCCGGAGGAGTGCATCACAATTAACAAGGGGTTTTCCTCAAGTAATCAAACCATTATCTGCTAATGGAGAAATCGAAAATGCCCTTTGCCATCTGCGCTTAGCGGATCCTCTTCTTTGTTCCTTAATAGATACCCTTCCTTTACCTGCATTTGATTCACATCAACTTCCATTTCTAGCACTTTGCAAGAGTATTCTCTATCAACAATTAGCTTATAAAGCGGGCACTTCCATTTACACGCGTTTCGTCTCCCTTTGTGGCAGCGAGGATGCTGTGTGCCCTGACGTGGTTCTCTCCTTATCTGCTCAACAGCTCAAGCAGATTGGTATCTCGGGGAGAAAAGCAAGTTACCTTTATGACCTTGCGAATAAGTATAAAACAGGGATTTTAGCAGACGATACTGTTGTAAAGATGGATGATAGGTCTTTGTTTACAATGCTTTCGATGGTGAAAGGGATTGGTTCTTGGTCAGTGCATATGTTCATGATATTTTCGCTGCACAGACCGGATGTGTTGCCTGTTAGCGACTTGGGGGTTAGGAAAGGAGTACAAATGCTGTATGGGTTGGACGAATTGCCTAGGCCTTCACAAATGGAGCAATTGTGTGAGAAATGGAGGCCATATCGGTCCATTGGGGCATGGTATATGTGGCGGTTTATTGAGGGAAATGGGACCCCAGCTACTGCAGCAGCAGCTATGGAGGGTGGTAGTATGCAGCCTTTGCAGCAAATTGAGCCTCAACAGGAGCCAGAACAACAACATCAATTGCAACTTCTGGAGCCTATTGATGGCATTGGCAACCTCGGGTATGTTTACCAATTTTGCTTTCGAATGTTTATATGATATTTTGTGCATATGATCAGTGTGTTATTCATGGCACATTGCACATTGCACATTGCACATTGCACATTGCACATTGCACATTGCACATTGCACATTGCACATTGCACATTGCATGAATATTATATATTTGGTGTGATTCAAGACAACAAACTGCACTTAGAATCTTTGTAAGAGCAAAGAATTAAAGCTTTCCTTTGGTGATTTTGGCTTAAGGAGTTGTGTGTGCCTGTGTTTCTTTTTTATGGAGTAAGTAGTTTCATTTGTGGCATCAGGAAGATGCAGAGAGTACAAAAGAGAGTTTGTTTGGTCCATTACATGATCTAAGGGTCTAACAAAGTCCAAACTGTTTAACAGGATATTTACAGGAGATAGATTGCACCACTAAATAGACATAAAAGGCATCTTGGCTTAAGGGAGTGGTTTGGAGTTGATATTCCATCGGAACGTCTATTATTCCACTCTGTCCAAACACACCAAACAAATGCTAGCAGACATTATTTTCCTGATGGATCTACCAACTTACCCAGAATTCTTTCATTCATAGGCATCCTTAATATTCTCTGGAATGACCCAACTGAGTCCAAAAACTGAGAGGAACATGCTCTAGCTGTACAGTGTAAGAGGTGTCTATTGGTTTCTGTACTTGGTGACACATATAACATCTATTGACAATTTACATGGCACTTTTTCTTAGGTTGTCATGGGTCACATGCTTCATAAAGCTCTGTCAAACTGAGAAAAATTATCGTTATTGTTAACTTTCTTTTCCAGATTAGTTTCCAGGGCCGAGTATCAATCATCTCAATTGGAGCACGGAGGTGTAAGTAGCCTGTTTTAACAGAATATGTACCATCAGTCTTATTGCCCCACCTTAGGCTATCAGCCGTCTGCTCATTTACTGTATCAGCCGTCTGCTCATTTACTGTGCAACTCTCCAGTCTTGCAAGTAGGTCCTCAAGCTCCCAATCATGTTCGTATCTTCTGAAGTGTAGGATTCAGGTGCTACCTTCTCTATTATGTGAATTGGTATAATATGAGGCACAGGAAACTGGAAAAGTTTGGGAAGTCATTCTTTAGAGTTGAGTTACCAGCCATTTGGCTTTCCAAATATTGATGTGTAATCCATTGCCTACAAAAAGAAATGTTCTGAAAGAACTCGTCCCAAAGTTTTTGTACTCTTCCAGAGACCAACACCACGAGAGGCCCTTGATAGCATGGTGCACCATTGACTTTCAACTCCATGCGTTGCAGTCACTACCTTTTTCCAAAGGTTAGGTTCCTCCTGGCCATACCTCCATAGCCATTTCATTAACATACATTTGCTTTGAGCAGCAAGATCTCTAATACCCAAACCGCCTTGAGATTTAGGCTGTGACTTTTGACCACTTTACCTACTGGCACTTGTCTCCTTACTGTTACCTTCCTCAGGAAGGTTCTTCTTATCTTGTCCAGTTGCTTTTGCACCTTACTTGGGATGGAAACGAGTGACATGTAGTAGGTAGGAATGCTATCCAACATGTTGTTGATATAGCATCTGCAAGTAGCAAGGCTTTTTTTGGAACTTCTTTATTACACCGTTCCAGATTTCTGTTGATCTGAGTTTATAGCACAAAGTTTTTGTGCTACATAAGTTGTTAGGAAATAATCGACGCTGCAGTATAAGTTTTCTGCCAAAACCTCCAGATTAGGAACATCATTGATTGGGTAGATAGTATTTTTGAGCACAAAGCATAAAAACTGAGGAGGGTAAGATTAAGATACAACAACTGACTCACTTGGGACTCCTTTGTTCCACAAAAATCTGCAGGGAAAAGTCTATAATCATCTTGTCTATAATCATCTTCAAGATGTTGCAGTGCCTTCTGTTATATGTCGTGAAGCGGATCGATGGGCAATGTCTCTTAATAGCAGAAAAAGAAGAGACTTAATAGGGGATAAAAAAATATGTTAAATACAATAGCCTGGAGGAGGGAGATGCTCTTGTATTTGAACATCTTAAAAGTTCAAATAAGAGTGTCATGTTCAAGGTTCAAATTCTTAGAGGTGACTTCCCAGAGGAATTATTGAAGCAAAATGAAGAAGGTACTTTAGTCAATCCTATTGAGATTGATTAGATATCTGTGTGTAGTAATTTTCCTTTTTGTTCATGGTCAATATCTCTTTTTGGTGGGGGTGGGTGGGTGGGTCACTATCTTATTAATTTCGTACGTATCCGTGGTTTTCCAGTTATGTCATTGTTGATTCCAGAATTACTTTGGAAAGACTGTGGTTTTGATGTCGGATTACTTTGCCTAATCTCATTAAGGAAAATAAACTATGTTGCACAGATTCTCTAAAATGATGCCGCACCCGTGTCTGATTCTTCAAAAAATACTACTTTTTGAGGATCCGACACGCACCCGACGACATTTTCAGAAAGTCCGAGTAACATAGAAAGTAAATATGCAGTAAATGAATACTAAATATGGCATTTATCCCGTGATTAGAGACGAAGTGATAAACATTAAATGAAAATAAGCACCAACCCTCCATAGACTCCTAGTGATGGATGTCGGAATCTGGGTGAAGAAGAAGCGGAGGGGTGCTCGGGGCCATCCGCGAATTAGATGGGGTGCTCTGACTAAAGAGAAAGCCCAGGAGCTGGAGAGGAGGTTAGTTGATGTGGGAGCTTGGAGTAGTTCTGGGGTAGCGGACGCAATGTGGTCAGAGACGGCGGCTCTGGTTAGGGAGGCAGCGCGGGATGTGCTTGGGGTAACCAAAGGTTGTCTAGGCAGACATCAGGGCGACTGGTGGTGGAACGACGTAGTGCGAGGAAAGGTAGATGTGAAGAAAGCTGCTTTTGCGGAATTGGCAGGGAGCACAAGCGAGGAGGAAAGGCGGGTGAACAGAGAGAGCTATAAGGTGGCAAGGAAGGAAGCGAAATTGGCGGTCACGTAGGCTAAAAATGCGGCTTTTGGCCGCATGTACGAGGAATTGAGGGAGAAAGGCGGGGACAAGAAGTTATTCCGGTTAGCCAAAGTAAGGGAAAGGAAGGCGCGGGATCTGGACCAGGTTAGGTGCATCAAGGATGAGGATGGTAGAGTCCTGATGGGGGAGTCTCAAGTCAAACAGAGATGGCAGACGTATTTTCGAGACCTTCTAAACGAGGAGGGGGACCAAATCATAGAACTAGGGGAGCTGGGGTATTCAGAGCATCGTAGAGACTTAGGGTACCGCAGGCGCATTAGGGTGGAAGAGGTCGTGGGGGCTTTGCGTAGGATGAGTAGAGGCCGAGCGACCGGGCCAGACGAAATCCCGGCGGAGTTCTGGAAATACATGGGAAAGCCAGGAGTAGAGTGGCTCACCAGGTTGTTCAATGCGATCTTCAGGTCTAAAAGGATGCTGGAGGAATGAAGGTGGAGTACAGTGGTGCCCTTGTATAAGAACAAAGGGGATATCCAGTGTTGCAACAACTATAGGGGCATCAAATTGATAAGCCACGCCATGAAGATCTGGGAGCGGGTGATCGAGGCCAGGGTGAGGGAGTCGACATCTATTTCCGTGAACCAGTTCGGTTTCATGCCGGGTCGGTCCACTACAGAAGCTATCCACCTTGTTAGGAGATTGGTGGAACAGTTCAGGGATATGAAGAAGGACGTGCACATGGTGTTTATCGACTTGGAAAAGGCGTATGACAAGGTCCCTAGGGAGGTACTATGGAGGTGCCTGGAGGCTAAGAGCGTGCCGGAAGCCTACATCAGAGTAATCAAGGACATGTACGATGGAGCTAAGTCTAGGGTCAGGACAGTGGGTGGTGACTCAGACCATTTTCCGGTGGTTATGGGGCTCCATCAAGGATCTGCGCTTAGCCCCCTCTTGTTTGCCTTGGTAATGGATGCTTTAACGCGGCATATTCAAGGGGATGTACCTTGGTGTATGCTATTTGCCGATGACATAGTCCTGGTAGACGAGACGAGGGTCGGTGTTAACGAGAGGCTAGAGGTATGGAGACAGACTCTCGAGTCTAAGGGGTTCAAACTAAGCAGGTCGAAGACAGAATATCTGGAGTGCAAGTTTAGCACTGAGCCGAGCGAAGTGAGAGGGAGCGTGATGATTGGATATCAGGTCATAGCCAAGAAGGATAGTTTTAGATACCTTGGATCGGTGATCCAGGGGGACGGGGAGATAGACGGGGATGCCACTCACCGTATAGCGGCGGGATGGTCGAAGTTGAGGCTTGCTTCTGGAGTCTTGTGTGATAAGAAAGTGCCACAGAAACTCAAGGGGAAGTTTTATAGAGTTGTGGTTAGACCTGCCATGTTGTATGGGACGGAGTGTTGGCCGATGAAGAAATCTCATGTTCGGAGGATGATGGTTGCGGAGATGAGGATGCTTAGCTGGATGTGCGGGCTCACCAGGTTAGATAAGATTAGGAACGAAGTTATTCGGGAGAAGGTGGGGGTGACCCCAGTGGATGAGAAGATGCGAGGCTGCGGTGGTTCGGGCATGTACGGAGGAGAAGCCCTGATGCCCCGGTGAGGAGTTGTGAGCGGCTAGCGGTGGTTGGTGTGAGGCGAGACAGGACATGGCCAGGATGCGGATTTCCGAGGACATGACCCTCGATAGGAAAGTCTGGAGGTTTAGTACCAGGGTTGTAGGATAGGGACTTCTAGATTTTTCGTACTCTTTTCCCGGGGTGGGTGAGGTGTGGTGGGGACGCCCATAGAGATTAGTTTGTGTTCTCTTGTGGTAGTCATTTTTGGTAGTTACTATTTTAATATCATTGCATGCATATCTGCTTATTGATGGTATTTTTGCCTCTTATGTTTAGACAATTTTTTGCGATGTATGCTGGTATAACTAATGCGGTTTTTGTTTTTATTTGCCTTTCTTTTCAATGCGCCGAGGGTCGATTGGAAACAACCTCTCTGCCCTCTCGGGTAGAGGTAAGGCCTGTCTACATATTACCCTCCCCAGACCCCACCTTGTGGGAATATACTGGGTTGTTGTTGTTGTTGTTGAAAATAAGCACCAATAATTGCAACTACTAAATAAGGATCCAATTAGGCATCATAATCTTATAAGAAGTAAATGTGAAATTCATGATTTGATGTAGCTTTTTTTTAATTAAATAATTAGATGTAACATGTGGTGCATGTGAGCTTATTTGCAACAAAATTTAAATGTCTTGGAGCTAAGTATTTGCTTTTAAAGGTGTAGATGTTGAACTTTAACACATTCATCCATGGGGATTAATTTTGAGTGTTGTTAAATGTCTATTGTACATTTTTGAATCAATGTGTCTTTTAAAACCACCCCTTTCAATTCATTCATAACTTTTTACCATCGCTTGCCATTAGCTATCACTTCAAATAAAATATCACCTTTACACCTTTTTTTAATTCTCTCTCTGTAAAACATAACGCACCTCTCACCATCTCCTTAATGTTGTCAAAGGCACATTTAAGGCGAGCTTAAGATCTGAAAAGCTTAGGAGTGCGCTTCGCCTCGCTTAAATTGTTCTTCAGTGTTCGGCCCAACAACTCCACACTATTCGGCCCAACAACTCTACACTATTCGGCTAATGGTAGCTAATCGCTTGTCATTAGCTATCACTTCAAATAAAATATCACCTTTACACCTTTTTTTTATTCTCTCTGTAAAATGTAACGCACATCCCACCGTCTCCTTAATGTTGTCAAAGGCACATTTAAGGCGAGCTTAAGATCTGAAAAGCTCAGGGAGTGCGCTTCGCCTCGCTTAAATTGTTCTTCAGTGTGGGCAAGACACGTAGGCGTGCACACTCATTGCTCGTAAGTTCTTTTTGAATCAAGCATTACGAAACAACAAATATGATCGGCAAATAAGTGTATTAGTTGGTAGGGAAAACATTATGAATAAACTTTTACTCTTTTCTTATATATATATATATATATATATATATAGTCCTTCGTTGCACTTTTTGGCTATTGCGCTTTGTGCTTAAAGCCCTAATAGACTTGGAGCGCGTTTTAAAGCTTTTCGCCTTTGACAAACGTGCTTATATTCACCTCTTTCATATACTAAATTCCCTTCCAAAAAGAAAAATGCCACCAAGAAGAGATATTAATGCCTCCTTTGATGAGATGGACCAACAACTCCATACTATTCGGCTAATGGTAGATGAAACCATGGACCATATTCCTGAATGGTAAAGCAAGAAGGATCAAGAGTTACAGTGTCATCCTCAACATCATCATTTATGAAAGAATAAAGCTTAATATGGGACATACATTTAGGGTGTGTTTGGTATACAGGAAAATGTTTTCCAAGTAGTTATCTTATTTATTTTTCGGTGTTTGGTACATAAATTAAAGAAAATAACTTCTCAAGAGTATTCATAAATAATTTAGATGCAATAAACATGAAGCCTACTTTCGAATCAACATTCTTTCGAACTTACAAATTTCATATCCGAATCGCTAAACTCTCGAAACTGCGAACTTTCTAATTTTTAAACCCGTAAGCTTCCAAACACAAACCTCTTAACTCATACTTGGAACTTGTAAAATTTCGAACCTGTAAACTGAAAGGTGAAAAAATTAAAACTGAAAATATATAAAAATTACAAAAAATGTAAAACAAGTAATTTTTGCGGGGTTAGCAGGGTGGGTGGTGATGGAAAAAAAGTTGAAAATTAAAAAAAAAACCTTTCTGGAGAGAGGGTGTGGGGTGGGTTGGTGATGGTGGGGAAGGTTGAGAAGGAGTTTTGAAAAATATTTTTCCTTTCTTTTGATAAGGAAAACATTTTCCTCCAATTTTCCTCCAATGTGAGGAAAATGAGTTCATAAGAAAAATATTTTCCAAAATATTTAAGCCAACTAAACATGGAAAAATTGAAAAATATTTTTCGAAAAATGTTTTCCTTCTTACCAAACACACCCTTAATACACTGACATATAAACATTACCAAGGGCCAATTTTCATATTCATCTATATTATTATAAAAGCATAAATACAACGTCGATTTACAAAAGTAGCCTTATAATATTAATCATAATAGCTTATAATAAAAGGACATAACCGAAATTTTAGATATCAGTCATATAATAATTTTAGGACACAATACTACACATTAGGAATCCTACATGATTTTCTTTAGGATTCCTATTAGTATAATTATTATCGGGCGGTCTAATTCATATAAAATTGAACAAGTAAATATCTTTAGTCATATAATCGTATTACTTTTAGGATATACTTCTTAAGAATTTGTATTACTAATTTAATTCGAGAACGTGTTGTAATGTCCTATTACTAATTTAATTTGAGAATGTATTATATTGCCCAAATCTATTTAGAAAAGTGAGAGTCTATTTTCTTATAAAAGCATAAATACAATATTATTATTCCAAAATAGCCCTAAAATATTAAGCAGAAGAACTCATTGGGAAAGGACATAACTGCAATAACCTATTTTTTGGACACAAGTGAATGATTTGAAATTCGAGTTATTTCACGGAATAACACTTGTATATATTGAGCTCGTAATGGTACCTTGCAATTCATAAGTCTCTCTACGATACCTACTTTGCTAATTTTTAATATTTAATGTTTTAAAATTAATAAAATTGTCTATTAAATTCTTATTAAAAATATGTAGGAATGTTTAACAAATTCAATTTCATAAGAATCCTCCGTATTGGCAATACATTACCACTCTATAATGTCCAATACAAAAAAAAAAAAATTATTAAATAGACTGCATAAAGAGTTGAAATTGAGAAAAAAATAACCCATGATAATTATATTATATTTGAACTATTTTTCTATTCAAATAATATTATTTAATTATTTATTCGTGTAATATTGAAAAATACCCAATTATTAAACAACAACTAAGAAAATACTCCCTCCGTTTCAATTTATGTGAACCCATTTGACTGGGCACGAAGTTTAAGAAAAGAGAGAAGACTTTTGATCTTGTGGTGTAAAATGAGGCACCTTTATTTTGTGTGGCTATAAATCATTGCATAAAGGTAAATTGTTTCCAAATAAGGAAAGGGGTCATTCTTTTTGGCACGGACTAAAAAGGAAATAGGTTCACATAAATTGAAACGGAGGGAGTATTAAAGAATATAACTGTGAGAAAGAGAAAAAATGGTTTGTAACAGTCAATACCTCTAATGATTCTACAAACATAAAGATCTAAAAATGAAATGTCATATCAATCTTTTATTCTCTGAAAATAAAATTTATAGTGGATAAAACTATAATTAAGATTAAATATTCGAAACAAGAGATGAATTAATGTTAAGATCTGAATGAACAGAGAATAAAATCTATGTCAAAACCAAATAATTAAATCTTTTAATTAATTATTTAGCTAGAGAATCCAATTCAATTATTTTTCAATTCATCAGATGAGTAAAATTCTTATTCAAGTTAAAAAAAATCTTAGGATATATAAATTTATTCCATAAAAAGAGCGTTAGAACGCAAAGTAAAAAGGTTAGTATATTATTAAGAATCAAATTGCTATACAAGTGATTGAGGAAGCACAATCAAAGATAAATCCTAATCAAGAACAAGCTTTCAAGACTATATTATAAAGAGCCGACTCTGGTATAATGGGATTATTCTTTGTAGATGCCTCCGGCAGAATCAAAATAATATTTCTATCATATTCATTACTTGCAAATATCATATCAAGAGGGATGACAGTGTTAGCAATAATAGCATGTGGAGTACCAACAACGATTTTATTGTGAAGCCACCCATTTTGGATTTAGACTTGATATATCTCTTCAAACTACTTAAATAACCATCACAATATATCAAAGCATAGTAATGGTGCTAAAGTTATAAGGAAAGCAAAATTGATAATATGGGATGAAGCACTTATGGCAAAGTGTCAAACGAACAAAATAATTGTCCGGAGTTCTTATTAATGAACCGTTTGGTGGAAAATTAATAGTTTGGGAGGTGATTTTTGTGAAGTACTACTAGTAGTTCCAAAATCGACAAAAGCAGAGATGGTAAAAGCTAGCTTGCTAAAGTTATACTTCTGCCTCAAATGAAAAAGATTCAACTGACAAAAAATGTAAAGTAAAAATAGATCCAATATTTGGTGTCTTCTTTCTTCGTGTCGGAAATGAAGAAGAGCATTTAATAAAAGATGATTTATTTTTTCCCGAACACTTGTTTATCATTCCCAATGGTAATTGTTGTGCATTTAATAAGATAAATAGTTTTTATCATTAGATTAAAAGCAATTTGTGCAAATAGCATGATAGAATCAAAAAGATATCTTAGCAAGTAGAAATGAATATGATGATCTAACTAAATAAAAGATTGATTGCAAAATTTTATAATAAAAAAAAATTATTTTCAGATTTTGAATCAATTGAAAATGATACCAATAATTTCACCCAAGTAGAATACTTAAATATTTTAATACCAAATGGCCTTCTACCATACATTTTTGTTGTCAAGTTTATTATTTCTTACGTATGTTAGTGCCACTGTATATATAATAGACTAAGTTAAAATTTATCTGCCATTGTATATAGGTTTATTTTGAAAACAATGTGTATGTTATGCTGTTGAAAAACTTAGATATACCGAATAGCTTATGTAACAGCACACAGATGGTATATAGAAATTTTGACAATAATGTCATACATGCAAAAATTATGATACTGGTTAATGTCCTCCTAAGTATATTCTTATCCTTGAATTCAACTTTCGTCTTCCGAAACCAAGGAATATCCTTTTAAATTTGTGCGAAAGTAACTTTTTGTATGTTTATGTTTTGCAAATATAACAACTAAAGCATAAGGACAAACATCCTAAATATTGAACTATTTTTACCGCAATATGTTTTCTTGCACGAACAAATGTACTTTCAAGAGGGACATCGAAATCAACAACAAGAGTTTTGGTTAAAGGCAAAGCAACCAAAGCATTAGGAGGAAACATACACACGCAAAAGAAATATTGTCCACGGAGAAGTGTTCTTTAAGATACCATCACACTATATATTTTTAAACTATTATACATAATTATCTAACTAACATGACAAAATTGATCATTTGTGTAAGTTTTGATGATGTCCTTTTATTTTAAATTCATGTATTATGCTAATGTAATAATATTTTTGGGCATTTAGATGATTTAATACATGAAATTTCTCTCATTAATTAAATTTTTTTGTTCTTTCATATAAATAAATATTTAAATCATCACGTGTCATTATTAACGTGCAACACACATTTGTAGATACTAGTAATTACAAAAAGGGACACACTACAAAAGCTAAACGTCAAATAGACAAAAAAAAAGAAACAAAAGTGTAATAACACCAAGCAACCCTAATATTAGCAGCCTAAACATCTGCTTAGTGGCTGGTGGAGATCCAAGTGGAGTAATGTATACAGGGATAAAGATTTGACAGAGCATCCTCTTGATACTTGCTACGAGTACCATGTACATTTTGGTAGGGATTGAGCTCTCCTTCCACCTAACATAGTGAGGATAGACGTATATTTTTCACTGTTCTTTTGCGGAATAATTTAGAAATTTCCAAAGGCAAGTGATGTACGGTTCGAAATTCTGACAGATAATGGGCTCCCCCTCCATCCTTATCCACTTAAATACCAGTTTTTTCAGTAGCATTTCAAACCTGTAACGTGCACTTAATCCACACATCATACGTTGCACTCGTTCTAGAATGAATCCTTGCGGGTTTATATTTGTCACTGTTATATTCCTACTAACTGCACCACTCAAAATGGATGCAGGCAGGAATTTATATTATTTGTTCAGAGAAGAGGAGTTTTATCTTGTTTTCTTTTTTATTTCCATTTTTCAGAGCCGAGGGTTTATCGGAAACAACCTCTCTGCCCTATCGGGTAGGGGTAAGGTCTGCGTACACATTACCCTCCCCAGATCCCACCCGGTGGTAGGTAGTTGTTATTGTTGTTGTAGAAGAGGAGTTTTATCCTCTCAAGGCATGAATATTATTAGCTCTGATCCTTGAATCATAAAGAAATTATTTCTGTTGTGGAGTTAACCTCCCCGAGTTGTCTGATAATGTGTTACTGTTGTATATTTTATCCGTATGGAAAAGTTATTTCTTTTAGTCTGAAGTATGATTACCTTCCTCCGGCATTAGAAGGAGAACCATCTGATCTAAGGAGTGAAGTTTTGTTCCTTTCACTTATATTGCTCAACTATGCCGGGTTGTTATGTTTGATTTCTGTCCATGTTTTAGTTATTTGGGGGACATACCAGGATACTGATATTGTGTCATTAATATTTTGGTATTAGGGCTTGCATTTGGGGCCAATGATTGAAGGGTTGAGGCGGGAACAAAGCGAGTTGAGAAGAGGTTTCGGAGGTATCTGGGCGCCAATAGTCTCTTATGTTAGTATTGAGCTTTCATGATAGAGATTCTGAAGTTACGTTGACAAGCAACTGTGCTTCAGTTTTTCAAGTTTGTCAGTAGAGTTGCAGGAAAGTAGGTGTTGTAAAGGATTTGTAAATAGCAAACCCTCATGATATTTGTAGGGAACTGCATTATCATCGTAAAAAGGGTAATATAATGCTTAATATTGTTATTTTGTAAAATTTGGTCGGCTCTTATTTCTTTTGGCCCAATGAAATGTAAAAGGCAGTGGAATGAACTGCTTTTAGTTGAATTGTCAGGAATTATCCCTATTGCAGCGAATTCATCTTCATGATTTTTAGCTGTCTTGGTGATATAGCTCTCGTCTTCGTTTTCCCCCTTCTTAGTCTTGCTATATGGGTATGAGAGACATGCTGGCATGTGCTTTTGTGGCATGCCAATTTTGGGTTATGTGTTTTAGTTGCTGCTGCATTTAGAAAGGTTTGAACTTTAGCAATCAAGGGATGTGATCTAGTAGTAAATTAGGAGGGATGAAAATTATAGGTCAGTTTCAATTTCCAGCTCCAGCTGAGACAAATTTTTGATAATTTCTTCCTATTCGCCTGAATTATGATGTGCAGAGTTAGTTGTTGGCTATGTTAATAGGAGATGGCAATTATTGGATAGAATAATCAAGAGCTTAGCATCGACTTATATTTTTTAAAACTGGCTGTATTGGCATACGGGCTATTAGGGGTTGTCCATTTGGGTAATGTATTTTTGTAGCAAGTTTGTGTCACCAGGTTCTTGCATCAACATGAACCTTTTACTATGAGCAATGGGCAGACAAAACTAAAGACAGGTTAAGATAATGGGGATGGGGTTGTGTCAACGTCATCTCATCTTCAAAAGCTGCTAAGCTATCGGTGATAACCCTTATCTTGCAGAGGAACTTATTCCGTTGCTTTTGGCAGAGATACAGAAATCCAAACCTGATCTCATTCTTTTTAACCTTGCAATGAATTACCCACCATCCAGAAAAAGTGTTTTGCAATCTTATTCCTTAGACAAGTGAGGTTTGCTCAGTTGGTAAGCACCTCCACCTACGACCGTTAGGTCCTGGGTTCGAGTCACCGTGGAGGGGAAGTGTGGAAACACTATAGATCCTCCTAGTTTGGGAGGGGTTTTAAAGGAAAAAAAAAAAAAATCTTATTCCTTAAGACTACTTCTATGATAGCAATTATTGAGGATAGTTTAATGATAGAATGATAATGATCTCTGAATGACCATTCTCACGTAATGCTTCTGGATTTGGGTATTACAAATGAGTCACAATCTTTGGTTGAAAGAGCTTAAGGGCCCAAGAATGTGTTGATTAAGTGGGAAAACATCTGCATATGATATATATATATAAATATAAATACACCAACTTTATTAGCTCTGTAGGGAGAATTAATACATCCTTCCACCCTTAAGCTATTTGGCAAAAGGTGAAAAGGGAAGCATAGGACCTTCATATCTGCATGTATAATGTGATTGAAATGATGGCTTATACTTTTATTATCCTTTTTTTATTCCTATAGTAAACGACAAAACTCTCTTCATTCTCTTACCATCTTTTACTCGAACCAAACGTTTCATATTTTAGCTTCAATAATGTCAAAGGTGACTGAAATTTCAGCCAGTATGAGTTTTTCCACTATGGAAACCTATGAGTGTCTAAGGGTGGGCCGGGACGGGCTAGGTTGGAAAAATTAGTAAAAATAGCATGATCTAGTCAGTTTTCGGATTGATCATTAAAAAATAGTTAGCTATTACCAAATTAATAAAAAATAGCTACTATTTTGCTGTAATAGAGACCAGTGCAGCATAATATACTAGAGTTCGATGTCTGTGTATGAACTTCCAGCATATTATGTTGGAACTCCAACACACGAAAAGTTCCAGCATAATATACTGGAGATTCGAGCACTTGTGTATGAACTTCCAACATATTATATTGGACTAGTATATTTTGCTGGAACTCCAGTATAATATGCGGGAGTTCAAGTATACTTATGCTGGAATTTCAGCATAATATACTGGCGTATTTTTCGGGTTTTGAACAGTATTTTCGCTCAGATTTATCTTTACATGAAAAATGGCTCAATTTTAATTACTTTTGAAACTGGGTTATTTTTGAACGACCACTTGTAAATTTGGCTATTTTTAAATTTCTACCACCGTACGAATTAGGTTCCGAGCCAGCTATGGGTTGGGGCTTATCGGGTTTAATGAGTTCGGTTCATTCGGGTAAAAAATGAACCGTACGGGTTATGGTACGGGGGGCCGGGCCGGGCCGAGCCCGGCTAGGTTAGTGTAACCTTTTTTTAATATTTCGTATAACTATTGTAATTCATATTAATATAAAGTAAAAATATAAAGAATACAATGAAGATGGGAACAAATTGCACTTGTAAATTACAAGTGCTATATTTATTTCAAAATTACAAAATTGAAGTTTGCATTTAACAAGTAAATTAAAGAAAAAAGAGAAACTAAATGTTCATGCATAATAATACTTCAAATTAATCTTACAAACTAAAACATTAAGCATAGCGTCTAATAATTTTAAAATAACACAATTGTCTCAAATTAACTTAAATACGATTTCTGGGGGACGTTCAAAACAACTCTTCATATGCCTCCTTAAACTGCACATGCCACACTTTGGACGGAGATTTAAGACTCGACCACAGTTCCTGCACTTTACTTTTGAACTTCTTCATTTTCTTCTTGTATTGGTCAAAAACCTGACCACTCGGCCATTGTGGTATCAACCCCCTCGAAAAGAGTTCCCAGTGCAACGAGTAAGCGGGCTTGACCTCGTCCAATCCGCATTAACAATGAAGCAAGTGTTATGGTTGACCCCCTCCCTCTATGAGGGGAGCGTCGACCCCTCGACATGATCGACCTTGAAAGGGGTCGAGGGGTGAGAGGCCTCCGACTATAAATAGGGAGAGAGAGTCACTTCTCAGGGGGCTTCTCCAATGGGTCAGGGATTGAGTCCTCAACTCTCGACTCTCTCTCTCCCTCTCTCTCGATTTCTCCCCCCCCCCCCCTTCAAAAGAAAGAACACTCCTCCTCCTCCCTTGGTAAAGGAAAAGAACACTCCATCTCTACGAAGAATGCCTTAGAAGTTCAGAAGTTCAGAGATCGACAGGTTCCCGAAACCTTTCCAAGGAAAGGCGGCATCGATCTGTAAGAAGGAAAGTCGACCTATATTCCTTGAACCTCTCCAAGGAGAGGCAGGGTCAATTTTCATAATTAATAAAGCTTCCCGAGTATTATTTCCATTAAATTGGTTGTCTTGTTGCTTCAATTTCTGATTCGGTATTAATTATGGTTAGCTAGGATTTACCTCTTTTCATATATTGATTTATTTAAACATTGTTCGTTAACATTTTAAGTCAAATAATTGACGCCATCTGTGGGGATTTTCTAGCGAAAACTTTTAGTTCTTCCCGAATCAAAGGAAAAGCATTAAGTGTAACTCGAGTCAAACCAGGGTCGACAGAAACGCGCCAAACAGAGAAGATGGAGAAGTCGCCCTTTACCAGAACTCCCACTCATCTTCCCCGACACGTCAGGCCGAAAACCGGCGCAAGAGAACCGCAAGAGAGAAGTCAAAAACCAATCCGGAACAATTGGAATGTCATAATCAAGCACATGAATATAATACAGGTGCCACATATGACTCAAGCTAAGTGTCTTTGCCATCAGCATATTACAATTCAACCTTGCTCGAATTGAGACTCAGGCCAAATGCCTTCATCATCAAAACAATATAGTTCGACCTTGCTCGAATTGAGACTCAGGCTAAGTGCCCTCGCCATCAACATAGTACGGTTCGATCTCGCTCGAATTGGGACTCAGGCTAAGTGCCTTCGCCATTAGCATAGTACAATTCGACCTTGCTCGAATTGAGATTCAGGCCAAGTGCCTTCATCATCAAAACAATACAGTTCGACCTCGCTCGAACTAGGACTCAGGCTAAGTGCCTTCGCCATCAGCATTGTACAGTTCGACCCCGCTTGAACTGGGACTCAGGCTAAGTGCCTTTGCCATCAGCATAGTACAATTCGACCTTACTCGAATTGAGACTCAGGACAAGTGCCTTCATTATCAAAACAATACAGTTCGACCTCGCTCGAACTGGGATTCAGGCTAAGTGCCTTCGCCATCAGCATAGTACAGTTCGACCATGCTCGAATTGGGACTCAGGCTAAGTGCCTTCGCCATCAACA
Source organism: Nicotiana noctiflora (assembly GCA_032618575.1). Lineage (NCBI taxonomy): Eukaryota > Viridiplantae > Streptophyta > Magnoliopsida > Solanales > Solanaceae > Nicotiana > Nicotiana noctiflora. The sequence continues at coordinate 44,697 of JASVEL010007795.1, read as the reverse complement.
TAGTACAATTCGACCTCGCTCGAATTGAGACTTAGGTTACGTGCCTTCTCCATCAAAATAATACAGTTCGACCTTGCTCGAGCTGCGACTCAAGCTTAAGAGCCTTCGCCATCAAAGCGATACAGTTCGACCTCGCTCGAACTGGGACTCAGGGTAAGTGCTTTCGCCATCAAAACGATACAGTTCGACCTTGCTCGAACTGCAACTCAGGCTAAGTTCATTTGCCATCAAAATAATACAGCTCGACCTCGCACGAACTGGGACTCAAGCTAAGTCCATTTGCCATCAAAACGATACAGTTCGACCTCGCTCGAACTGGGACTCAGACTAAGTGCCTTCACCATCAAAACAATACAGTTCGACCTCGCTCGAACTGGACTCAGGCTAAGTGCCTTCGCCATCAAAACAATATAGTTCGACCTCGCTCGAACTAGCTAGGACTCAGGCCAAGTGCCTTCATCATCAAAACAATACAGTTAGGCCTCGCTCGAACTAGGACTCGAGCTAAGTGCCTTCGCCATCAAAATAGTACATTTCGACCTCGCTCGAACCGGGATTCAGGCTAAGTTCCCTCATCATCGCCAGCACAGTTCGATCTTGCACGAACATATACTCAGGTTAGGTGCCTTCATCGTCAAAATATTACCGTTCGACCTCGTTCAAATGGGGACTCAGGTTAAGCGCCTTCGCCATTAAAATATTATATCCCGACCTCACTCGGGGCAAAGACAACCGTCTACCGCCCACGGCCGGATCACAAATCGATAAAGAGCACGCCCACGCAAAGCAGATAGCGATAGGAAAAGAAAGAATCCTTTATTAATAGGGGCAGAAACGCGGGCCAAAGGCGCTTACACCTGGCCTAAGCCGGCCAAATAGTCAAATTTAGAAAACAAAGAAAGAAAAGAAACCACAAACAAATAAACGTCCATCAGCGTAACCAAAATAAAAAAAAAAAACCAACACAAAAGAATCATTTCTTCACTCGGTGCCAGCATCATCGTCGCCATCTTCACCTCCATCATGGCCATCATCACCACCATCACGGGCACCATCATCGATCTCAAGCATCCCTATATCATAGCCGTAACTGGCTCTTGCTTTGCTGGCTTTCTGGCGGGCCACCTCCACGGCCTTCTTAGACACAACACCCTCCTCCAACAGGTTCTTAAAAATTTCAAGATGTGCTTCAGCATAGACCCAAAGATCATGATTTTGAGGGGGAACACCGGTACGAGCTGGTCCGGCCAAAGCCCTCAGGCGGTGGTTCTCCTCCTTCAAAACGGCAACCCGTTCCAACAAGCTTTGGGCCTCCTGGTCGATCTCGCCAATCTGCTCTTCAACCCTTGCCTCCCCAAGGGCCGCAGCCTCACCCTCCGACTCTCTTTGAGATTCCTAAACACAAACCGCTGCCTCAAAAGCTGCCGCCCTCGTTTATGCATCCCTCTCCGCACGTTCCAAGTCGGCAACTTGACCCTCCAAGGCAACCAGCTTCGCCCCCACTTAGCCTAAATTTCCAAAATCCTGGTCCGACTTTATTCCATCTCCAGCTTTAGCTCTCACACCTTGCCCTCCAGATACTCGCACTCGACAGCAACACCCCTTGTCACTTCAAGCTCCTTGTCCTTGAGGCGAATCCGCTCCTCGATCTCACTCCTGCTGCTTATCACTTGCAATAGCTTGCGATCCTTATGCTCCAACTCCTCGCCCAATTCTTGATTGTGAGGATCATTTCTTAACCGCTCGTACTGCTCACGACATCTATCATGGTAACGACGGTACTTCTCCAACATCTGTAAAAAAATCCTCATCGAACATTTGCCCGGCGGATATTCTCCACTTCCAGTATGTACGACTGCAAACTACAAAGAAAATACCGCACCATACGACAAGATCGACAAATTAAAAGTTGTATAACATACCCTTAAGCCCATCACGACCACTTCTACCATCACGGTGATGTCTAACACCTCCCGCAGGGACTCATTTCTCAGCCTCAAAACACAACGGGCAGAACTTCTCCACCAACTCACCCCTCTGGGACAACAGGTACATGTTTGCGGGAACTTCAACGATGCGAGCCAACCCCTTCGCATTGATCACCGAATGGGTGATGCCCTCTTCAAACATTCGAATGTCGTCAGGTCTAGGTCAAACTCAGACTCATACTCGTCTACCATCACGCTCTTGCCCCTCTCCGCCGCCGTTGGAGCGACACGACCTATCGAAGACGATGGCGGCTTGACTAAGGTCACAGCGGTGGTCCCCAAGGGTTGATCATTCACCACACCGACAACAGGAATTTCAGTTCAGCAGCAGCGGAGTCCTATGGTCTCCGACTCGTAAGAATAACATCGATCATGGGTTCCGCCTCTGCACCAGACTCTGCGATAACGCCCACTTCCTGGTCCGCTAGAGGAGAGTCCAAATTAATCACCGTTGGGGGATCCATCTCAAACACCACTCTTTGCCTCTTTGGCGGCCCGTCATCCTCCCAGTAGACGACAACTCAACTTGCATATGAACAATACCAGACGGGCCTTCATCCCGAGGTACGCTGTGGGTCGATAAAATCCATCGATTCCACTGGTGCCACCCTCGATGAGGGACGAGCTACAGCCGAAACACTGAGCCGAGCGGCAACGCCTGGACGACGGAATGCCAACTGAGGAGCCCTGGTTCTGTGAACCCTCCATAATTACAATGAGCAACGGTAAGGAAATGAGAAATGAACAAAAAGGGTCAGAAAATAGAAAGGTAGTCTCACCTGTGAGGGGCCTGCGACCATGCCTCAGGTGGAACGACGCCCATGTGCGAATCTCCGCTGTGTGGGGACCAAAATCCTCTACCCATTCCCAGATCCCCTCCAAAGGTGGCGGCGGCACGTTGTCGGCTGCAAAACATCAGAAGTAAGTTTACAGGTAATACAAGGCATAAGAAAAAAAAGACCGAAACGAATCTCGGTGGCCAGAAGTAGATACTCGCGGGCGAAGTTCCACACCACCGGGAAGTTGGTAGGATCTTCCATGAAATGCTCTATCCGCACGAAGAAGAAATTTTCAGCAAAGCGACGGTTGGTACGGTCGTTCATACCTACCACTAACCCTCTTGACCCACGGGGGCGTGCATGGTTCATGGTACCCCGGATTCTCTAGGGGGCGAACAGGCTCAACACATGCCTCAAGGTGACCTCTTGGCCTGCCAGCTCCGCATATTTGATGAACATGAGAAAGAGCTTATACAAGTACATGAATATCTGGGCGAGGCATACATCATAGTAGCGACATAAGTCGACCACTAGCATCGGGAGCGATAATGTGTACGCGACTATGAAAGGGTACGCATAGAACAAGCAGTATCTAGAGCGGTCTATTTAAACCATGTCGTTCATTTCGGTGGGAATTATATCGACGTAGTTGGGATGCCCTATTTCTCCCTCAGCTCTTTTATTTTCGCCTCCCCCACAATAGATTCAATGTCGGAATATTCTCTGCTGCCGTCAGCACTAAAGTCCTCTACCACCTTCCCCGCGGAGCAGAATCTCATCCATAGAGGGGATTGCTTCGCTCTTCGCCGCGTCCACATCCCCCTTTGCCGGAGCATAATACTCAGTTGTCGACTGGATGGCCGGTAGATTTTTGTGAGAAGAAGTTCCCGCCGTTGTTGACTCGGAGAAGAAGAGGGAAGATTTATCGAGAAAATAGAAAAAATTAGAAGAAGGTTGCAAAGGGAGAAATGAAAAAGAGCTCAGAATGCCCAAGGTGTATATTTCAAAAATCCTCTGGAAAATAAGCAAAAAATAAAGTACGAAGGACTGAACGAAAAGTTCAATCAATTTATAAAGACGAATTCCCCAAACGCGGAAGTTAAATGTCACCATTAGAATCTGACCAGTCGTGAAAATGATTCGGTTCCTCGAAAACGTGCACCATTATGACTGTCAAGCGCCGTGATGACTGTTCGCATGAAGCGACGCTCCATTCATCAGCAGTCGTTTCATCTTTTGAAACCATCACAATGGTACGAAAGTACCATTTGACACCCTTTATGCTGTTTCAGAACTCATGATGTTACCAAGAGAACACGGATCAGACTCACAATACGATCACCTCGCCATGTAGTCCGTCCGTCGAGGTTGATAGGGTACAACCCCGACGAACGGAGGGACTAGCTGTATTGGTCAGAAACCTGACCACTCGACCGTTATGGTATCAACCTCGTCTCGAAAATAGTTCCCATTGAAACGAGTAAGCGGACTTGACCTCGTCCAATCCGCATTAGCAATGAAGCAAGTATTATAGTTGACCCCCCTATTTTATGAGAGGAGCTTCGACCCCTCGACATGGTCGACCCTGAAAGGGGTCGAGGGGTGAGAGGCCTCCGACTATAAATAGGGAGAGAGAGTCAATTTTCAGGGGGCTTCGCCAATGGGCCAGGGATTGAATCCTCAACTCTCGATTCTCTCTCTCTCTCTCTCTCTCTCTCTCTCTCGATTTCTCTCCCCCTTTCATAAGAAAGAACACTCCTCCTCCTCCCCTGGGAAAAGAAAAGAACACCCCATCTCTCCAAAGAAGGCCTTAGAAGTTCAGAGATCGACATGTTCCCAAAACCTTTCCAAGGAAAGATGGCACCGATCTGTAAGAAGGAAAGTCAACCTATATTCCTTGAACCTCTCCAAGGAGAGGCAACGTCAATTGTTATAATTAATAAAGCTTCCCGAGTATTGTTTCTATCAAATTGTCTGTCTTGTTGCTTCAATTTCTGATTCGGTATTAATTATAGTTGGCTAGGATTTACCTCTTTTCATATATTTGAGTGGTTTGCTTAAACACTGTTCGTTAACATTTTAAGTCAAACACTTCTACCACCTCAAAGTGTTCCCAAACATATGAGCGCACTCTAGAAGTACAACACATGTTTTAACTTGAATTGAGAATTTGAGTTTGAAAAATGAGAGATGGGTGAAAAAATGAAGAAGATGGGGGGGGGGGGGGGGGGGAATATTTATAGTTTTTCAAAGGGTTAAATTTATATTTACAAAAAGTGTTATTTTTTATTAAAAAAAGCGCCAAAAAGGGTTAATTGTGCAAATCAGTCGTTGGGCAATGACACCTTGGCAGGTCATCGTTGTCAATGGTAACCAACAATTAATAAAAAGAAGAAAGAAACTAGTCTTTAACCGGTCCGGTCCGTACCAATTTGACCGATTCTATAGTATTTCTGTTTATCGGGTTTGACCGGTCCGGTTAACTTGTTGAAAATAGGTGAGCGGACCAACTCCTTACCCCTTTAACCCAGCCCACGCGGCCCCCTTGTACAGGATCGGGTCTATTCCGGTTTTAATCGATCTGGGCTGGTTCGGTTCCGGTTAAACCTGACCGTTAGACACCCATATATGGACCTTTATATATCTGGAGAATATATTGAAGTACGTTATATGTGAAAAAGAAAATGCTATGATTGATAGAGGCCTTCCCTCAAGTGTGCCAAATTGGCTCAACGATAAATTTTTTAGAGCAATTATGATAGTAGTTCTGTAGCACAGAAAAAGGGTTGCGGTCAAAGTCTTTAATTTGATTTTTTCTCAGTGTTGATGTCATAGTTCTCGGGGGGGGGGGGGGGGGGATATTTATAGTTTTTAAAAGGGTTAAATTTATATTTACAAAAAATGTTAATTGTTTTTAAAAAAAGCGCCAAAAAGGGTTAATTGTGCAAATCAGTCGTTGGGCAATGACACCTTGGTAGGTCACCGTTGTCAATGGTAACCAACAATTAATAAAAAGAAGAAAGAAACTAGTCTTTAACCGGTTCCGGTCCGTACCAATTTGACCAGTTCTATAGTATTTCTGTTTATCGGGTTTGACCGGTCCGGTTAACTGGTTGAAAATAGGTGAGCGGACCAACCCCTTACCCCTTTAACCCAGCCCCACGCGGCCCCCTTGTACAGGATCGGGTCTATTCCGGTTTTAATCGATCTGGGCTGGTTCGGTTACGGTTAAACCTGACCGCGGTTAGACACCCATATATGGACCTTTATATATCTGGAGAATATATTGAAGTACGTTGTATGTGAAAAAGAAAATGCTATGATTGATAGAGGCCTTCCCTCAAGTGTGCCAAATTGGCTCAACGATAAATCTTTTAGAGCAATTATGATAGTAGTTCTGTAGCACAGAAAAAAGGGTTGCGGTCAAAGTCTTTAATTTGATTTTTTCTCAGTGTTGATGTCATAGTTCCGGTTTTAATCGATCTGGGGGGGTTCGGTTACGGTTAAACCTGAACGTTAGACACCCATATATGGACCTTTATATATCTGGAGAATATATTGAAGTACCTTATATGTGAAAACAAAAATGCTATGATTGATAGAGGCCTTCCCTCAAGTGTGCCAAATTGGCTCAACGGTAAATTTTTTAGAGCAATTATGATAGTAGTTCTGTAGCATAGAAAAAGGGTAATAGTCAAAGTCTTTAATTTGAATTTTTCTTAGTGTTGATGTCATAGTGACAAATATATGCGTATTTTAGTTTAAAAAAAAATATACTTAGACCATAACAATATCTCTGGACTTTAACATTTAAATAGTACCAAATTAAGTTTGTTATTATCTTTCTCTAACATGAAAACCACTACTAGTGACAATCATAAATATTAGTCTAACATATCATTGACAAAACAATTAGGCAGACAAACATCAACATTACCTTATGCAATTTCTCTTTGGTTGTGTAAGCCAGTAGTTGTACTATTCCTCTTTCTTTCTTTTTCAAATCTATATCCTCTCCTCCAATGTATTTATAAAGAACATGGGGTTAGTCGTAAACGTGATTAACAACATATGAGTGTAAATAGAAATTTTTCAGTTGTGTGTGGAAAACAGTTGTGTTCACCATAATGCAGATGTCTTTTTGCTTTTCGGGAGTAGCAAACGTGTAGCTAGTGATGTGACTTGACCATAATCTCCATTCGATTTTGCCTGTCGTCCTTTGTTTTGCTCTTTCCTGGACTATTTCTCTCTTCTCGTTCCAAATTTGAGATATCATAGTATGCTATTTATGGAGTTTCAATTTATGTATACTATCTATCCAAGGTAAAATACATAAGTAGCCATCAAACTATATACCAAATCCCTATTATACATTTTTTAGGGACCAATATCACTTTACACGCATAATCTTTTAAAATTGTATCTGGTACACACAACTTTTGCTACGTGGCACGCACGTGCTTAACAAAAAGATTAAGTGCGTAAAATTTGAAAAATATTTTGTCTAACTCCGTATTTAGTGCCACGTGCCAATGTAATAACATTTTCCTTATTTTTCCTTTTTATCAAATGAAAATACTTTCTATCTTCCCAAAACTACCTGCTCCCCCCCCCCCCACTATTTTCTCACATGTCTTTCCCAAATTTTCCTCAGTTTCGTCTCTCCCCCTGTAACATAAAAAAATTCATTAAAACCCATGATAAAGAATTTAAAGAATAACAGAAATTAAAGTTTTGTTTCGTCTCTTGCCCTTCCAAATTTGTCTTCTTTTTCTACCATTAAAATTTACCAAACATCCAATTTTTATACAAATAAAAAGGAATAGTTTTTTGCATTTCATGAGAATGATTAAAATTATAAGAGAAGATTGAACATTTTTCACAATGGAATTCTTTAATTCATGAAAATCTAAAATTAAATTTGATTTGCTTTGTTTGGTCGTGGTATGAGATCTGAAAATGGAGGAAGGAGAAACTGTAATTTCAATTTTCAACCCTTTCCTTTTCGGATCTGAAAATATTACAACACTGATAATGATGATGGCATTCTCGGCTTCTTCATTTGTTGCGCATGATTTTGCTATGCTCTTTTGAGCTCCATGTATTATTCTTAATAGATGTCGGATAATATTGCACTCCTCTTTTGAGCTCCATAACCGAGGATGAAGCTGTTGGAAAGAGAGGTTAGGGTGGTTTCTTGGGGAAGATGACGTAATATTTTTATTTAATTTAGTCTTAAAGTCTATTTTATATATACGGAGTAGTATTATTACAGATGAGTTATGACACATGTTGGATTTTGATTGGCACGTGGGTACAATCTCCAAACAAAAAACTGGTCAAGAAAAAAGTAGTGTGTACTGGATACAATTTTGAAAGGTTGCGTGTGTAAGGTGATATTGATCCTCAGAAAATCTGTAACAGGGGTTTGGTGCATAGTTCGGGTGGCTACTTATGTATTTTGCCTTTCTTGAATAGTTTGTTCAAAAAAGAAGACATATTTATATATTTGAATAATTTTAAACTTTATATAGACAATAATATGTGAATATTACTATAACAAACCAAATGATATACAAACTAAGAGTAGCTAGCTGTTCCAATCCACTAGGATCAGAATCTCTCTAGCTCTCAAACAATAAACAAACAATAATAAGGAACTCTAATTGTTATCGGTTTTAACTACTCTAACATCATATCCTCTGTATCAAAATTTGATGATTTCTAGCTCTTATAGATCCTGCAAACGTATTATTCCTCTCCCTAAGTTCCTTCTTAATTTGTATCTCTATAAATGCATTATTTACATTGATCTTCCTGAAGTGCTTCCAATTTTGAGCTTGCCAAGTGTAGTATATTATCACACCAATGATTTATGCGGTTACTTCTTTCCTGAATTGCCTAAGTCCTTATTCTTGATCCCCTGCAAACTCCTGCTAATAGTGCCACCCTCATATTCTGAGTCCAGATACAATTCACAAATACTAGTGAATTTCTGGTACTCCACAATCACATTGTATGTAATTTATGACCTAGTGATAGGGATGTTCAAGCTCATCAGTCTTTATTTAGTCATTAGCTTGTCTTGATATGCCAATCGAGTATTCACTAGTTGTCTTGACAACATTACAACATTCCATATAAGCTCCGCTTCCCTTAGCCTAGTTATGTTTCCCTTCAGTGCTATGTAGCTACTAGACATTGAATACAAACCGCTGGTGGTCAATTGGTAATCTCCTCTTGTTTACCATTGTGCAATGATCTCCTTCAAAGCTTTTAGTTTTTTTCAATACCAACTATAATCCCGTGGGAGTTAGTGCCCCCAAATGTTGTGGTTGGACTTCATATACACTTCATCTACCCATTTCACCGACAATACATCCTTTTAGTTGCCACCTACCATACAACAAAAGCTATATTCTGATGTTTACATTCCTTAATATTTAATCCTCCATATTTTTGAGGTGTAAAGACCTTTTTCTATGCTACTGATGATACCTTCCTGCGACATATGAAATTTCCCCATAAGTAATATCTACATAATCTGTCAATGCTTTTAACCATATTTTGTGGCAAGATGAATACTGTTACCCAAAAATTATAGATGGAGAAGAGAACAACATTAATAGTTTGTATCTTCCAGCATACGAGGGTAATTGGAATAACCATTGCAGACTCTTTCTGTAACCTTTACAACCAAAGCATGACATTCCACTTTGCTCCATTTCTTAGAGGAGAGAGGTAAACCAAGGTATCTTATAGGCAGAGAACCCAAATAAAACCATGTACATCTAAGGATCTCCTGTTTGCATTCCACATCCACCCATACCAAGAAAATGCTGTATTTATCTAGGTTAGCTAGAAGCCTAGATAGTACACTGAAGTGGTTGAGTACATCCATCATCCTGTTAATTATGGCAATATCTCCTTTATAAAATAGCATCAAGTCATCAACAAAAATTAGATGTGTCAGTTTAGTCACTTTTCACATTGGATGAAAGTGAAAATATGGTAGCTCATTCATTTTGCCAAGGCCTCTTGTCAAGTAATCCATTACTAGAACAAACAACATGGGAGACATAGGATCTCCCTGCCTAGGTCCTCTTTGCCCTTGAAATTATCCATATCCCTTTCCATTGACCTTGACAGTGTAACTAGGAGTTATAACACAACACATCACCAATTGGACAAATGGTGCAGGAAAATCATAGCCTATTAAGACCTACCCAAAAACCTCACAACTAACCATGCCATATGCTTTCTTTAGATCTATTTTCATGAGGCATCTTGCAGTAGGTTCCTATTATAATATCTCAATATATCATGGCATATCAGAACATTATGAATTAAGGATCTACCTTCTACAAAAGCTGCTTGGTTCCGTGCTACTAGAGTTGGAAGTACTTCTTTCATTCTATGACAAACGAGTTTTGAAATGAAATTATATATGGTATTACAATATGAAATGGGTCTATATTGACTTACATTTTGAGGATCTTCAATTTTAGGAATTAAAGCTGTGATAGTTGAGTTCAGCCGCTTTAACAACTGACCGTTATCAAAGAATTTCAGTATTGCATTTTTATATCTGCTCCAACCATAGACCATGGAGCCTTAACTAAACCATTTCCAAATCCATTTGGCCTATGGCTCTTATTCACATCTATCTGTAACATTGCAGTTTTGACCTCTACACTGGTATATGGTTTCAACAATTAAACATGTTGTTCTACTGATAGACATTTGCCATTCCTCATAAAACTCTTGAAAGCTTTTATCCTGCCAGAAGCTTTCTTCCCTAGCAAGTCTTTGTACTAATCAACAAAAATAGAAGCAACTGCACTTTGGTTAGTTTTTACGATACCTTGACTATCTGTTAGCTAGATGATATTTTGTTCAACTTTCATGTGATTGATCACAGAGAAAATATATATGGTGTTGTGATCTCCCAACTTTATCCATGTTGTCTTATTATTATGTTGCAAGAATAGCTTATCTAAGTAGGAAGATTGTCTGAATTTCTGAAATATCTCCTTTTTCCTTTACGTGCAAAGCTATATCTTGAGGGTGTAAATATAGTTCTGCTGTGCCTGAGCAAGATTATTTCTGTCTTCATCAGCTACTGCAATTACATTACTGGGATGTTGGCCATTTAGCTTCCTCAATTTGTGCTTAAGGTATTTTAGTTTCTTCACCATTCTAAACATATTGTATCTATCTACTTGTTGATCCCACCATTCCTTTACTATATCAAGAAAAGATAAGCGAGTAGTCCAAACATTGCAATACTTGAAAGTTGTTCCATCTCTTCTAGGGCCATCGGTGAGAACTAACTTCATAGGACAAAGATCACTTATTCCGTCAGGTAAGAATTGAGCTTTGAAACTTGGCATGTTATTCAGCCATTCTATATTGATAAACACACATTCTGTTTTGAACATCACTCTCCATCTCCATGTCTATCATTCCAAGTGCGTTTACTTCCACATCTGGACAGTTCAATCAAACCACAAATATCCACACAACTTTAAAATTCTACTATCTCTGACATGCTAATAGGGTTTCCTTCAACTCTGTCATCTAATTGAAGTACAAAGTTAAAATCTCCCATCACTTTCCATGGCATATTGAGTCATGCACTTATAGATTTCAAATATGTGCATAGTTATCTTCTCTCATCTCTTGTATTAAAGGCATACACTATTGGTGACAAGTATGTAAGCTTTAAACGAAAATGATCAACCTTGCATGTGACTGCTTGAGCAGTTTTGTTGATTAGGTCAATTTGAAAGCAATCTGGCCTCCATGTTAACCATATCATTTCATTATAATGTTGCTCTAGATTAGTGATATATATCCAACCCCCAAATAATTTATTTGACAGTTGATCCATCCTATTGACTTTAAGTATACAAAGGAGCTTTACTTCCTTTTGTTTGTTAAGGGCATTCATTCCCCTAACATTCCAACAAAGAATGATATCTAGAAGGGGGATTAACTGTCCCACTTCCATTTTTTACTTGAATTTGTACTCCTTGAACACATTGGTTTAGGTTTACTAACTCACTAGGACCTTAAGCTAATGGTTTGGAAGTGTTCTGTTGGTTAATCTGAATTCCTCGATTTCCTTGTTCTTTGCTAATTGTCTTCCTTGTAGTATTAATAGCTGTTGCACATCCTGCTGTATTGGCCTCTTTAGTAGCTGTTGACCTTTTGTTTGTATTCATACCTTGTATCTCGTCTACCGCCTTTGTCGCTGGTTTCTCCTGCTTCTGAAACTGGTTCTTGTTGTCTATGCACATGTGAAAGTTGTTGCACCTTCTTTGCAAGCTGAATTTGAGAGTTTGGGTATTATATGAAGGACTTTTTCATAAATATTATTTTAATTTGAAAAAGTCGCTAAGGGGTTACGTCTCACTAAAAAAATGCGTCTCGAACTCCTAGGCGTACACCCCGAATTGCTGGGCATACACCTCTTCAGACTTTCGCTCCACACCATCGTCATATGACATTTTTTGTGCGCCACGCCCGAGTACTAACCTTGGGGCTCGTCCCGAGAACGCCTTTTAATACGCTGCTTGTTATAGTATATGTTACTACATTGATTATTTATATTACAAAATAAAGTGTTAATAGATTATATTTATATAGAAAATTTTGATGTAATTCAAAAGTTTGGCCATGTTTGACCAATGAACCAATCGAAATTGATCGGCTACTTTCCAAAATTTATAATTACCGATCAAAGTTCCTCGGTAAAATATTCTCCTGTAATAAACGACCGACTTTGATCGGTAACTTAAACTATAAATTTTATAAATATTTTAAATAATAAATTAGTTATTAAAATTTAGAAATGTGGGTCCATCTAACCGATCGATATTGGTCGATAATAAAAAAAATGCTTTGACTAAGCAAATCTGACCATTACATCCAAATATTGACCAATTACCGACCAATTTCGGTCGATATGTCATTTATGAAAATGTAAAATATTTTTTTTTGGTAGTTTTCGTCCGAATGATCTTTTTGTCGATTTCGAGTTGACATTCCTTTAAACGAAACAAAACACTTCATAGGTCACGAAATTGAATAATTTACGTAATTAAGTTTCCTCATAGGTAGCGATCCAATTTTTCTTTACACTTCGAGAGTTCTAATTTTATTCTCGAGTTGCGATCTAGTTTCGGACAGCTGTTTCCAACTTTTCATCAACCTTAGTATCTCAGAATTTGTTCGCCAATAGAAACTTATATAATTCAACTAAACATACAAACTACTATACTGTGCGTACTATACTATGAAGTAACCTTCCTTAATTTGCTGTATAATTTCTTAGGAAGTGTCATTTCCAACATTAATATTCCGGGAGTAGGCACCTTATTTGAAGCACTGTCACTGTTTGATTAAATTTTTATCTATGATGTATCTATATATTTGATCACTTCTATAAATATTGATATCGTTTATAAAAATTCTTGAATACGTACAATAATACTATAACGCAACTCCCATTTTGACATAAAAAGAGAAATATTCCATTTAATATGACTGATCGATCATTATTCAAGTTTGCTTCTAATTCTTTCACATAATTTTTTTAAAGAAGAAGCTGTTGCCCCACTTCAATACATGACGGAAAAGGTCCCGCTATATCTCTTTAATTACTATTAAAAAAAATTGTTTAAAATTATTCTCATTTATACTATTAGATCAGAAAGACCCTTGCTGTCTTACTATTCAAACACATATACACCTTCTTTGACGGACTGGACACGTGGGACGCATCCAAAGCTTTTGGTTTAAACTCGACCAGCCCCACTACCCATTACCCAAGACCCAGAACCCATAACCAAACCCTCTTCTTCCTCCACCGTATCCTATCCATTCGCTTCTTCTTCCACCTTACTCCCTTTTCAATCTTGAATATTTGGCCAAAATTTTGCTAACATTATGAATTTAAATAACGACAACTAATAACATTTATCGAGTTCATTAAACTTATGAATCCCAAATGTCATGTGTAACAAAACAGATATATGGGTATTTCACCTTATAAATATATGCCAACATAGTTTTAGTTGGATAAAACTGATGGGCAACTCATAGGCCACATCTTGTCTCGGTCTCTTCGATCGCTGCTCATTCTTTTATAAACTGATTGTCTTGTAAGGCAAAGATTGATCTACTTTTCATCGTACAGTTTTAGGCTTCTTTTGAAATTTCTTTTGGGTGTGATTTTGAAATGAATGCTTTGAAATAAAATAACCATCAAGTGAAGTTGTAGTATATGATTTTAAATTTGTTTTTGGAAGATCAGTCATGAACTAGGTTTCTTAGAATTACTATAAGTTTTTTACTTTAGTTTTTGATTAAAATAAATAATTTAATTTCACCTTATTTATACTAACTACATATTAGTTCTTTTGGGTGTGGTCATGAAGAAGAGGGTTAGGTTATGGGGTCTGAATCTTGGGTAATGGGGCGGGATGATTTTATTTTGAGATCAGATGTATCAAAAGCTTTGGATGCATGCCAAGTATCTAGCCCATCAAAGAAGAGGTATATGTGTTGAAATAGCAAGACGTCAAGATTTTTTCTGATCCAATATTAATAGTATAATGCAGAATAATTTTAAATAATTTTTAATAATAGAGAAATATTTCCCTACCGTTTCCGTTATAAAGAAGACATTTATACGTTTGCAATAAAGGCATTTGGATTTGTTTAGTTACTTTTTAGTAGTTATAATGATCCATTATAACCCGTATGAATTGGAAGGAAACAAAAAATAGCCGCTAGTAAATAGAAGCGCTTTTTCATCAAATTAAGTACATTAACACAGTGAAATGTTAAAGACGGCCACAAGGCACCGCCACATTGACCAATCAGAGGAGAACGCGTCAACATGTCCTGTTGACTCTTACTCCTGAACAGGCATAAAGATCCATTTCTCATTTCGGCCAAACTGGACATAATTAATATTGAGAAACATCAGGAATACCGAATACATTATTACGAATTTAAATTTAGGTGGCGTTTACTTAACCTTTTTTGACCCCCTAGATTTCATCTAGAAATTTCAAAACCTGTAGTTTCAGTTAAATTTTTGCATTACCCCCACAAATTCTATGAATAAGTAATTTTAGAGTGTTTTAAATTAAAGCTCTTAGTTTGTTAAAATAACGATTCAAAAATCACCATCAAACAAAATATCTATTTGCATAACCTTTTTAAAAAAATACCTTTTCCCTGAAATCGGCTGTGGGGCTAATTCCAACACAATTATGATAGAGCTTTCTCTACATATTAATTAGCTTTAAAGACCACAAAATAAAAAATAAAAGAAGTTAACTGTTGTAAAAGTCAAATGTATATAGTGTGAATGAGTCGCAATTACTATACCAAAAATTATGGCAGACACCAAATAATAAATAAAACAATAAAACAATAATAAAGGGAACACCAAAATTTACGAGGTTCGGCTAATTTTGCCTACTCCTCGGATGCAACCAATATTATATTCCACTCCAAAATACAAGTGAAATAATACTAAAGAGAGAAGATACAAATGCCTTAAGAAGATAAGAAGGCAAATGAAAGGTGTGTTTAAATCCTAAACATTAGGCCTTCTTTTATAGGGGAAAATCCCTCCCCCAAAACTTACTTCCCAACCGATGTGGGATAATTATTTGTCAAACTTCAACAAATCTTCACCTTGGCAAAAATTCCACATCTTCAATTTTCTCTCTATAACAAATTTTGGTTGTGTCTTTATCCTCAATCTTCAGTGTTCAACAATGTTGATCAAATCCAAACAATGTTGAAACTTGATCGCAGTCACCACCTTTGTTAGCATATCAGCAGGATTCTCTGTCGTATGAATTTTCTTCACCGTGACTCCACCTTCTTCTATGATTTCTCGTATGAAATGATACCGAAAATCAATGTGCTTCGTCCTTGCATGATAAACTTGGTTCTTCGCTAATTGAATAGCACTTTGACTATCACAAAAAATTGTAATACCTTTTTGTTCAACACCAAGCTCCTTTAGCAATCCTTGAAGCCAAATTGCCTCCTTCACAGCCTCTGTAATAGCCATGTACTCTGCCTCTGTTGTAGACAAAGCAACTGTTGACTGTAAAGTAGACTTCTAATTAACTGGTGCCTTTGCAAAAGTAAACACATAACCGGTAGTTGATCTTCGTTTATTGAGATCACCCGCAAAATCTGAGCCACAATATCCAACTACAGACTGATTGTCTTCCTGCTAAAAAATTAACCCGATGTAAGCACATAATATACTGCAGAATCCACTTCACATCTTGCCAATGCTCCTTTCCTGGATCGTGCATATATATGCTAATAATTTTGAACCCTTTTGATTCCAGGGCTCCCACAGAGATGGGATTTTTCTTCAAACTCGGTACATATCGAACATCTGCTAATGTTCCGATCATTCCATCATGGTTCCTCAATCGCATTGAACCAATTTCATATGAGGTAAGAGGACTGTTATCCGCTGTTTGGACGACACATATTCTCCTTCTTGAAAGTCCACGAACCAATCCCTGTTGGGACACATATGATAGCTACAAGCCGAGTCCATCGACGTTGACGGCTCCGTTGTAACTAATGAGAAATCCGAATCATCGCAATCAACTACATTTGAATTCATAATGGCCTTTCCCTTGTTATGTTTGGCTTTATTATTCAACTTCGGACAGTCTTTCTTCCAGTGCCCTTTTTCTCGACAAAAGGCATTCAACTTTCCTGGGTTTAGATCTTGACTTAGATCTTCCTTTCCTTGTCCTCGTTTGATTTTGAGGACGACCCCTCACGAACAGTGCTTCTCCTTCTCCGCCCTTCTGTTTTTCGCGCTTTTTGTTCATAGCTCTACAAAGCCGAACAAACTTCTCTGAGAGAAACTTCGTCATTTCCATGGAGTAGAGTAGTTTCAAGGTGCTCGTACTCGTCGGGAAGTGACGCCAACAACATCAAGGCCAAGTCACCATCATCATAAGTTGTATCCATATTTTGCAAATCCGTGACCAACTTAGTGAAACTGGTGATATGTTCATTCATCGTGGTACCAGGAACATAAGTGAAGTGAAACAGTCTTTTCTTCATGTACTAGCAGTTTGACTGTTTTTCTTCAAAAATTTATCCTCCAGTGCTTTCCATAATTTACTTGCAGAAGTTTCATTTGTGTATGGATATTTCTGCTCTCTAGCAAGGTAGGATCGAATGGTACCACAAGCAACACAGTTGATAATTCTCCAATCTTCTTCTCCAATAACATCGGGTCTCCTTTCTTCAATGGCCAGATCTAACCCTTGTTGAAAAAGGACATCTAAAACCTTGCCTTGCCACATCCCAAAATGTCCGGACCCGTAAAAAATTTATACCGCATATTTCGCATTTGACACAATTCTTGTCATAAGCGAGGATGCCAATGATGACGTATTGCTGACACTTGATGTAGATTCTTCTGGTTTATTGTCTTCCATCTTTGACACGAATATTATTTAATAGTTGACGACACAAATCAAGATTATTTCCTTTATGATGTGGAAGATTAGACTAAGCTGCAACCACAAAGCATACTAAGACAGAACCTTGACTCAGTTACCAAAATAAATCTTTTCTGATGTGGAAGATCAGACTACGCTGCAACCACAAAGCATACCGAGATACTACCTTGGCTCTGATACCAATTGTTGCGGAAGCCAAATGTATATAGTGTGAATGAGTAACAACTACTATACCAAAAATTATGGCAGCCACCAAATAATAAATAAGATAATAAAATAATAATAAAAGGAACACCAGAATTTACGAGGTTCGGCTAATTTTGCCTACTCCTCGGACGCAACCAATATTATATT
Source organism: Nicotiana noctiflora (assembly GCA_032618575.1). Lineage (NCBI taxonomy): Eukaryota > Viridiplantae > Streptophyta > Magnoliopsida > Solanales > Solanaceae > Nicotiana > Nicotiana noctiflora. Next base: position 27,042 of record JASVEL010007795.1, on the reverse strand, counting down.
CCACTCCAAAATACAAGTGAAATAATACTAAAGAGAGAAGATACAAATACCTTATGAAGATAAGAAGACAAATAAGAGGTGTGCTTAAATCCTAAACATTAGGCCTTCTTTTATAGGGAAAAAATCGCCCAAACTTACTTCCCAACCGATATGTGGGATAATTATATGTCAAACTTCAACATTAACAACCCTTTAATTATTGTACTCGTACAAATTTTCTCTTCTACTTCCTTTCTAGGAGAGACAGTTGAGAAGTATCATGCAAGGAATCGAAGATATGTCATAAAATATACGTAGAAAAATCATGAAAAAATGGCTAGGGTTTTGCCACGTTTACCCATAGGAATCTAACAGTTGTAGTCGATTAAATAATTTATGAATAAGATCCTTATCTTAGTTTAAAATTTGAAACCCTAATCCGACATTAGTTAAACAAGGAACCAGTTGGAACTTGTTCCAGCAATCAAGACCAAGAGGTGTCTTCAGAGCGATTAAACTAATCGTTTTCTCCTTTCCGTTTTTAGGAACAAAAGCTCCAATCATCAATGATTAAACTGGGTGGACTAAAGATTACTTATTTAATTGGTTAAAACAAGAAAAACGTACAAACACTGATCCTGGACACTTTATTGTTAGTACTACTTTCAGTAACTCTAATAATATAATTTTTTCCTAAAGTTTCAATTGCACGGTGATGCAGTGATGCCAGCAATAATTTCCAAATTCGTCACCTACATATCATCAAAAGCAACAATTACAGAAATTAGTATATATTAATCTCTCTCCCGTTTCCAGCTCCTAACGAACTATCATCTAGGTTTAGTGTTTCATCTTATACACTTCCAGAAAATATATTGTCTACCGAAATGAACATTCCACACATTCGTTTAAATTCCTATAAAGTCAGCCCTGTCCTTAATTTTCTATTATGCGCGAAGTCTAGAAAGATTCGAACCATAAGGGTATTGCAAGCAATTTTATCCTACATTTTTTATAAGAGTCTATTTTTACGACTCGAACCCGTGACCGCCTAATTATATGACAACAACTTTATCAATTATGCCAAACTCATTCAAGATAGAATTTAATGCTTGCTAAATAGAAATTAACCGTTTTCATTAATATTTGCTTCAGATCATCACCGTCGAACAATATCAGAAAACAAATACTCCATAGTTTTTCTTCTCCCTCACTTTTCTTCTTTTAATAATAATAATGTTCTCGCTTTAAATTTTTTCAGATGCCACTGTGCTTGTGAAACAGTAAATTACTATCATTCGGAAAACTAAAGGCAAATCTCTTAACAGATTCTCTTGATAACAAGGTTGAGAGAGAGAGTGTGTGTGTATGTGTAACATCTGACATACACACTAACGGGAACAAGTTGCTGCTTTGCTTTACCGTGGACCATATAACCCACTTTATTTTCCACACTTACGTACTGTACCAAAAAGACCACAATACTATTCTCTTTTTTACCAATCTTATAATCAATGAATTGGCAGCCTAAGTGTTTTGATTAAACATTTTGTCTTATCTTGTTTACGGGCGTAAGCCTCATCTTGTTTCTAGATTCTTGAAACTAAATCACGTTTTGCAAAAGAATTTATACAGATCACAGGACGATTTGCAGGGACCATAGTTAAGTCACATCACCATTGTATTCATCTAGCTCCCCTCTATATGATTCCACGTTTTCCGGTTCTTTAAATTCTGACATACTGAAGGAAAGCTAAGCCAATAATGACATTGTTGGACCAGTGTGCAGGCTGCAGAAGAGGACGAACATGACTTTGTCGGTTGTTTAGTGGAGTAAGTCTTACTTTCATCACTATCTTGTGGCAAGTCGTCACTCATTACTCTTTCTTTAGCTACAAAACTAAATCTCTGGTGCCTCCTCATGTGTGGTTTCTTGGTTGATGCCTCTAAGGAGACAGCAAGACCTTCTTTCCTCATTAATTATTCTTTTGGCTTCCAACCCTCGTGCTTTCCCCTCTTTGATAACTTTAAGATTGCATCTTTGCTTCTAATAAATGTTGCTAATTCATCTAAGCAGATAAAGAATACTGCTAATTAGTCTAGTATTAATTATTCCAAATTCTCCCCATTTTAGCTCAAATCTCAGTGACTTCAAAATCTTGTTTTACCCCATGTTGACCGGCTGATTAATTTAGAAAGGGACCCCCCCTCAGTTTTCTAGAAATTACCCCATCTCTGAATAGTACTCCGTACTACCTAGCTAATTACCAAGTCACTGGGTCAATCTTTTGTCCATTTCTCAGTGTCTTTAATTAGCTTACGTATAGGGAATTAGTGAGAACTGAGGAGTTAGCACTAAAAAATGTCCACTTTATAGGGTGAAATGACAAGTCTTAGATCACTCAAGCGATTAGTCCATCAATTATGACAGATCACTGAGTTTTTTTTTGAAAGAGTTGAGAAGATATTTCTTGTAAATTAGGACAGATTACCAGAAGGTGAAGTTTAAGATCAAGACAGTCATTTCAGATACTAGGATTTATGGAACACACAGGTCAAGACAAGGATATGGGCATGCCCAATTCTATCGGTTTTAATTCATCTCACCTCAACCAGCAAGAATCAACACCCTTTGCTGCAGCCAAACTCCCCACTGCTCCTATAGTTTCAAGTCTACCAGATAGAACAAGAAATGAACAAATTACCTATGGAAATACCATATTCAGTCCTAACCAAAACCTAGATCATCAGCATAATCTTACCCAAAATTCAGATCCAGATCCGACTGTTATTGCAGCACAGATTCGACAACAATCGACAACCTCAGCAAGTGACAGGAACAGCTCCATCAGATACAAAGAATGTCTCAAGAATCATGCGGCAACCATGGGAGGACATGTCCTCGATGGTTGCGGAGAATTCATGCCATGTGGAGAAGAAGGAACCCCAGAATACCTAAAATGTGCAGCTTGTGATTGTCACCGCAATTTCCATCGGAAAGAGACTGAGGACGAATTACAAACAGCTGGTGTGTATAGAAATAATAGCAACAGCCACCGTATACACACCCAGACTCCGCCTTCTCTTCCAGCTCCGCCGCAGCAGCAACACCATCATAAGTATTCTCACAACTATTCTAGAGCTGGTCCGATGCCACCAGTGATGATGAACTTCGGAGGGAACACGGGTGTTCCGGCTGAATCGTCAAGTGACGATCTGAACATGTTTCACCCAAATACCGGAGGACAAGGGGTGATTCAACCTTGTGCTTTTTCAGCGTCAAAGAAGAGATTTCGAACGAAATTCACTCAACAGCAGAAGGAGAAAATGCAAGAATTTGCTGAGAAGCTGGAATGGAGGATTCAGAAACAAGATGAGCAAGAAGTGCAGCAGTTCTGTAACGAAGTGGGCGTGAAGAGACAAGTGTTTAAGGTATTTATGCACAACTGCAAACAAGCTATCAAGAGGAAACAAACTTAAGGCAAGACTGCAAACCCCGTATTTGATTAAATTAGACTCATTAGAGACTTTTTTACTTTGTGCATAAGTCTGATTAGGAAGAGTTTAGGCAAATAATCAATTCTTTGACCGCACAATTTCCCAACTCTAATTAGCAGTTTCAAAGGCCGGACTGTCCAGCGTTTATTAGTCTTTGTCTTTACCCCTTCAAGCATACAATGAAGGAATTTAGTAAATTTATCAACCTTATGTTGTCAATAGTTATGTTGTGCGTACCCTTCAAATTAAAATACTGTCGCACTCGTGTCGAATCGTTCTACAAATTTTTTGGAGAATTCGACCCACACGCAGCAACAGTTTCAGAATCCCAGCAGATAGGTTAGTAGTATCAACTAATCCTAGTAGGTAAGAATCTAACTAGAAATTGATCCTTAGGTTTACTCCTTTCTATAAGATTAGATCCAAAAGTCTCAATTAATTCCCCTTTCTGTGCATTGGATTGGGGTTGCTAGTTGGTTTTCTAATCAGTCTCGCTTTTTATGTTTTGTTTTTTTCTGTTATTGTGTTGTCGACATGTCAATCAGCTCCTATCACGGAAATAAGAAGACAAATCAAACAAAGAAATACAATCGCTAGGACTAGGAGTGTATTACCCCTCTCATTTAGGTTATGTATTCTTAATTTGAAGGAGAATGTCGTTGTTTCTTCATCGACCAGTTTCATAATTACCCAATTAGTATAAGTGAAACAAGATATTGATCTAATTTGCAGTATCTTATATATATTGAAAAAAACAATTCTATGACTTTCAGACTGGTGATTTTATGCGGTGACAATGAAAATTACTATATAGTAAGGCTTGCAAACTATGATCTTCGTAGGTAATTATTGGAAGTTCAATACATGATTAAAAACTATCATAATGCTTGAGCCTTGTACTTATAGATAAATTGGTGCATTAGTTCATCAACCCACAATGAACTGGTACATAGGACCCTATATCCCAGAATCTTTACGTCAAAAAGGGACCAAACCATGCCAGTACATAGCTGGTGAACATAAGACCATAGCCATACTGACATTATTATGATACAGCAGTAAAACTTATTAGTCTCTACTACTTCCGCGTTCTAAGTATCCATATCTCAATAGATAGATCATAGATATAATATATCACTCGGATGACAAAAGAAATTGCTTATACATGAAATAGTCGTTGCAGAAGCGGAGTCAGAAGTTACTCCCTCCGGTCCAAAATAAGTGATTTTTTAGCATTTTTCTTGTGGTCCAAAATAAGTGATTTTTTTGGATTTCAAGAATGAATTAATTATTTTTTCCATACATTGTCCTTGGAGTTAATGGTGTTGAAATACGTGTTAGGAGTGTTTATGTGAGATAGTAAATGTTAATATAGTCAATTTAATTGCTACCTAATGCTAAAAGGTAGATTCCTTAATATGCGTGAAATCATTCAAAAAATCACTTATTTTGGACCGGAGGGACTATGAATTTGCCATAGAACTCATAACTCATATATATATATATATATATATATATATATATATATATATATATATATATATATATATATATATATATATATATATATATATATATATTGAACTTTTAGATACAAGTATAAGATCCAAGAAAAAGCTATTTACTCCCTCCGAACCACAATAAGTGACCAATTTGATTTTTTATTTTGGTCCACAAAATAAGTATATATATAACCAAGAAACAATTTAATTTGTTTTTCTAAAATCACCCTTATGTACGTATCTCTAAAATGTCTTTTAAACTTATATTAACTATGTTGCACCATTTAATTAAGGGTAATTTGGTCATACTAATTACTTTTGTCTCAAATTTAGTATTTTCTTAATGTATGTGACCAAAGCATATTGGTCATTGTGGACCAGAGAAAATACTTAGCTCCGCCACTGAATGGCTGAGCAGGGGTATTAACGAAACCTAATAACTCTCAGCAAAAAGAGGATATATGTACGTACAGTTATTCTCAAGATTATATAATTAGTTTTCATTCCAGTATAAGCAATCCATTGAACGAACTCCATGATTTAATTGATTATTTCCCCTACTCCCAAATTGTTTCTTAGACTTTTAACTTTGGGTGTTTCAAAGTATTTGTTCACAAAATAATGTGCGTATTATGCTATACACTTGTATCTTGACACTGCTTTCCATTATAGTAATGTAGTTTATAACGGAAATAGTCTATGTTTTCATCTCTTCTCTACATGTAAAATGCAATTAGTAGTCAAGCGGAGTTCGAATGTGATTAGGCAGGCTGTGATAAACTAATTCATTTGAATAATGACATACTGAACCGACTGTAGTTAATATTAACACTACACATGAACAGGTACACAATAAAAGAGAAAAATAATACAATTTGATCAAGCCATTATATACGGCAAAAAACACAGTTATACAGATGATAACAGATATTATTGGATGAATAATACTACATATAGTGATCATTGACTGATTTTTATATAGAAATGACACTAAAATCAAGACATTACTTCCATAATTAGTAAAGTATTTTTATTAAATGAACTTTAAATTGAAGTTAGGAATAATTATCATAAATTTTATTTTTTACTTCAGTCAATATCATTATTACTTTCTTTTTATTTACTAAAATAAACGCCTCATAGGATGCATCTGTCTTTTTAAAAAGCAATTTTTAGTACATACACATCCTTTTATTTTAGACCATCTTCTTATAAAATATAAATTCTCGAAAAGAAAATTGCATTAACAACATGGGAGAGTCTTCCAGCTCGGCAAGCCACAGAAAGTACTGTAATAGTAGAAATTTTACCACCCATTTAAGTGTGAAATTTGAATTCATTATCTGTAGGAAATAAGCTCTTATCAAAGCCCTAAATATATACGGGTTATTAACAGATACTTTTAAAAGGTCAAATACGAGTGGAGATATAGCAGGACGCCTTTTTAAAAGGTCTTTCCTACCCGAAGCGTGACTGTGGAACAGTTACTGGGTCATCCTACAATGACACGTCGGATCAATATTTATGCATAGGTCTTATCATTCAGCAGTCTTAATCTGAAATGATAGAATTGTCACACAGTATATAATGAAATTCAACGACAGTAATAGCATTTTCAACCCAGTACTAAGTTTTTACATTAGGTACGAAAAAAAATTCAGCTTTTGTAAGTATGCGCGTGCAGCGTGTTCACTTTTGCAATGACATATTCTCTCTTTATTAACTAAGTGTACCCTACGCGATAACCATACGGAATTGAGTTGGTCAAGAATTTCATCTGTCCTACAAAAATAATAGGTAACCAAAAAAGGAAAAAAGAAGAAAACAATAGTGAAATCTAAGCCACTCACCTAAATAGGAACATCTTTGCATGTGAGATTTCCTTTAATTTCAGGGGCTGTTAATCGTACTAAATTGCTCATAATTCTTTACCGGCACTTCTCATCTTTGCTCCAACTTTGCCTGTAGCTTCCGACGCCTTCTCTTTGGCAGTTTCATACTTTTCTTTGACTTGTTCATTCATGTTATGCTTAGCAGAGCTATAAGTTTCATAAGCTTTTGATTTCGCACCCTCATATCCATCAAATGCTTTCTCTTTCGCATCGTTGGCTCTATCAGTAGCCATTCGTATGGTTTGATCTGCTTTACCGGAGGCAAAATCATATGCATCGGATGCTTTGGCTTTCATCGTGTCTTTTGAATTTCCAGCAATGTTAGAAGCCCCGTCCCTTGCTTGGTCCATCTTGTTATGTGCATATCCGTAAGCATCATAAGCTTTGTCTTTGCCAATTTCTTTGGCATCACCAGCCATGTCTGAAGCCTTTTCCATGGCTTGACCTGCTTTGTTATTTGCAAAACCATAGGCATCATAAGCTTTATCCTTAACCTTCTCTTTAGCTGCACTGCCCATTTCGGAAGCTGCATTTAGTGCATCGTGCGCCTTCTCAGAGGCAAAATCATTGGCCTCATAAGCCTTATGTTTGGCTCTTTCTTTAGCGTCAGCTGCCATGTCTGAAGCAATGTTCGTGGCTCGACTTGCCTTATCAGATGCGGTGGCATAAGCGTCATGAGCTTTCTCTTTGGCAAAATCATTGGCATCGTGAGCTTTATCTTTGGCTCTTTCTTTGGCGCTTGCCGCCATATCTGAAGCAACATCTGTGGCTCGACCTGCATTATCCGATGCCGAGGCATAAGCATCATGAGCTTTCTCTTTAGCAAAATCTTTGGCATCATAAGCTTTCTCTTTGGCAATATCTTTGGCATCATAAGCTTTATCTTTGGCATTAGCGGCCATCTCTGAAGCAATGTTTGTGGCTCGACCTGCCTTATCCAATGTAAAGGCATAAGCATCATGAGCTTTATCTTTGGCAAAATCTTTGGCATCATAAGCTTTCTCTTTGGCAAAATCTTTGGCATCATAAGCTTTATCTTTGGCGTCAGCGGCCATCTCGGAAGCAATGTTTGTGGCTCGACCTGCCTTATCCGATGTGGAGGCATAAGCATCACGAGCTTTCTCTTTGGCAAAGTCATGGACATCATAAGCTTTATCTTTAATTCTTTCTTTGGCGTCAGCAGCCATATCTGAAGCAATGTTAGTGGCTCGACCTGCCTTCTCAGATGCGGAGGCATAAACATCATGAGCTTTCTCTTTGGCAAAATCATTGGCATCATAAGCTTTATGTTTGGCTCTTTCTTTAGCGTCAGCAGCCATATCAGAAGCAATATTAGTGGCTCGACCTGCATTATCAGATGCGGAGGCATAAGCATCATGAGCTTTATCTTTGGCAAAATCGGTAGCCATGTTTGTGGCTTTACCAGTTTTCTCCGATGCATAGGCATAAGCGTCATATGCATTTTCTTTTCCTCTTTCACTGGCATGATGAGCGGTATCTCCGGCTGCATCCATAGCTTGATTGGCCTTCTTGGAAGCAAGATGTTTAGCATCACCAAATTTATCGGATGCCATGTTAGCCATCTCACTAGCCTTTTGAGAACCATACTTTTGTGTTCCTGCATAGAAAAACGCTGAATACTAGTAGTAATTCTTTCAACGTACTACAAAGTAAGGAAGTAGTCGAACTCATTTCCTCTGGCTTCACTAAAGCTTTGAATTCAATAGGAAAATTACCATGTGCTGCAGTATTTATGGAATCTCTTGCATTTGATGCGGTATCCTTAGCTTTATCCATTAACCCCTGGGATTCGTCTTTCGCATCGTCTTGGTACCTGAAAATAAGGTTGATTAAATCCCCACAATCTTTTAGAGCAGTCTCTTGCGAATAATTTAGCAATGGTTGATACTTCTTTTTTTCTTTTTTTTTATTTGCACCGGATTTCGAGTCTCTAAGACTCCCGACTAATCCCGGGGTACACAGGCCCTCGACAAAGAGTTTCCCCACCACGATTAGTTTAGATTTTAACCAGTCCGATGACCCTCAGAAATTGTTTGAAGGCAATGACCAGATTATCACTATAGTTACGTGGTATCTGTTGTTTCAAATTTTTTAAAAGAGATATAATAGGTCATTTGACAGGCAATGGATGATAATGAAACAGACAAACAAACAACCTACGATTACTTTGTAACATTGAGTACTTAACGAGCATCCCATAGCCCATTTAATTACTTTTTAAACCTTCTCCCAGATTATATATTGGCATAATTGAGTTAGTTCTTTCTTCTTCTTTTTCAAATTTTGTAACACACTAATAAGACTTTTCCGATTAATAAATGTGAAATAAAAATTGAAATAAGTTGATCTTTACTCTCCCCTGTTTCGATATTTTCCGATCTATTTTTAAAAAGATGAAATAAATGTTTGTCCCCCCTAAGCAATTTGTTTGATAAATTTTTTTATCAAAAGTTCTAATTTTTAAAAGAGGGTCATTTGCCCTTACAATTAAGTTTAACCCTTCTAAAAGGGTGACAATTGATTCATTATGTGTCTCACTTTTACGTAAGTTATAATTACGGGTCATCTTGAGAAGTTGAAAGGCAGTTCTATATCGAATGCTTTGAGACTCCAGGAAGTACAATGTATACTATAATCTGAAACAACATTACAGGAATTATTTTTTTAAAAGATAATTAATGTCTAATTAAAATCCAAATGGTCCGTCTATAAGCCTAGACAATGTCACAACAGATATTAAGTGACCAACATTTGTACGGAATGACGACAAAGAGTAAGTTGGAATTAATTTTGCTTACTGTGAGAATTTTCCAGCGACCCAACCAGCCCAAGAACCAGTCTTCTCTTTAGCATCGTCCATGGCGTCAGAAGCACTTTGTTTAACCTGTTGAGCTTTGTTATTCATCTCTCCCGCCTCCATATTTGCTTTCTCCTTCGCAATCTCCGCCGCTTCCTCTCCCCAACACCAGCTCACGGCCAACATCCCCGCCACCAACACTACAAATAATGCTGTCCTCTTCCCCATTTTTTATACTTACTGATTATGATTATTAAGACTATTTCCAGTTTCTTATACGTAATTTTTTTGTTTTTCGAATTACAAAAGGGTGAGAGTAAAACATGAAGATATATATAAGAGAGTGTATAAACTTGGAAGCTGACAGAGCGGTTCTTTAGAGAGGACAAATAGAGACGTGGATGTATGCGAAATGAGGTCTTCTAGTTTACTGCCACGTAATAAAAATGGCTAAGACCAGGTCTCTGCCGTTGAATATTTTTAGTGGGTAATTTTCTTACAGCTTTGCGGATTTCACTTTCAACCACCGAAGAAATTTCCAAATTTATCCGTCTCTTATGATGTTTATTGTAAATAAGTTTCTTGAAAAAACTTATTCATATATGACTCCATCGTAAATATATTTATCTATTTGTACTCTATTGGAAATAAGTCTCCTGAAGAAGGTTATTATTTCGGTACCCAGTTATGAATAAATATTACCTCCGATAGAAGATTATTCATACTGGGTATAATAAGTTTATCCTTTCAGTATCCGGTTATGGATAAACATTACCCTCGATAGCAGATTATTCATATCGGATATAGTAGCAGTTTACACGCCAGTTTGTAGTAGCTTACACAGCAGCTTGGAGTAGCAGCTTACACAGCAAATTGTAGTAGCTTACACAGCAGCTTACAGTAGCAGCTTACACAGCAGCTTGTAGTAGCTTACACAACAGCTTGGAGTAGCAACTTACACAGCAGCTTGTAGTAGCTTACACAACAGCTTGCAGTAGCAGCTTACACAGCAGCTTCATTTCTTCCATAAATAGAAGGGGTTTCATTTCATTATGTACATCAGTATGAATTCGAATAATATATCACTCTCTCTCTATACTTGTCTTTACTTTACAGTCTTTATTTTATAACACGTTATCAGCACGAGACTCTGCTATCTCGAGCAAATATTCTGAAAGTGTCTGAGGTAAGAACTTTCTTTTATTAAATGTCAAATCTTTCTAAACTTGAATTTCTAGCCCTGGATATATCGGGCAAAAGCTATATGTCTTGGGTGCTTGATGCTGAAATTCATCTTGATGCGATGGGTCTGGCAGACACCATCAGTGATAAAAATCAGGCATCAAACCAAGACTGTGCCAAAGCAATGATATTCCTACGCCATTACCTTGACGAAGGCTGAAAATGGAATATCTTACTATTAAATATCCAGTCATACTGTGGAATAATTTGAAAGATAGATATGCCCACCAAAGATGGTCGTTCTTCCACAGGCACGATATGATTGGACTCATCTAAGGCTACAAGATTTTAAATCTATCAGTGAGTATAATTCTGCTATGTTCAGAATTATTTCCCAATTAAAATTATGTGGTGATAATATTATTGATTATGATATGTTGGAGAAAACTTTCACCACTTTTCATGCCTCGAATATGCTCCTGCAGCAGCAATATTGAGATATGAGATTTAAAAGGTATTCTGAACTTATCTCACATCTTCTTATAGCCGAAAAACATAATGGGCTATTAATGAAAAACCATGAAAGTCGACCTACTGGTACTTGTCCATTCCGTGAAGTGAATGAGAAGAACTTCCACCAATCCAAATGTGGAAGAGGTCATGGCCCCAGTCGTGGTCATGACCGTGGCCAGGGAAGAAATCCCAATCATGGTAATAATAACGCACCAAAGAACCCTCCTCGCCACCAGCAGTAGAAAAGGAAGGAACAAAAGCATGAAGCGATGCAAGCACCAAATGCAGAAAGTGCATGTTGTAGACGTGGAGGAAAAGGGCACTGGTCACGTACCTGTCGTACGCCAAAGCACTTGGTTGATCTTTATCAAAGCCTCCTTGAAAAAGACAGAGAAAAATGCTGAAGCATATTTTATCTCTCAAGATAATTTTGACTTCATGCATTTAGATGTAACTGATTACTTTGCACTCCCAGAAAGAGAAACAAGTCATGTAATCGGCAGTGAATCTGTAGAAATATAAATATTTTGATTTTTGTTGTTTGAAATAAGTAGTATGGTTATGTAATTGTACATAAATAAAAGTTATAATTTGATAATGATGTTTACTATAATATATCTTATTTATGTCATTTTGAAGAATATGAATATTATTATTAGATCAACTTAAACTCTAGCAGAGTTTGCAAGAAATATACAACTACCAGAAGTAGTTATTTTCGTATATCTCATTGTAATTATATTTTATTAACCACCAGAAGTGGTATATGCCTATGATCACCAGAAGTGATAATTTAGACTTTCTATGGTTACAATTGAAGATAAGATACATAAATATTCTCTACACGCCCCAATTTGCTCATGAAGTAGTAAATATTTTAAAAGAGGTTGAGGCATCACAATTTATTGTGATTAATACGCATTTAGATAATCATGTTCGATTTTCCTGAAGGATGAGACCTTTTGATAATAATAATCCATTCCCTAAAGTGAATGTGGCAATATTAATAAATTTGGTAAATATGAACGCGCTTTTGATGTAAATATATTTACCTCCAGAAGAGGTAATATAATTTGCGAGAATATATATTCAATATTTCGTATTTTAAATCTGCTCATGAAGAAGTAATACAATTGAAATTGCCTCATGAAGTAGGAAAATATTATGAAGAGGAGTTTTCTTGTGCTTAAACAATTGTTTACTTGGTTGTGATTTTCTCTTATAGTACCAGAAGTATCAGAGCGATATTTGATAGTACAAATGTATCAACAACTCCTGAAGAGCTAATTGTTTGCCTAGAAGACACGTGACACTCGTAGTGTCCGATAAATATTAGATTGTTTATAATAAATAAATGCTCTCGAAGAGATTATTTACAAATATGTCATTCATATTATATGATTGTGGTCAAAACATAGGTTGTAGTAAACCCGAAGTTTACTAAAATAAATGGCTATCTGAGATTATAAATGATTGAAAGATTGAAAAATCTTCATTTTTCCACAATCATAGGGGGTAAAATAATATGTATATAAGAAGTTACCCGCCTTTTCTTCGATTTGTACTTCATCATGTATCACGATAAATAAGAAGTTTACTAATACAAAAGTCGCCATAGTAAATCAAAAGTTTACTAATGCAAAAGTTTATGTCATAGTAAACCGGAAGTTTACTAAGAGATAGCACATGCCATGATAAACTTGAAGTTTTCATTTGCCATTTTTAAATGAGCTATTTGAGAATTTAGATAAGCATATATTGAAGAACTAGAAGATTCTTCAAGAATTCTCCTGTGTTTCTTGTTCTCATAATAAATTGATTATACTAGCTAAAGTTGAGACTAAGACCTCTGATTCTGAAATATATAAAAGGTGAATACGGGCCCATTCACCTATCATGTGAACCACTTATAGATGCATATATAATATGGTTATATGTATGTTTCTTGTCAACCTGCAGCTTGGCATTTGAAATTGCTTTTCTCACTTAAGAGCATAATTTTCAGATTATGAATTCAAGACAGTTCATCTTGATAATGCTGGTTTATGTACAAGCTAGTTTAGCAATGAATACCTCCTATAAATGGCTAAACTATTATTTATGAGAACAAAGCTTCATGTGTTGGTCTAAGATTTTCTAAATTGCATATAGCAGCACTTGTATGCATCAGACCAACAAATGATAAGCCCCCCCCTCATAATTGGTTTAGGATCATAAATCAAATATTTTACTATCTTTTAATGTATGGTATATGATTAATTTCTCCACCACAATGCATAAAGATATGTTTCCCAAAGAAGATTGGGGATATATGTTAGTTTTTCTAACATCTGGGGAATGGAATAAATAGCTGAAAATATGCTATATGAATGGAATTATCATGATCCTCACTTAGAAGATAATTCAAGTCAAATGCCAGAAGCATTTGCTGATCCAAAAGCTTAGCGGGCTTGATAAGTGGTGGTATCACACCCTTCACAAAGGAACCGTACGTGACACTCTCGCGTCATACGGCTCCGTCCCGGAAGCAGGACCTTCCTTTTCCTTTATCCAACGGGTCCTCAAACCTATATCATATTTCAGCTGCAAATGCTTCTATTAAAATTTAAAGTCTCTGAAGAATAGTGTTTACTGTACGCATGAAGCGTGGTAGACAAATGTGACGACCCGGCTCGTCGTCACGGGAATTACCACCCCGTTATGTTGAAATTGCATGTTTTATGATTTTATATCGGTGTTAGAGTCTATCGGGTGAGTTAGGAGTGAATTGGATTGAAAATGAGGCATATAGCCTTTTTGAAGGAAACTTGAATAAGGAAAGTCAACCCGGAGTTGACTATTTGGTTAGAGGGCTCGGAATCGGATTCCGATGATTCGGTTAGTTCCGGGAGGTGATTTGTGACTTAGGGGAGCGATCGGAATTGAATTTGGAGGCCCGGTGTAGAAATAGGCTTGAATTGGCTAAGGTTGAATTTTGGCGAAATCCGAACGGTAGGTGAGATTTTTATCCGGGGGTCGGAATGGAATTTCGACAGTTGCAGTAGCTTCGTTAGGTGATTTTGGATGTGCCTGCAAAATTTTAGGTCATTCGGACGTCGTTTGGTCGGGTTTTTGATCGAATGTGTAATTCGGAATGTTTTAAGGAATTTGGGCTTGAATTTGATGTGAATTATGGGTTTTGGGGTTATTAGACGTGTTTTGAGGATTGGAGCAAGTTCGAATAAGGTGTTAAGGTGTGTTGGTGTGCTTGGATGAGGTCCCGGGGGCCTCGGGGTGTTTTCGGATGGTTAAACGGAAGAAAATTGTGGAAAAATTGCAGGTTGGGATTCTGTTTCTGTTGTTTCCGCTCCTGCGGAATTATGGGCGTAGGAGCGAGTCCGCAGAAGCGGACGAGGGGCGCAGGGGCGCTTGGCTTCGCAGAAGCGGACTCCTTTCCGCTGAAGCGGCATCGCTGGTGCGAGCCAGTGATCGCAGAAGCGGACGAGAAGAAAATGGGAATGGTCCGCAGAAGCGGACATTTGACCGCCTGGGCGAGTCCGCAGAAGCGGACTCTGGTGCGCAGAAGCGGATGTTTCCGCAGAAGCGGAAGTTTCATCGCAGAAGCGGGCGCGCAGAGGCGGCCCGTATATCGCAGAAGCGGAATTGGCCGGCTAGGCCTGGAACCGCTGAAGCGACCCTTTGGTCGCGGATACGGACTCGTAGGAGCGGAAATTCTTCCGCAGAAGCGAAAATCGCTGTAAGTTAAGTGTATCGGAAGTTAGAAAAATTTCAGAACATTTCACACATTTGGGTCTCGGCTTTAGAGGCGATTTGGGCGATTTTGAAGAGAAATTCAAGGGAAATCATCAGGTAATCAACTATGGACTTAAACAATGATTAGTATTGGTAATATTATGCAATTATATCATGAAAATGGAGGAATTTGGGGTAATTTATGGAGGATTTAGCCCTAGGCTTGAACTTTAGAAAATCAAGGTTTTGAATGGCCAAATGGAGTCCGAATTTGGTAAAATTGATATGCTTAGACTCGTATCGAGATGAGGGTTCCGAATATGTGACTTTTGTAATTTTTCGACAAGCGTACCGAAAGTTGGATTTTGACAACTTTGGGAATTTTGATGTAAATCGAGTTGTATTGATTGGGTGTCGTCCCATTAGCCTAATTTGTTGTGTTTCTACTGTATTTGATCAGATTCAACGCGTGCGGAGCTTGATTCTCGTGGCAAGGGCATTGCAGAATAGTCGTCGCGCTGTATTGAGGTGAGTAATAGATGTGGGTGATGACCAGCGGGTTCGAAACCCCGGTACACCACTTTGTGACGCTGTATAGCAGCGAGACACGTACTCTCATGTGAGTGCGGGGTCGACTGTGATTGGGGACTATGGCTTAGTCCGACTTGTTGATACTGTGTTATGACATTGGCTATTCTTGAGCCGTCGAACCTCCTTCTCGGATGGTTGCATACTATATATTGAGATATTGGCCACTCTTGAGCCGAGGAACCCCCTTCTTGGGCGGTTGAGTATACATGTGGGCCGTGAGCCAGGTTATTGGATCCCGCGAGGATCGTTATCATTGTCTTATCATATAGACATGCTAGTTTACTACTAGTCCGCAGCTATTTTTGTTATTATGCTAATTCCAATCTCTGGAACTTGATATTACTGTTTTCCAACTGAAAAATGATAAAAGAGTTTTCAAAAACTATTTTTGAGCCTGCGAGGCTGTATCTGCATATTAGCTGACTAGTAGTGGATCGGGCCGCGCGCCGCAGCGAGATATATGTTGGATCGGACTGCACGCCGCAGGAATATCTCTATGAGATGTGCTTGGGCTGTAGGAGCCCTCCGGAGTCTGAACCCCCACAGTGAGCACGGGTACCCAAAATTAGAGTCGAGCTACGCGCCGTAGCGGTCATATCATGCATTGCATTGCATTTAGCTACATCTGCTATTTGTTATGCTATTTATTGGTATTTGTTGGTACAGTACAGTTGATATTGATTCTGTGACAGGGTATTCGATTATAGCTTTGCATAGTGCTTTATTGCGGATTTCTTATCTACGCTGTCTTACCCTTGTTTATTACCACTCGGTTCTGCGAGTACTCATTTTACTCCCTGCACCTTGTGTGCGGATCCGGGTACCTCTCAGCAAGTGATCCAGTGGCTGTGCGAGGCGACGTTTGTGGATATTCGAGGTAGGTGGCAGAGTCCGCAGGACCCGATATTCCTTCCTAATGTCTTTTGATTTTGTATTGACATTTCTTTCCGCACTTGGTATTTTTGTAAACCTTTATACACTCGTGTTCAGTAGAGGCTCATGACTCTCGACCCTTGGTCTATGGGAGTTGATGTATTATGGGACTTGGTTCCCGTTTTCGTTACATGTATCGTTGTTATTTCGTGAATTAATTTGCTTAAATGGGTTAAAGAGAGCTTCAAGCTCCGTGGTTGATATGGATTGGTCAGGCTGGCTTAGCAATGCGTTGGGCGCCATCACGACCGGATTTGGGGTCGTGACAAGTTGGTATCAGAAGCTAGGTTTACTAGGCCTCGCGAGTCTTGAGCCGGTTAGTAGAGTCTTGTGGATCGGTATGGGGACGCCTGTACTTATCCTCGGGAGGCTGCGAACCATTAGGAAAAACTTCACTTTTCTTGAACTCTGTCGTGCGATCTTGTTGTTCTGGGAACTGAACTTCTATATTCTATTCTCTCGCAGATGGCGAGAACGCGAGCATCGGGACGAGGTGGACGACCTCCATTGCCACCTGTTAGAGGCCGTGGGCGCGGTCGTGCTAGAGGTAGAGGTAGGGCGGTTGAGGCAGTGCCAGCTGACCCGCCCGTTGTACCAGTTCAGGGCAGGCCCCGGTGGTTGATGCTCCGGCGGCCCCAGTTCAGGGCCGGACTATATCTATTGCTATTCCCGGTGCTTCGGGAGACTGCTTGCTCGGATATTATCGGTGTGTTCGGTTTGGCTCGGGTAGTTTCGGCTACCGCTACCGTAGCGACATCTCGGTCGGGGGGTGGTCGGCGGACCCCTGCGGCTCGCACACCGCTGACCCGGTTGTTCGGGGACTTCGGACGCCAGAGGCGGTCCCCGCTCGGGTGGTTGCACCGGTTATTCCTCCGACTGCACCGGCTCCGGCTCCAGAGCATATGGTTCGAGTTATGCCCGATGACGAGCGGCGTCGTCTCGAGAGATTTGGTAGACTTCGACCACCCCATTTCGGTGGCGTTGAGGGCGAGGATGCCCGGGGTTTCTTGGATAAGTGTCAGAAGATGCTACGTACAGCCGGTATTCTTGAGTCCGGCGGAGTTTCATTCACTACCTTTCAGTTCACCGGTCCCGCATTTGATTGGTGGGAGGAGTTTGAGAGGCGTAGGCGTGCAGGAGCAGCACCTCTCTCATGTGGCAGCAGTTCTCTACTCTCTTTCTAGAGAAATATGTACCTCGGTCTCGTCGCGAGGAGCTACATCGCTAGTTCGAGTGGTTGATTCAGGGCGACATGTCTGTGACCCAGTATGAGCTTAGATTCACTCGGTTGGCTAGGCATGCCACATGGATGATCCCCACCTAATAGGGAGAGGATCGGGAGGTTCATTGATGGCCTCAACTACTCTATCCATATTCTTATTACCAGCGAGCGAGTTCTGTCATCATCGTTTGAGCAGGTAGCTGATATGGTACGCTCCATTGAGGCGGATCGTCGCCGAGGGAGAGAGGAGCGGGAAGCCAAGAGGCCTCGCGGTTCTGGCAGTTTCAGCGGTGCTCCATCTAGAGGGCATTCCCAGCAGAGCCGAGGTCGCTCATCTAGACCTTCTCATTCAGGCCGCCCAGAGCAGAGCGGAGGTTCTTATGGTCGTGGTCGACAGGGGTTTCAACAGGGTCAGTCATCACTTAGTGCCCTCCCAGCCCAGAGTGCAACACCTACTTCTCCAGCACCAGGTGCATGTTATGAGTGTGGTGAGTTTGGCCACATGAGGAGACAGTGCCCTCGACTACGTAGGGGCGGGACTCAGTAGAGGGATCAGCCCTCCTCTTCAACACCATCTCAGCCTAGTAGAGGTGGAGGTCAGTCTTCTCGTGGTCGCCCCAGGGGCGAGGAGAGATCTGGTGGAGGCCAGGGCACGGTTCTATGCACTTCCTGACAGGCGTGATGCAGTTGCCTCCGATGCTGTGATTACAGGTATCATTTCTGTCTGTCACAGAGATGCCTCTATCCTATTTGATCCAGGGTCCACATATTCTTACGTGTCCTCTTATTTTGCACATTGTTTGGGTGCAACTCGTGGTAGTCTTGATTTGCCTGTTCATGTATCCACCCCCGTGGGTGATACGATTGTTGTGGATCATGTCTATAGATCCTGTGTTATATCTATTGGGGGTCTGGAGACCCAGGCCGATTTGTTATTGTTGGGGATGGTGGACTTTGATGTTATATTGGGTATGGACTGGTTGTCTCCGTACCATGCTATATTGGACTGTCATGCTAAGACAGTTACGTTGGCCATTCCTGGTATTTCTCAGATTGAGTGGCGGGGTTCGACCGATTTCGTCCCTAGCCGTGTTATTTCGTTCTTAAAAGCTCAGAAGATGGTTGAAAAAGGGTGCTTATCGTACTTAGCTTTTGTGAGAGATGTGGGAGCCGAGTCTCCTAGCATTGATTCTGTACCTGTTGTGAGGGACTTCCCAGATGTATTCCCCTCAGACCTGCCGGGCATGCCGCCGGACAGGGATATTGATTTTGGCATTGACTTGGTGGCGGGCACTCAGCCCATATCCATTCCTCCTTATCGAATGGCACCAGCCGAGTTGAAAGAACTAAAAGATCAGCTTCAAGAACTTCTGGATAAGGGTTTCATCCGTCCTAGTGTGTCGCCGTGGGGTGCGCCGGTATTATTTGTTAAAAAGAAAGATGGTTCCATGCGAATGTGTATTGATTATAGGCAATTGAACAAAGTGACGATGAAGAACAAGTACCCTCTACCGCGCATAGATGATTTGTTTGATCAGTTACGGGGTGCGAGGGTGTTTTCTAAGATCGATCTTCGTTCAGGCTATCACCAGCTGAAGATCAGGGACTCGGATATTATGAAGACTGCATTCGGGACCCGATATGGTCATTATGAGTTTCTTGTGATATCGTTTGGGCTGACCAACGCCCCAGCAACATTTATGCATCTGATGAACAGTGTGTTCGGGCCTTATTTGGATTTATTTGTGATTGTGTTCATTGATGACATTCTAGTCTACTCCCGTAGTCAGGGAGGAGCATGCTCAGCATTTGAGTATTGTGTTGGAGAGATTGAGGGAGGAGAAGCTATATGCTAAATTCTCCAAGTGCGAGTTTTGGCTCGAGTCCGTAGCATTTATGGGACATGTGGTGTCTCGTGATGGTATTCAGGTTGATCAGAAAAAGATAGAGGCGGTGCAGAGTTGGCCTAGACCGTCCTCAGCTACAGAGATCGGGAGTTTTCTTGGTTTGGCGGGATATTATCGCCGGTTTGTTCAGGGATTTTCATCCATTGCTTCTTCATTGACTAAATTGACCCAGAAGGGTGCACCATTCGTGTGGTCGGATGAGTGCGAGGGAGCTTTCAGAAGCTCAAGAAAGCTTTTACCACAACTCCAGTGTTAGTATTGCCATCAGCTTCAGGTTCATATACCATTTATTGTGATGCCTCGAGAGTGGGGATAGGTTGTGTGTTGATGCAGGAAGGTAAGGTAATTGCTTATGCTTCTCGGCAGTTGAAGCCACATGAGAAGAACTATCCTGTTCATGATTTGGAGCTAGCCGCCATTGTTCATGCATTAAAGATTTGGAGGCACTATTTGTACGGTGTGTCTTGTGAGGTGTATACCGACCATCGTAGTCTCCGGCACTTGTTCAAACAGAAAGACCTTAATTTGAGACAGCGGAGATGGCTAGAGTTGCTTCGAAGGATTATGACATTACTATATTATATCATCCGGGAAGGCCGATGTGGTGGCCGATGCTTTGAGCCGGAAGGCGGTCGGTATGGGGAGCTTGGCATATATTCCAGCCGAGGAGAGATCATTTGCTTATGATGTTCGGGTGTTAGCCAATCGGCTAGTGAGGTTAGATATTTCGGAGCCCGGCAAGGTATTGGCTTGTGTTGTATCTCGGTCATTTCTATATGATCGTATTCGTGAGCACCGGTATGATGATCCACATTTGGCTGTCCTGAGGGACAGAGTTCGGCATGATGATGCTAGAGATGTCACCATTGATAGTGACGGCGTATTGAGGATGCGGGGCCGGATATGTGTGCCCAATGTTGATGGCCTTCGTGAGTTGATTCTGGAGGAGGCCCATAGCTCGCGGTATTCTATCCATCCAAGAGCCGCTAAGATGTATCAAGATTTGAAACAGCACTATTGGTGGAGAAAGATGAAAATGGACATTGTCAGACATGTAGCACGGTGCCTCAACTGTCAGCAGGTTAAGTACGAGCATCAGAGGCCCGGTGGTGTATTTCAGCGCATTGATATTCCTGAGTGGAAATGGGAGAGGATCACTATGGACTTTGTTACCGGACTCCCTCGGACGGCGAGGAAGTTTGATTCTGTATGGGTGATTGTGGATAGACTGACCAAGTCAGCTCACTTCATTCCAGTTAGTACTACCTACTCATCGGAGCGGTTGGCATCGATCTTTATTCGAGAGATTGTTCGGTTGCATGGAGTCCCGGTGTCTATCATATCCGACAGGGGTACTCAGTTCACTTCTCAGTTTTGGAGAGCATTTCAGCGAGAGATGGGTACGCGGGTTGAGTTGAGTACAGCATTTCACCCCCAGACAGACGGACAGTCTGAGCGCACTATTCGGATCTTGGAGGATATGTTGCGAGCTTGTGTGATTGATTTTGGTGGTTCGTGGGATGAGTTCCTACCACTTGCCGAGTTTGCCTACAACAACAGTTATCAGTCGAGTATTCAGATGGCCCCGTATGAGGCATTGTATGGCGAGCGGTGTAGATCCCCCGTGGGATGGTTTGAGCCTGGTGAGGTTAGATTGATAGGGACTGAGTTAGTCCAGGATGCTCTGGATAGAGCAAAGTTGATCTAGGAGAGGCTTCGTACGGCACAGTCTCGTCAGAAGAGTTATGCGGACCGTAGAGTTCGAGAGTTGTCTTTCATGGTTGGTGACCGAGTATTGTTGAAGGTTTCACCTATGAAGGGTGTCATGAGGTTTGGGAAGAAAGGAAAGTTGAGTCCTAGGTACATTGGACCTTTTGAGATACTTAGGAGAGTTGGAGAGGTGGCATATGAGTTAGCCTTGCCGCCCAGCTTATCCAGCGTTCATCGAGTATTCCATGTGTCTATGCTCCGGAAGTACATTGGAGATCCGTCTCATGTATTAGATTTCAGCACCATTCAGCTTGCTTGATGGTGATCTATCCTATGATGTGGAGCCTATTGCCATTTTGGGACGTCAGGTGAGGAAATTGAGGTCTAAGGAGATTGCATCAGTTAAGGTTCAGTGGAGAGGTCGACCTGTGGAGGAGGCCACTTGGGAGATCGAGCGGGAGATGCGGAGCAGATATCCTCACTTGTTTGAGACTTCAGGTATGTTTCTTGACCCGCTCGAGGACGAGCGTTTGCTTAAGAGGGGGAGAATGTGACGACCCGGCTCGTCGTCACGGGAATTACCACCCCGTTATGTTGAAATTGCATGTTTTATGATTTTATATCGGTGTTAGAGTCTATCGGGTGAGTTAGGAGTGAATTGGATTGAAAATGAGGCATATAGCCTTTTTGAAGGAAACTTGAATAAGGAAAGTCAACCCGGAGTTGACTATTTGGTTAGAGGGCTCGGAATCGGATTCTGGATGATTCGGTTAGTTCCGGGAGGTGATTTGTGACTTAGGGGAGCGATCGGAATTGAATTTGGAGGCCGGTGTAGAAATAGGCTTGAATTGGCTAAGGTTGAATTTTGGCGAAATCCGAACGGTAGGTGAGATTTTGATCCGGGAGTCGGAATGGAGTTCCGACAGTTGCAGTAGGTTTGTTAGGTGATTTTGGATGTGCCTGCAAAATTTCAGGTCATTCGGACGTCGTTTGGTCGGGTTTTTGATCGAATGTGTAATTCGGAATGTTTTAAGGAATTTAGGCTTGAATTTGATGTGAATTATGGGTTTTGGGGTTATTAGACGTGTTTTGAGGATTGGAGCAAGTTTGAATAAGGTGTTAAGGTGTGTTGGTGTGTTTGGATGAGGTCCCGGGGGCCTCGGGGTGTTTTCGGATGGTTAAACGGAAGAAACTTGTGGAAAAATTGCAGGTTGGGATTCTGTTTCTGTTGTTTCCGCTCCTGCGGAATTATGGGCGTAGGAGCGAGTCCGCAGAAGCGGACGAGGGGCGCAGGGGCGCTTGGCTCCGCAGAAGCGGACTCCTTTCCGCTGAAGCGGCATCGCTGGTGCGAGCCGGTGATCGCAGAAGCGGACGAGAAGAAAATGGGAATGGTCCGCAGAAGCGGACATTTGACTGCCTGGGCGAGTCCGCAGAAGCGGACTCTGGTGCGCAGAAGCGGATGTTTCCGCAGAAGCGGAAGTTTCATCGCAGAAGCGGGCGCGCTTAAGCGGCCCTTTGCTCGCAGAAGCGGAAGTGGCTGGCTAGGCCTGGAACCGCTGAAGCGACCCTTTGGTCGCGGATACGGACTCGTAGGAGCGGAAATATTTCCGCAGAAGCGAAAATCGCTGTAAGTTAAGTGTATCAGAAGTTAGAAAAATTTCCGAACATTTCACACATTTGGGTCTCGGCTTTAGAGGCGATTTGGGCGATTTTGAAGAGAAATTCAAGGGAAATCATCAGGTAATCAACTATGGACTTAAACAATGATTAGTATTGGTAATATTATGCAATTATATCATGAAAATGGAGGAATTTGGGGTAATTTATGGAGGATTTAGCCCTAGGCTTGAACTTTAGAAAATCAAGGTTTTGAATGGCCAAATGGAGTCCGAATTTGGTAAAATTGATATGCTTAGACTCGTATCGAGATGAGGGTTCCGAATATGTGACTTTTGTAATTTTTCGACAAGCGTACCGAAAGTCGGATTTTGACAACTTTGGGAATTTTGATGTAAATCGAGTTGTATTGATTGGGTGTCGTCCCATTGGCCTAACTTGTTGTGTTTCTACTGTATTTGATCAGATTCTATGCGTGCGGAGCTTGATTCTCGTGGCAAGGGCATTGCGGAGTAGTCGTCGTGTCGTATTGAGGTGAGTAATAGATGTGGGTGATGACCAGCGGGTTCGAAACCCCGGTATACCACTTTGTGACGCTGTATAGCGGCGAGATACATACTCTCTTGTGAGTGCGGGGTCGATTGTGATTGGGGACTATGGCTTAGTCCGACTTGTTGATACCGTGTTATGACATTGGCTATTCTTGAGCCGTCGAACCTCCTTCTCGGATGGTTGCACACTATATGTCGAGATATTGGCCACTCTTGAGCCGAGGAACCCCCTTCTTGGGCGGTTGAGTATACATGTGGGCCGTGAGCCAGTTATTGGATCCCGCGAGGATCGTTATCATTGTCTTATCATATAGACATGCTAGTTTACTACTAGTCCGCAACTATTTTGTTATTATGCTAATTCCAATCTCTGGAACTTGATATTACTGTTTTCCAACTGAAAAATGATAAAAGAGTTTTCAAAAACTATTTTTGAGCCTGCGAGGCTGTATCTGCATATTAGCTGACTAGTAGTGGATCGGGCTGCGCGCCGCAGCGAGATATATGTTGGATCGGACTGCACGCCGCAGGAATATCTCTATGAGATGTGCTTGGGCTGTAGGAGCCCCTCCGGAGTCTGAACCCCCACGGTGAGCACGGGTACCCAAAATTGGAGTCGGGCTACGCGCCGTAGCGGTCATATCATGCATTGCATTGCATTTAGCTACATCCGCTAGCTGTTATGCTATTTATTGGTATTTGTTGGTACAGGTACAGTGAAGATTGATTCTATGACAGGGTAGCCGATTATAGCTTTACATAGTGCTTTATTGCGGATTTCTTATCTGCGCTGTCTTACCCTTGTTTATTACCACTGAGTCTGGCAGTACTCATTTTACTCCCCGCACCTTGTGTGCAGATCCAGGTACCTCTCAGCAGTGATCCAGTAGCTGTGCGAGGCGACGTTTGTGGATATTCGAGGTAGCTGCAGAGTCCGCAGGACCCGATATTCCTTCCTACTGTCTTTTGATTTTGTATTGACATTTCTTTCCGCACTTGGTATTTTTGTAAACCTTTATACACTCATGTTCAGTAGAGGCTCATGACTCTTGACCCTTGGTCTATGGGAGTTGATGTATTATGGGACTTGGTTCCCCGTTTTCGTTACATGTATCGCTGTTATTTCGTGAATTAATTTGCTTAAATGGGTTAAAGAGAGCTTCTAGCTCCGTGGTTAATATGGATTGGTCAGGCTGGCTTAGCAATGTGCTGGGCGCCATCACGACCGGATTTGGGGTCGTGACAACAAATCGGTTCCAAAGGTAACAATTATTGAAAAATGATAAGGAGCTAATGATCATAATGAGGAGGAAATAAGCTCTAGAAGAGCCCACGACATAACATTTCATGAAACTCCAGAAGAAGTTGAGGTACCTAAAAATAAAGAAAGCGATGAGATCTCAACAAGTTATGTCTCTTAGGAACCGACACAAAATGATCGTCGACGATATATTTGATTCAATATAGTGCACAATACTGTGAAATATTGCGAGGATCGGACCAGTAGTCCAGACACCTGAAGATGTCATGCCATTTAAATGCGAGTCATAACCTATATGTCTCATTTGATTAAATCTCTATAAAGATCCCCGAAGGATTTAAAATGCCTGAAGCATATAAGTTCAAAGTCTCGGGAAATGTACTCGATCAAATTATAAAGATCTTGTACGATTTAAATCAATCTGGACGCAAGTGATTTAATCGCCTTAGTGAATATTTGCTGAAAGAGAGTTACATAAATAATGTTATTTGTCCATGTAAAGAAAATGTCATCAGAATTTGTTACACTTGCTGTATACGTTGATGACATAAATCTTGTTGGAACTCCAGAAGAGCTCTAAAGGCAATTGAATATCTTAAGAAAGAATTTTAGATGAAAGAACTTGGAAAAATAAAATCTTGGTCTGCAAATTAAATATTTAGCAGACAAGATCTTTATCCATCAATTTGCCTATACATAAAGGGTTTTTGAACGCTTTTACATGGACAAGCGCACCCATTAAGTACATCAATGGGTGTTCGATCACTTGAAGTGAATAAGGATCCGTTCTGACCTCCAGAAGAGGATGAGGAACCCCATGGTCTTGAAATACTCGATCTCAGTGCAATTGCTATGCACTTATGTATCTTGCTAATGCTAACAAATGTAGTGCAGATCGTATTGGTTATGCATATACAAGGTTAGAATGTAGAGACTCAAATATTTGAAACAAGGCTTTCATCAGGGGGAGTAAATACGCGATGCACTCTTTTTTCCTTACTAAGGTTTTTTCCCACAGGGTTTTCCTTATAAGGTTTTTAATGAGGCACCTAGCAATGCGTATTACTAAATATGTGTACTCTTTTTCCTTCACTAGGATTTTTTCCACGTGGTTTTTCCTAGTAAGGTTTTAATGAGGCACATTATCTTTTAATGAACATCCAAGGGGGAGTGTTATGAATATATTATATTATGGATGTTCATACTCCATTGTAAATAAGCTTCCTGAATTAGCTTATCCGTATATGACTCCATCGTAAATATGTTTATCTATTTAGTACTCTATTGGAAATAAGCCTCCTGAAGAAGCTTATCATTTCGGTACCCGGTTATGGATAAATATTACCTCCAGTAGAAGATTATCCATACCGGGTATAATAAGTTTATCCTTTCAGTATCCGGTTATGGATAAATATTACCCTCGATAGAAGATTATCCATATCGGATATAGTAGCCGCTTACACACCAGCTTGTAGTAGCTTACACAGCAGCTTGGTGTAGTAGCTTACACAGCAGCTTACAGTAGCAGCTTACACAGCAGCTTGTAGTAGCTTACACAACAGCTTGGAGTAGCAACTTACACAGCAGCTTGTAGTAGCTTACACAACAGCTTGCAGTAGCAGCTTACACAGCAGCTTCATTTCTTCAGTAGCAGCTTACACAGCAGCTTCCTTTCTTCTATAAATAGAAGGGTTTTCATTTCATTATTTACATCAGTTTGAATTCGAATAATATATCACTCTCTCTCTATACTTGTCATTACTTTACAGTCTTTATTTTATAACATTGTCAAAGTTCTTTAATTTTATTTTGTTCTCTCTTTCTTTTGTTTTTTTCACAACCCCTACACTTTGTACTAGCACCTTGCCCCAAGAATACTAAATACTATTCCCTCCGTTTCAATTTATAAACAACAACCTAATAGAATTCTATAAGTGAAATATGAGGAGGGTAGTGTGTACGCAGACCTTATCTCTACCTCAAGGGGGTAGAGAGGCTATTTCCGAAAGACCCTCGGCTCAAGATAATAAAAGAGACAAAAGCAGAGAGTATTAGAATCACCGCCGAAATCATATGGTAAAAGGAACATAGAAAGCAGGAAAATAAAATAATAATAATAATAACAATTCAAAGA